>BGPR01000152.1:773570-1144271 GCA_013235015.1 Araneus ventricosus
GCTTATTGTAGTTATTCTGACTGGATGTGACCAGCAACACTTGTCCCTATACAGCATATATGGTAGGCATATGAACCACTGCAGCGGGCGCTGAATTTTAAGCTCTATGTTGCGGATAACACCATTTTTCCATCCTGTGTTTGTTGCTGCACCATCACAACCAATTGCTTCCAGTTCATCAATGTCAACATCATTATCTTCTATGTACTTAAGAATGCACTTGGCTATAGCACTATAATATTATCATATTGCTGGTGTGACGTGACCGATATATTGTCCACCAGGTTCACGAATCACACGAATGTGCTCCTCTTTTCTTATTCTTAGGTATATTTTAGTTCATATTTTTTCTTGAAAGAGAGTATTATCTTTTCTACCATCAAAACACATTCCCTTTGTTGCTATTATCCGATCCATAGTCTGTCCTATAACCAGTCTTGTCGTCTGTTTTTCTATCCTTATCTTGCTTTTATCGATCACTAGCGACGTATCTTTTTCGGAAATCATTCCAGGATCGCATAAAACGCTGGAAGCAATAACAGCTGTAGCTCTATCGGAAACGCCAAATCTCTCACTAACTATCAAAGCAATGGAGGTTATTTTTTACCTCATTTGAGATGCTGAAGGAGACGAAGACAAATCAATTTGATCTCTTCTTTCGTTCAGAGATTTTCGAGGAATTTTCATCTTCCAAGTGTCATTATCAACTGAAAGAATTTCTTGCAATAAATCTTGTTGTTTTCTCTTCTTTCTTTTCTGGAGTTTCTCTGTTTCTTTATTATCTAAACCACCAATGAAAGCAATCCTGGTTGTTCGTTGATCGTATATAAATTTTCTTTCAATGGATGGGATCGTTTTGTCCTTTACACAATTACATTCTATAACTACAGGGCAGTCACATGCATATAACTTTTTCCCCCACATACACAAGAGTATGTCATAGCGCACTTACACGCTGCAATAGCAAATAACTTTGATTTCGATTCAGCTACAAATTTCTCTGTTTTTTTTAAAACCATTCTTTTTCCTGGTCTCAGTTGTAAGATTTTCTTAACTTTTTATGACTCATGATAGGCTTTTATCATTTTCACAACAATAGTATGAGTCACCACTGCAATGGAGGCTTTGCAATATATCATCTCCATTTGAGTAGCAACACTATCGGCTGTTGTTGAGAATGGATCTTTTTATTTTGAAATTTTAAAGTTTTCTTCATTACGGAGACTGACCATTGGCCCGTTTTTTCAGCGCTTGAGCGCAGTGACGGACTGGGTCTAAAAGTAATGGTTGCCATGAGTAAATGAGGGCCCTATCACATCTAGAATGCCATCTTAAATATATTTTTTAATTTTATTTATTACAAATATAATAAATTAAAATCTGTAAGTTAATATAATCTATTCCTATTCTAAAAGTCTCTTATTATTACCAATTACAGCATATATGTATTATACATATGATTAGAAGTAAGAAATACCAATTTTAAATACAATTTTGCCATTGAATATTAAATCATCTTGGAGGTTGCATAGCATACTGCAATTTTAGAATTATACTGTTATTTCGACAATTTTTTAACCAAACTGAAAATAAAGTGCAAATTATTTACCAATTCCAATTTTTTTAAAGAGTACTTCTTAGTGTCAAATATTAACAATTCAAAAGTATAGAAGTGAATTGCATGTTGTCCACTTCATTAAGTGGCGAGTCAGTTCACGATGGCTGCGCAAATCTGTCAATAATTACTCTGCATTCAAATCATCTACCATTTCCTTAATAGATTCCAAGTTCTCTATAGGCAATGAATTTATTCGAGTTTAGTTTTAGTTATATTAACGTCCCGTTTTTTGACGTTTGACCCACTACGTATGTTTTAGCGTGCAACAGACCCACCTACAGTGCGTGTCAAAAGTTTAAGCACAACAATAATTTTAAAATAAAACATCAAATATCCACTTTATTTTAACATGTTGTTTATATGTATATAAAATTGCAATTTTAAAATCATATCAAACATTATTAACTTTAAAAATTTATTTTTAATCAGAAGTCTTGAGAATGGAAGGAAAATTGCTGTGTCAAAAGTTTCAGCACTAAATTACTTTTATGCAAATTAAGGAAATAGCACAAGCAATTGCGCACGTACATGATATCTAGGTATATAAGAAGAACCTGACTGTTTGTTTGACATTATTTCAAAATGGCTAGGTTTAAAGAATTTTCATATTAGGAAGCAAAAAAATCTGGTGTATGGGAGCAAAACAGAAGTCCATTTCTCTGAAATTGTAATTGTTTTAAAGAGATCAAAACGTGGAATTTATCAAATATTAGCTTGTGGTAAGAACTTTAAACGAAAGTCTCGTTCTGGAATGCCACGAGTGACCAGCTCTCGAGATGACATGCACATCAGAATCTTGGCTTCAACTAGGAATTTTTCTCTTTCTCAAGTTAAAAATACCACTGTAGGACAAATATCGAACAAACACTATTCATAGAAAACTTTTAGAATCGGGGTATATGAAAAACCGCAAGATGCCTCGATCACCTGGTTTGACACTACACCACAAAGAAGCTTGATTACAATAGGCCAAACAGCACATGTCATTGGGTGAGGTGTGGCTTATTGTTATATCCACCGATGAAAAAAAAATGGAATTTGGACGAACCTGATGGTATTGCATGCTACAGTTATCATCTTCGAAAAGAACTAAGAAGCATATATGATTAGATGACAGCATGGTGGTGGATTTCTGATGTTATAAGCAGCGGTTTATTTGAATAGTCAGACATCCCTAGCCTTACTCAGGGTCGAAAACAATATGAAAACTGCCAAAAGACATTTTCCAGTCATTTGGTTCCCTTTGTTGAAATTTTTTGTGGAACAGATTTGACTTTTCGACATGACAACCCTTCAATACATGGCTCCAAATCAACATCACATTGTCTTAGCTCCATCATGGTATCGGTTTTGAGTGGTCTAGCCCTAAGTCCTGATTTGAACTTCATGGAAAATGGGTGGGGTAAATTCATAAATTTAATTTATCAAAATAATAAGCAGTATTCTTTAGTTGAAGAACTGGAATTGGCCACTGAGGATGTTTGGTTTGAACTACAGCTACAACTAATACAGAACTTAGTGTTATAGATGGAAAACCATACATTTCACGTAATTCAATTAAAGGGAACAATAATCAAGTATTAACATTTTATTTTTACTCGACTGTAAAAAATAAATGTATCTTGTGCTTAAACTTTTGACACACTTATTTTTGTATTTTTGCTAAATGCGATTGTTGAAAATAAAGCTTAAAGCGTGATTGTATCAAGTATAATTTCCATTCTATATTTTTTTTACAAATATGAACATTGATTTAAAATAGGGTGTATATTTTCAAGTTTTATTTTAAAATTATTGTTGTGCTTAAACTTTTGACACGCACTGTACACGGCGGATCTTCAGTGTAATTGGGTCTCGAGCCTGGAGCCATACGGCTACGAGGCTCGGTCCTTACCTCTAGGCCACTGCAGCCTCAAGTTTGCCTTGATTGTGCAAAAAAACAATATTTTCTTCATAACTTTAACAGTAGCAAAAACACGTGAATATAATGAAAAAATAATTTGGTTTGAATTTAATTTTATGACAATAGAACGCATTGTTACAAATTGCGTTTAAATTAATTTTGACATGTTAATTATAATTAGAGAAAAATTGTACCGCAATGAAATTAGTATCATTAGAAAGATAGTTTATTGCTCTTTAAGATGGTGTAAAACTTATTTTCGTGCGATACATATTTCAGAAGTTATTGGCGAACCTTACGGGCGTGACCTTCCCACAAGGCCTCCGCGGCCACACAATGAATTTCTTCATAAGTTCTTTATGATCTTTAGCTTCGAAATTTCACTAATATCATTGCATCATTCATTCCGGTAAAATGGAAAATTTTCAAAGATGCCCTTTGTTCTCAAATTACATGATATCCTTCCTCGCGCCCTTGTTACAGTTTTATCGGCCCGAAGAAGACATTTTTCTTCTTTTACTTTAGAAGACAGGCGGGTTTGCTTCCCCGTCAGTTTAACGAAAGCAAAATGTACAAACAACAACAAAAAGCACGTTGTTTAGCAAGCTCTAAGGACAGCACCCTTTCTACGCAGAGGGGTTATCCCCTCTCCTTCTTGCCGGAAGTTCCCCTAGAAGAATAAAAATCTTATTGTTATTGCGTCCTGTTCTTGCACAGGAAAGATGGTATGGTTTAACACAAAACTGTTTGCTATTTTGCTTAGAAAAGGCGCAGGAAATTTCCTAGAAAAAGAGTTCTCTTTCTCTCTCTTACACGCACATATCCTAGGGCCCCATATTTACTTAGGTGTAAGAGGGCCCTCTTGCCATCAGGCAACCTGGCCAGTCCGCCACTGCTTGCGTGGAAAGAGTGGAAGAGATGTATCGGTACAAGTGTTGCTGGCCACATCACAGTCAGAATAACTACATTAAGCAAGCTTAAGTGTGATTTAGAGTTGTAAGCATCAATTGCACCAAATGGTTAATTAACTTTTCAGATTTAGTTAAATACTGCGTACATTTATAACATGGTAAAATACTGATTTTTCTCGAAACTTAAAAATTTTTAACCCTAAAACGCGTACTCAAAATAAAAAGTGAGAATTTTTTAAATATTTTTCCATTATTACGCATCAAAAATGAAATTCATGGATGTTATTAGAAACCAAAAACTGTAGCATGTATAATTTTAGCGAAAGATTAAATTTTGAGGTATTTGTCATTTTTTCCAAACTTTAGCTCTCGTGAACTGGAGATTAAAAGTATATTAAAAGTATAATTTTTTTCCATATTTTTCCATTGATTAGCAGGCTAATACACAACTTTTGCGTCCTATTAGAATTCGATACTCGAAAAATTGATTTTTTTCTACGATTTTGTAAATATTGTTATTTCTTGTCATTTTTCCCAAACTTTAGGCTCTTTGCGCGATTTTAAGAATAAAAGAATAATTTTTTCCGTTGATTAGAATGGTAATGCACAACTTTTGCTACCGGTTTGAATTCGATATTCGAAAAATGGATTTTTTTCGACACACCCTAATGCAGTATATAGACAGTCTACCCTTTGTCAGATCGGGTCCAAAATTTGTTATAGATATACAAAGTTAGTATTAGAGCTAAATGCCAAATTTCATCCGTATGGTTCATTGCGTTTTTGAATTAGTGTGTTCATTTACTCAAGTAAGAACCGAGTGAGTGAATTCCCGTAAAAGCATTTCGTCCAAATTTTACTACAAGGCTGCAATTTTGGTGTAAAGACTAAATGTGAAATTTCATACATCTAGGTTATTCAGACACAGACATAATTCCAAAAATGGTATTTGGAACTCAGGGAGGTCTAAGACGCGGAGATTCATCAAAATCTCGTCGCCGAACTTAATTATTTATTTGTTTTTGTGATTACAATACTTTTTTGTGTGCTTCATGCGTGAGGAAGTAAAAAGAATCTTGTAATTACGCTTATTGAATGGAATCCGTGAGTTGCAATTCATTTTTGTAAAATATCCTTGAAGTATGTTCTTTTAATAATATTTCTAGGCGTTCACACTGATTCTTAAAAACTCTTACCGATATTAATTTGATAATACATATTTCACTAATATTATAACTTGTCATCACGTAACTAAAAGATTTCATGAAAATATTCATGGCTGCTGTTAATAACATTTATGTGGCAGATATTTTTTTAAAAGGAGCAACAAAATTAAAAGGAAATCGAAAAGAAAAACATCAATTCTTCTGTCTGGATAAATTCTTCGACGCGAATGAAATAGATTGAATCAAGCCGCTAGCCGAATCAGCAGAGCCTTTGTCTGATCACTGTAAAAGTATTTTTCACGCAGATAAAAGATATCGACAAAAAAGCCTTCACATAGATAGCGCAAACTTAATTAAAAATTGATTGGCTCACAAAATTGCTTTTTACTTTCGGCGGAATGAAACGTCGACAGATAACGCTCGGAGAAAATGATTTAGTTATTCCATTTTATACTAACCGTGACAACCCAAACCCAACTGTCTTTAGCCACACAAAAACAGTTTAAAAATCATATGCATCACTAAGCACTATTGAGATTTAAAAATTAAAATGTAATAAAGGTTGGCAGATTAATCCACTATTAGAAATATACTACGCAATCGTGACGGTAAACATCTTCCTCCACATTTGGAATCCTGATAATCAAATTAATTGGAGATGTTTTCCCATTAAATCGCATCTTGGGATTATTAATTATTCATGTTCAACTGATCAAGGAAGAGCAATCAAGTCCGGACAGTGCTCCGCACTTGATTGGTTTTATTCGCCTAGTAATTTCGTTCCGTGCCCAAACTTCACGGTCGCGGAGCAAATCAATTTCACTCTTCGTGGCTTCCATCGGATCATTTTCTTCGAATTACTAAGGCTTCCGAATGGTTATTCGAGGGATTTCTTGTAGATACTGCTTTTAACTCCAAGTAAACAGGAAGAGAAATTTCTCTTAATGTTTGGAGATTCGTGATATCTGCGCTGCTGTCATTATAGAACTGATGCTTAGTTCTGCTTTTGAAATCGATTGACGTTCCTGGTTTTAACACTCGTGTTAAGCCAGACCAGAGTTTCCTAATTTCTTTTATTTCTAAGCAGGAGGAAAAATAACGGCTCCAAACACTGACGGAAACACCTAATATGGAACTTGTTCGATTTTTAAGCAATTCTCAACTTGCATAAAGAATTGTGATTGAAAGTTTATTCTGTTCGTCTAAAGCAGACTGTTTTAGGAAGATCATTATTCTTTGCTAAGTTCTTCATTGCCAAAAACGTTGAAAGAACTCACTTTTATTTGCAACATTTTATTAAAATTTTCTCTTCTATTTAACCAATTTCTCTACATTTTTTCTCTCTATTTAACCAATTTCTCTACATTTTCTCTCTCTATTTAACCAAATTCTCTCTCTATTTAACCAATTTCTCTACATTTTTTCTCTCTATTTAACCAATTTCTCTACATTTTCTCTCTCTATTTAACCAATTTCTTTTCTCCCTCTATTTAGCCAATATTTTGCTTTCTCGCACACGAAGTATGTGAAAAGGAGTATTGTAATCCTGAAAAGTTGCGACCTTAAGATTTCGATGAATCGACACGTTTCAGACATCCCCAAGACCGAGAAAACATCTCTCCGTGTGTTGTGTATGTGAGCGCAATAACTGATGAACGCAACGAGCTAGACAGAAGAAATTATGATGCGCTGTTGAAGCCGAAACTCCATATCTATATGGAATTGTGCAGCCAATAGACGAGAAGAATGAATGCTCGGGTTTCTTCATTATGCGACGAAGTTAAACGCAAGAGTGCTGTATTGTGTAAATAGACACGAAAGTCGCGGAGAGAACATCCCGCTGATTTCATAATTTAACACATTATTGACTTATTTTATTTTCCACATAACTTCTGTAAAGAAAAATTATTTAGAAGGAAATGTGATTTTCTTTTTTCGACAAGGAGTTGTCAGAAGGAAAAGTTTTAAAAAGCCCTACTTTAGATCAGCGGTTCCCAAACCTTATTTCCCCCTTACCCCCCGGATAGTCCTTTTATTTAAAATGTTTAAGGCTTAGGTTAGCGGAAGAGTCGAACGACTTGAATTAACTTAATAACGTTTGGAGGATTTATTTTTGATTTTACAGTTTATCCTATTTTTATAACAGTGTTAGTTCCCCAACCTGATAAATGAAAACAGCCTGGAAATAATTTCGCATTCCTTATGATAAAAGCTAAAAACCGTAATATTTCGATGCAATTTTTGAGATTGCATCAATGAGACGAATTTTATAAAATTAGGTTTAAGTGAAGACAGATAATAATCTCGTGTCTGAAACCGCATTAAGCTAATTGCGATATTTGTTATCAATATACGCATAAGACGAGTATGCTTATTTCACGAGTTCTGTGTTCGTGGAAGGTTTTGCCTTGTGTGTATGATTGAGAACACCATATTTTATTTTATATCGTTAAAGGAAATTCCTTATCCGTATTATTAGTTCTTAAAATTCGTCTGTGTTTAATATTATAGAATTTTATCGATGAATTTTTTTCTGAAGTAAAGCTCAATCAAAGTCCGTTGGTAACAAGCTATTTTTGCCATAAACCACATTTAAAGCAAAACAGGTTTTATAACGTATGTTTCCCATGTTTTATTCAAGAAATGAAAGCCAAAAACATTTTTTAAATCGAATTTTTAAAAATTGGGCCTTTGAGGGTTAAGATCTTTCCATAAATAAAACAAATATTATTTAAGACTAAATTATTAAGATTTAGCAGATTGGATTTTATTGTAATCAAATATAATTCGGCAGCTGAAATAAACCTATCGATATCTCTGAAGGATTCTTTGGGGGAGGGAGAGATTGCAAAAGGCGTCTTTTAACCTTCGGTCAGACGCAATACAAATGCTAACACGTTCGGATGCAAGTCCGAAAACATTTTAAAATCAATTTTTAAAAAATTGGGCTTTTAAGGGTCAAAAATTCCAATTTAATTTGAGTATTTATATTAGTACTGCTCGTTTCAAAAACCCGAGACTAGCATTTTTGGACGATTTTACCACGGAAAGGGGTGACAGGCAATGAGTAAGATGAACGTTTTTCCGGAGTTCTTTGTTAGGCCATGACCTTCGTCCGATTAGGCGGGTTTTTTTTTTTCATTAGTCTTTGCAGCAAATTAATAAATGAAAATGAAACGTTTCTATATACTACTAAGTAAAATGCAAACGTTTCCAACTCCGTTTTTCACTCCATCCCTATTTTGGTGAAATCAACTCCGCCTGGAGCATGCGCAAAAGTGCGGGAGGTTTCCGTATCTGAGAATGATCAGTACTTCATACTACCTCAGTAATAAAACGTGCTTTTTAACAACATATTTTTTTAATTTCATTTATTTATTTAATTATTTTTCTTACAAACATAAGTAGCCTGTCTGCCGCTGTCGAAATTCAAACAACAGCGTTGCCCGAGGGACACCACGAGGAGGTCGGCTACCAGAGTCCCTCAAGGGCTGTCCCCCTACATGCCGATGACTACGCTTCTGGACAGCCCCGGGAGGTCGGACGGACCTCCCTCGCACACGCCTGAATAATGGGTTCCATCGTCTGGTCGCAAATTCGGGTAATCGGTAAACAAAAGCGTCGAGCGTTGATGGTAGGGGAGTGGATCAACGTGTCCACAACAAAAACTTAGCGCACTCTTGCAAACTTAGCTGAATATGCCACGAATAATACTATTTGAAGGTGAGAGTAGAATACCGAAATTTGGAACTTATGGTATTTGACGCTTCAACAAACAATTTGGTGAGAAATGAGGCCAAATAATGATATTTGGAGTGCACTAAGTGCCTCCCTGGAAGGACTTTGAGGGGAAACTGGCCCACATTCGTGCGAGGCGCGGGGAAATCAGGCGAACCCCGCGCAGCCAGCCCGGCGGAGAGCGGCTTTCGCCAGCAGAGCACTCCGCCTACCAGTTCGAAGAGCTTCGGCGCTCGGCCACTGGTGGGGCTCCAGGGTGCGCTGGTGAGTCCCAGCGCTGCCACTTTCGTTCAATTCACAAAGTAGGGAAAGTGAGTTAGTACTATCGCTCTTAAACTGTTGAATCGCGTGTTTGGGAGTTACTACTCATTTGCGCTGCAAATCTTCAAGTTATGAATCCAGCCTAGAAATTCGAAAGCCTACCAAATACATTTTCTTGAACTTTCTGTAAGGGTTTCTTTGGCGCTTAATGTTATAATTGATAATAATCTGCAATAGAGTATACGTTTACTTTTGTCCTGAAAATACATGATAATGTTATGATATTTATAAATTATCTACTTCGAGGATTTATTTCGTTTTGAGAGAAAGTTTGTAATTAGTCAATCAATAAAGGAACTAAAGAAGTTAAATGAATCTGAAAGGATGCGACTCTTAATTTTCTCATGCATATTTTCTTGGTTTCATTATGAAATGCTCAAACGTTTTCACAAAACTGGTCATCTAGACAGAAATAGAAATATTTGAACTCCTCATAATTAAAAGCTTTAATTTTAAAAAACATTAAGTAAACGTATTCTGTAATCGTACCTTCGTTTATCGGGATAGATATTTGAATGATCTACTGTAATAATGTGTTAATCTGAGATGATTAAGTGCCATTTTATTCTAAATCTGCGGTTATTGTTTCTGTTTACTTTTATTTTTTGATATGGCACCATTTTAGCCATTTCTTACATCTGCATTGCCGTTTTCGCTTCTGTGCGTATGCATTAGTTAAGAATATGCAAAGGTTAGAATTTTAAAGAAAGGGTTCTGCAAGGGAATAATGACGCGAGCACCATTTCCATGTGCAATCGAATATGAACGACCCATTTGTGAAACGACTCATTAGTAAACGAACTATTTGTGATTAAAATCAAGCAAACATGTTTTCAGACATTACACCGAAAAAGGCTGAAATGAATATTTGTACTTAACGTATAAATGACTTTTAGCCTATTCAACTGAAAGGAATGTACACGCTGAATAATAATATGCATATGATCTTCGTTTAAAAGATAAAAGTAAGAGCGGCTTTTCTATTGATTTTTCAACCACTTTATCCCTTCTTTAATGCTGGATATGAATCGTGTGATTAATCCACTTTTTATGTAAATCTAGAAGCTTAATTTACAATTAATGAAGCGATATTCTCAGGATATTTGCTCTCATTTTTTTTTCCTCCTTCCAGAATTTTAACGCATGAATTTATTTTGTTTGCTAGGAAAGTCTACTGCTTATTTTCTGCAAAAGTTCTATAAATGATAAACTATTTTATTTTCATTATGGTTTCAGCTGTTTTGCATTTCAGCTGATTGTTTCTATCCCTCCATGCTAACAAACAACCTTCGACACAATTCCTTAAATTCCTATCATGCACACATTGTGAGTTTTAATTTACCTACAGCTTTGAATCGAATTTGCTTCTCGGAGCTACGCAAGATGTCGCTCCAAAAGCGTGCACTGAAAGAGGACATAAAAGGAAATTATTTAACATTACTTTCACTCTTTTTCAAAATGTCATAATCCAACACACCGTCATAATTAACCGAAGATCGAATTTTATTGTTAAAAATTGGTTTTTGTACGCATTTACGAAGGAATACGCTTTTATTAAAATTTGTGTCGAGTAGCTGCAAAAGTGGCCGTCTCCACTTTTCAAAAATACGTTTGCTGAAAGATTATAAATCTATTTGACCCTGTTAATATCTCAATATTATAAATTGCATACTAGAACACATTGCCTAAACGCTTCAAATGCCACACAGTTTATTTTTAAAATTTCATTTTGACTAGATGTGATAGAAAATCCACTTTTCTCAAAACATTTCTTATTTGAATATGGCCACTTTTGCAGCTACACGACACATTTAAACATCGCACACTATTGAAAGAGGCATGATTTAAGTTAGATATTAATTTTTATAAAGTTTATACAAGATTTATTTCTTAATATTTTATAAATGTGCATTCCAAATCGCTTTTATTTCATTTTTTTTCAATCTCATGTTCATTTTTTTTCTATCTCTGTTTACTTATTTTAGAAAACAAAGCTGCGCACAGGAAAAAGTTCTCACAATGGGGTTTGATTACGCTACTACATAAACGATTGAAAATTCATGAAAATATATTTATAAGGTCGAAAGTTTACTAAACGTGAAGGAAATTAAGATTAATTTAAATAAGCTTTATATCTTAATTCTTCAGAAGTTAATGAGATTTGCTAATGTTCAATAAGTTCACTATTTCAGCCTGACAACGGCAGAGAAAATTAGTATACGTCTAAAGTTTATCGTATTTAAAATTCACTAAATTAAATTTGCGCTGCGGATGAGTCTTGAAACAAAAAAAACCTACATATTATTCTTATGATTTAAGAGTTGGAATTCCAATGGAATGATAAATCCTAATTCAGATGTTATTTAGCAATCGAATTTCGCCATTTTAGGCTTTTCAATTATTGTTTATTCATCCGGAATCTCAGTTGATATTACAGTAAGTTCATAATTCGATTTAGAAGTGTTTGTAAAAAAACTTTTAACTAATTCTCTCGTTATTTTCATATATTTTGGCAGATCTAATTTGTTTAATTGTTTATGTCACTTTCCCGTTCGTACGCTGGCAGAATTTGCCAAATTTAGACGCTGGCGTGAAATTATTGTTAACTTTTCAATTAGCAAGTCAGTCGCCAAAATGTGTGGAAGCGCTCCAAGTAATAATATCATATGCCTTATAGTTCGCAAAAGGCATATTGGCTAAACAGCAGATCTCGCTAAGCGTAAATGATAGACAAAATGTAGCCATGCCATTACCATCTAAATTGAAATTATAATGAAATCGTAAATGAATTACGAAATCAAGAACTGCACCATTTTCATGGATTAACAATGCAATAGTTGGCGCAGTTATTGACCATCCATAAGAAAAATACCCAACTTTGAACCCATCATTTGAATTCGGTTGTGTTATTGTCGAATCAGATTTCAATTAAATGATTTAATATTTTAATTAATTGAATGCATTACAACTCAAATTGGGCCTTATCTGCATTTTTTTACATTCTTAAGCTCTTGCAACGTATTTAGACATCTTCAGCTTAAAATACTCATGCTTTCTTTGGATGCAAATATCTTGAAAGATATTTGCACCCAAAGCAGCTTTCTATTTTATCCAAAGTGAGAAAAGGATATTATATTATTTGAATTATTTTATCTGTGATTATCCATATGAAATACTGTAGGGAAAACAAAAGGGGAGAAATGTAAAATCCTATACAGCAGCCCCGTCAAATCGCGAAAATGCCAACGCGTTCACGACGACAGCCATCTTGCTTTTTTGGCGATGGGGCGACTTGGCATGCAAAGCTGGAATCAGAATTTGATAAGAAGGGAAAATGCTTCATTGCCATTTACATTAAAGCTACATTTCGCAAGAACTGCAACGAAGAAAATATGCCAAGAATTGTAACCTTTTAAGTCAATATGTTTGATTTTGCGCCAACTACACAGCATAAGATCGCTTTCACACATTTGAGCTAAAAGAAAAGCTAAATATCATTTTACACAAGCATTTAAAATTGGCAAATTCTGCTATCGTCCAACAGAAATGTGACTAGAAAAATTTAAGAATATACACACCAAATGAAAATATCAAAAGAAATATTTAGCTAACTTAAGATGTTTGTAAATATAAATTGTACTAAGTTTCTAATGTTAAGCAAAACCAACTTTGATATGTAATGAAACAAATTATTGAAAAACACGATGTGCGGTAAATACCATCGTTTAAAATTGTGAATAAAATAAGCAGACGCACGGAAGTGATTGTATCTTTTAGAGTTTGGCAATTGTTTTTGTATGTTTATTATGTCTCAAAAAATAAAGACTTGAGTTTGATTTTTAAATCTTAGAGTATTATTGATATTATGAAATACATTGAAAGGTATTTTTAGAAACTTAAGAAATCGTGTAGGCTTCTAGAAAGTAAGTTTACTCGCTTTGGCGGCGATGAGGATAGAAACGGGGACCTTTGGGTTACGAGCCGAAAATCCTAACCACTAGACAAAAGGAATTCCCAATGTCCGGAGGCGGATATTGGCTAATATACATCACAGTAAGATGGCGTAGCACGGTGCGCCACAGGAGCAACCCCCAGCTTGTTTGATATTATCTGAATATCAAGGAAGCGATGTGCTACGTGCATATGCGCAGATTGCTGCCCAGATTGGTGGTGCGCAGGCACGTGCAGACTTTGTGCTATGAAATGGTCATAGACTTTGCGTGCTGTGAAATGCGTCACAGGCTTTGAGGCTATGAAATGTGTCATAGACTTTGTGCTGTGAAATGTGTCACAGGCTTTGTGCTATGAAATGTGTCATAGACTTTGTGCTGTGAAATGTGTCACAGGCTTTGAATTGGGTTTTGATTGGGGGAACTGTAGGAGTTGTCGTGCTGCCATCTGGTGAATGTAGCAGAAGATGGAATTGACCTGATATTTGGTGCTGCCTTCTATTAGTGGGACTGAAAGTTGTTGTTGCGTGTTCTTTATCCGCGAGTCACCACTTTGGCGGCGATGAGGATAGAACTGAGGACCTTTGGATTACGAGCCGAAAATCCTAACCACTAGACAAAAGGAATTCCCAATGTCCGGAGGCGGATATTGGCTAATATACATCACAGTAAGATGGCGTAGCACGGTGCGCCACATCACAACATAGCCAAATTATTTCGATAGATAACATTTAAATCAGAGTTTAACTTAATATTGGAAATGCAAAGTTTAAATCATAAGAATAATACACATGCTTTTGTTTCAATGATTTTTAACAAGACAGGCATTTGATGCATTAATAATCTTTACAACTGATTATATTGAAGTTCTTGGAAAACATTTTTTATTCGAGCGATATTACTCATAATTCTATCATAGCTATATATTTTTGGCGCTACAATCTGCGCTTCCTAACTCTCCTATCAGAACTAATCTTAAGTTTAGGAAGATTCTCTTTGTTTTCCTGCTCTGACTTTAAAGGTAGAGGAGCACTAACCTGTGGAGGAAGAGGGGCTTCCTCCCACTCCATTTCTTCTTCGTAATGAGTCGATTCCCAGTCCATGGCTTCTTCGCAGCTGCAGCTCTGCCAGTCCATCGGTTCACCTGCAAAGATATCGAAAGAAAACACAAAACAAGACATCGTTAAGCTTACAACTGAGAAAACAAACAATTAAGGAATCAAAAGTATCAAAAATCAAAGTATTTTATTCAAAGTATCCAATATAAATCTCGGAAACTAATTCGCTTTACGAAAACACGTCAACAACTGAAAACGATTTCACTCAAAATGGCGTCTGTAATTGTAAAAATTGGCGTTCTATGAATTTCGACCAATCAGATTAAGAGTTAAAGTAATTGTTACAATTTCATATTCATTTGTTATAGTAACAGTTGGATTACTGTTTATTAACAATACGTTTAACTTAAAACTAGAAGTTCTACCATTTTTTAATAAACAATGTGCTTATTAACCATAATATAGCAGAGTTAATATTAAGTTCTTAAGTTTTGCCTCCTGAGAACCATCTTAAAATATATATGTTCAATTTATCACGCAGTTAAACACAATTCACTCATTTAAACGCAAAGAAAAATGGACAGGTCTTTGCTCTGATGACTATCCGTTGTTTCTAACTTCAAGAAGATTTATCTTTTTCTAGAAAGCAAAATCTCTATACACAAAAACACAGCAAAATCTCTATATAAAAAAATCACTGTAGCAAAGTCTATCTACGTTACGAAAATACTTGGAATTTACTACTTGAGTCATACCTTAATTTGTTTACTCCTATAATTTAATTCGTTTTTAATTTCAATCATCATGTGGAGCTACAGCTTACACTATGGTTTCCGTTTCCACATATACTTAATCATTAAGAAGACGAAATGAGACGCGTTTTTGAAACTTAACTGAGAGCTTTTGCATATTTTTCTCGGTCGTTGAGTTCCGATGTTTAAGTTTTGATGGTGTTTAGTTTAGTTTCTGAAGTGCTTGGCGCAGTAACATAATTTACTACTGTTTCATCCCATCTCAATTAATTATCTGTAATGTCTCCATGTCATTCCATGCTTAGTGAGTTTTGTTTATATATTTTTATCGGTATCATTTAGTTTATATTTTATAATCAAGAAATTTTGTATTCAGTGTACGTATTGTGATGTCGCCTTTTTTCAATAAATCTTTTTGCGCATGCCCATTCAACTGAAAGGGAACTTTTACAGTTCAGGGGCATTCTGCGGCGAAAAGAAAGTATACAGGGTGTCTTTGTTATTCTAAGCATTAATAACGTAAATACCAAAAGGTGAAATGAAATGCAGTCAGAGGCAAAAAATTGAAGAAATCTAACAGGTATTTTTTTTCAGTACCTTCAAATGTTGCTCGATGTGAGCACATACCATGTGTCTGGCAAGTTTCATAGCCATAACGTTAGGATATGGGGCTCTGAGAACCCAAATATTTCAGTCGAACATGAACGATACAGTCCAAATTGAATGCTTGATGTGGTCTTTTGCTCGATGCTGTAAGAGGGGTCCATTCTTCTTTGTGGAGAAGACGATTAACGGTGATGTGTGCCGGGATCTTCATGAGTTGTATGTTATTCCACTATTGGAACATTTAGATCCCAATGTTTTATTTCAGCAGGACTGTGCTCCACCTCACTGGACACGTTCTTCTAATATTCCCGTTTAAAATGAAAGGATGCTAATAGCAATCCTCGCTGTTGCATCGCAAACTTTAAAAAATACTCGGCGATAATCGGAATGGAATGTCGTTTCGACCGAGGAGATGCTTTGACCATTTCGTACAGTTCACCGTGAAGTTCAGTAGTCCATGAAGAAAGTCGACGCACACAATACACTGTGAATCCCAAAAGACAATAGTGAGAACTCTTCCAGCAGCTGAGTTTTTGCTTTTAAAGTACTATTTTCATTTTTTGTGCGGCATTCCATAATATATCTCTCTATCTCAGGGGTGTAATGATGCATCCAGTTTTCATCACAGGGTAAAATTCTGTTCAAAAATGCTTCTCCTTCCTGGCTATTTAAATGTGTTTGATAAATCTTTGCTTTTGCAACCTTTTGATTGGCATTTTGATTGATCAGAGGCACCAAGCTTGTTGTGATTTCGAGAAATTCTAACTTATTCCTGAAGATGAATTGCACTCTTCCATAGCGAATGCCTATTTTGTCGCCAATTTCATGAACTGTTATTCGTTGGTAAACAAGAATAAGATCAGGAGTTGGTCGAAATTCCAGTTACACTTGTTCTCGGATGACGATTATGTGTCAACTTTTGCACTTCTTCGCGGCCATTTTTAACACTATGTATCATTTCCACACTTGAGACCTCGATAGGATTTCCTGACCGAACTGGGCATTAATCTGTTCCAAATCAATAGACTTGAGATTTTCATTCGTTAAAAATTTAATGAATATTCGCTGTGAACTGCACGACTAGGTACCTTGATGGAGTGAAAGTCTCCCTCCGTATGAGACCGATAGCCGTCTAACACCTTTTCTGTGATGCACAGTTCCTGTTCCCTTCAATTACTCATACCAACGCTTGATGGAGTTCTTGTTGGACATATGGCATTTTTTAGAAAAGAAACTGAACTACTCTCCTCACACTCCGATAGATGGCGCTGTATAATTGTTGTAATCTGAACTCTAACTTCCTTTTAGTATTTTACTTATTTCCTATTAAGATCCTGCTGTAATCGCTGTTAACATAATGTGTGCTCGTCATGTCTGATCTATCTCGCTATTTCTTTTTCACTTTAAACTTAAATATAATAAATTTATATATTCAACAGAAGCATTCTAGTGATCTATTTGCGCCTTGGATTATCTTATGAACTATTCTATATAGCACTGCGTAACTGATGCACCAGCTCTAAATGCGTCAACAGAAGGCAAGCAATTCCTTTTACGCTACCTTTGATCAATTTTAGTGCATGTGGAACAGTTCTTACGTGGAGAGCGACAATTTCTATACTCTAATCAAAAATGCCTTTGAACTATTATAATTAATTTGCTTTCGTGGAACCAGAGACGTGCCTTCTGCTGCGCGGTAGCCATTTTGACACTTTCGATAGGAGTCTCCTGCTGCAGCAGATTTAGTACGCAGTGGCGTAGCGATTGTAATTGGCGTCCAGGTCATAATATGATTTTTTGCCCCCCCCCCCCCATCATCATCAGTGGCTCAGCTTGTGTGAACAGCGCCCGGGGTATGATATTTTTTCGTGCCCTCCAGGAGTGGTGCTAGTGGCTGCCCGACGGGGGGGGGGAACGGTTTCCCCGACAGGGGACATGACTTGTTGCACGGGGGGAGGAGTGTAATGAAATTGATCTCTAAATTTCGTCAGAGCATTATTTATCTACTTTTTAAATACACCATTGCGTGAACGGAGTACAAAAATTTTCCCCGACGAGGGAGCATAGCATCCCCGATAGGGGGGCCTGGCCTCCCCGGTGCCTCCACTGACGCCACCCCTGCGCCTTCTACACTCGCTCGTCCGTCTCATTATTCAAAATCTTACAGTCAATGTAAGGTCTTCTTGTTTGGGATGGGAAAAACCTACCAGGTTTTTGTTTCGGTTAACAGGTTTTTTCGGCTATTTTTTTGCCCCGGTTTAAACCGGTTATCTTTTTTTAAATCCAAAAACTGGGGGAGAAAAACGTCCGGTCGCTGCGAACAATTCGCCGCTAAATCTCATATCGATCTACAAATATTTGCAAATTGTAACCTTCTTCCTCCATTTCATGCACTTCAGCCATGCCATGGTTTATTGGTGTAAAATATGGATTCAAAGTGTTGTATGCCTTTCATTATTCGCAGTATTGCGAATGCTGTGATTGTATATGTTTATTTGGGTTTTATGTATTCGCTTGTGCTGTATTTATATTAGTGAAAATTCTGTTCAACTACATCTAACTGCTCTGTCTGTTTTTTTAAAAATAATTTTGTTTTCGTCCATTATAATCGATCTCCTGCTTTGTTCAAATTAATTTTGTATATAATCCTTATAACCATAGATTATTTCCATTGAACATTGTTATGAATTTTGTAAAACTAATGATAAAGCTGATTCTTTTTTCATTTTTAGAAACTTGACTCCTAAACCAGCGACAGCATTCTTCTTTCGACTACCTTCATTACGAACTCTGTATAGCGCGTACTGTTCATTTCCCCTTATAAAAGTCTGTATAACCGGAACATGTAAGGGCACGTATATACACAACTAGCCAAAAGTATTGAAAGATTGGTTAAAATGCGAAACATTTGGAGTTAATTTGAATACAGTTGTTCACAATCAGTTGTTGAGAATCGTGGGAATTCACATTTTACAATGAAGGTTTTGAAACGAGAACATTTAGGGAAACCCTTGTCCTTTTCTTTCTCTTAGAGAACAACAGAAATTATCATGGTTGCAATTCTTACACCTTTCTAAATCTTAATGGTATTAAACTGGAATTTTTATATAAGCTGCCTTAGATATCTGGCTTCAACATTATGAAAGAAAATTGACGCTATGTTTCGCGCATGCGCAGTTAAAAAGTATTTACTAAAATACTCCTATTTCCTCAAGGTATCGACTTAAAATTTTAATACAATGTTTCTCTAATATATTGTCGAGTATTCTGTAAGTTTCGCAAAATATGGCTAAAACATTTGCCGTATTTTATAAGCCGTAAGTTATAAGCAAAAAACATGCGAAAAATTTGAGATGTTTTAAAGAAACCTTTTCATCTTCTCGAATATTAATATTATTATTTTAAGAAAATGCATGAAAGCAATGTGCGTAAGAAGCAAAACTATTGATGAAAGTATCAAAACATTGTCAGCTTCCTGTGAAACGCGGTGAGCCCAAATCATTTTCGTCTTCATCAATTTGTGGACGGTCCCCTAAATGTCCCCGTGGCAAAATCTTCACTGCAAAATGTAAGTTTCCACGATTGTACGTCCCACGATACTCCACAACTGATTGTGAACCATTGTATTCAAATAAACTCCAAATGTTTCGCATTTTACCAATCTTGCAATACTTTTGACCAGAAGTGTACTTGGGAATCGTTTGTTGAAATTATTTTCACAACGAATCAACCGCGAACCATGGGAAAGGATCAACCCATCTCGATCCATCAATTATCGTTTGTCAATCGCCAATGGAAGGGAATCTTTGGAAGCCCTTTTAATACGCCTTGGTTTGCACATTTGACCTTGAAGGTTTGTTGGATGGTCGCGGGGAACGATGACCACGAATCCTTTTGCGTTAACCAAACCAATAGAGGATTTGGTTCGCCGCGAACCAAAAACCCCGGCGAAACATGCGAACCAGCTGCTCGCGAACTGTTTGGTTTTGTGTGGTTTAATGGCGCAAGAGCCATTCCTGGCTAAACTGCGACAATCAAATGGTAAATGTCAGTATACTAGTAAAAAAAGCTAAAACACGATAAGAGTTAGATGCAAAAAATTTCAAAATTTGAGCAAAATGTAACACAATCAGAGATCAAAGTTAAAAGCTTTAGATGTTAGTAAAAAAACAATAGCCTTTAAAAAGTTTAAAATGTTTGGATGGTGTTTTTCACCCACCAGGTCTTGCAAGGTTAGAGACGATGAATGGAAATAATGAATACGGTGAAATTTAAAAGATGGACATTCGACTAAAATGTGATGAACAGTAAAATTCTCGACATGTGGGACACACTGGTGCCCTTTCGCCAAAAATGAGGTGCTTGTGCTTGAAGCGAGTATGCCCTATACGGAGGCGAGTCAATTTGACATCCAGCTCTCGTATAGGGAGCACAGGCCACATATCAATGAAGGGCTTTACGAATTGCAACTTGTTGTTAATCTGCAGATCCTAATTTTTTTTGCCAAGTAGTATGAAGATGGGAAACTAAAGACTTCTTGACATCATTGTAAGGGATGGCTTGTGATAGAAAAGAAGAAAATTTAGCAATAGCGCTATTTCATTACCAGAAATGCCCACATGACTCGGAACCCAACAGAAAATAATATTAAAACCTTGATTTCGAAGAAAGTGTAAAACAGATAAAATGTCTACAGCAACCGGATGCACTCGATTGCCATAATGAGAAAGAGCTTTCAAGGAACTCTTACTATCAGTATAAATAATAAAATTACGCTGATTAGAAGGCGAAATTTCCTGGAAAGCACGAAAAATTGCCACTAACTCAGAATGAAAAACAGAACAACAATTACGTACACGATAGCTCAGCGTATCAGATGGAAAGACAACACCACAGCCGACATGCCCATCTGATTTCTAGCCGTCTGTAAAAATTGGTACGGAGGACGAATACCGATAGCGATGGTGATAAAAAAGCTGTTGGAAAGCAACCGGAGCAGTTGAGGATTTGTCGAATCCGGAAAAGGGATTAAAAAAAGGAAATTGTGGGATATCCCAAGGCGGAAAACAGAATAAATCAGAAGACTGATAATATTACTAAAATCCGTGTTATGTAGAAGCATTTTGGCTGTCTCACAGAAGGGGGAAATGTGGGAGGGACGAGCAGCTGAGAGCTGTTCTCAAACATTCGGCTCGCAAGTGTGCAAGCGCCTTAACAAAGGGTGCCCCAATGACCGCAAGTGAGTCACGTGCTTCATAGTATAATGATGGAAACCAAGTTGCATTTGGATGCCTAACTTCGGAGACAGATTGGATACAAAATTTGATACAATTTACACTTTTGATCGCAAGCCCACATACGAAATTTCTTTTATCTAAGTCACTGCGTTTTTCAGCTACAGCATTCACATGCGTGTGAATACGCACACTATACACGGTCAACCAATTGACGGATTTTGTACACATCTGCAAGTATGATGATAAAACTACATGTTAAATTTCATTCATCTAGCTAGGTCTTTGCGCTTCTGAGTTATCGTGTCCACATGTGCACGGACAGATAAACTTCACGTAGATGGATTTCGTCCAAAACTTGACAGAAATCTACAATTTTGGTTATGCAGACCACATGGCAAATCTCATCCATCTGGCTCACTTCGTTTTTGAGTTATGTCCACGAACAGACCAAAACAATTAGATTTTTTTTTTCCTTTTTCATTCCGGGAGGTCCTAATCGTGGAGATTCGTCGAAATCTCAAGGTTGAATTTTTTGACGATCATAATACTTTCTTTTCGTATGCGAGAAAGTACTTATTAAAATGCAGCAGGTAGGCCGTGCCCTGAATGTACCGTATATTTTGTCACTATGGATATATGTAAATAATTATATGTCCAACAAATATGCGAACTAAATTACAAGACTTGATATGATATTTCCCTAAGTGCACTGTCTATTCTGCTGGTGATGACCCAATGGAGAGTCGGTTACCGATGGACCAAGCATACAACTAAAGGTTCTTTTTTAGCACCATGTGTTTTGCTCTTGGCGTCTTTGGAGAATGATCAACAACGACTCAATGTCAATTTTTCGGTGAAACCCTGGAAAAATCTCTTAGAAAATTTGTGTAGTATTAAGGACTATTTATGCCAGATAACACATTGAAACAAGCAGATCTTTTCAAGTGGGTCAAGCATTTCAATCATCCTCTGATTTCTTTTCGTTCCTGAAATGCAATGTGGTGGTGGTGGGGGGAGGGGGAGATTCGTCATTGGGACAATGAAACATGAAATGACATGGCAGCTGAAGAGCCTGACTTCTAAGACTTCCAGGCATGTTTTGAATGATAGGAGTGGAGATTGTACACAAGTATATCGCTCGAAATGAGAAGTATTTTGAAGGGAAAATTGTAACTAAATTTTTCAAAACGCCTTTAAATATTTTTTACATCAGTTCATGCATTTATCGGATCTATTATGTATATACATGCGATATTTTAAGTTTTTAACTTTCTTAAATCATTTTTAACGACGCCTCATTTTTAATTACTTCAACTTCCATCGTAATAAGCGCACTACGACTTTCATTTCGAGTCACGAGTCTTCCGGGAAAATCCCCTTTTTTCCGTATATAACCTCTCGGCGCATTGTTAACTGCCCTTTTTGATTCAAGCATGTAAGCTGACAACAAAAGAGCGCCTCCCGCGCATTACCTCTTTAATTCTGGTTATGGACATTTCCTAAATTATGATTCCTTTGCCTATTAAAAAGTATGCTACATCATCTTCTACCACTGAATAAAAGGATTGAGTCAACTACTGCCTTTTCCCTGACCAAAATGGATTACACTTCACATTTAAAGTCTGATGTTACATGCATTCTCTGAGCTAAGGCTCTAAATCAACAAATATGATATCCTAGCCTATTCTTTTCAGGAGTTTACCCTGAGAGGGAAGTTTATTCCGCTTGAGGATGGTTTTGTTCAGCTTTATCTTAACATGCATCTTATAACAGAAAAATACTGGCTTATCCATGTAAGCATTATAAACATTATGCATAGCATTGTAATCTTATAAAATGAAAAAGGAAATAAAAAAATCGATGCCATCAAAGGAATAAAATAATAAATTGAAAAGTTTGACATTTGTCTTTGTTGAGATGCATAAGTATGACTGTTGAGTATTTTGTTGAATCCTATTTATTCTTGTTGAAAGCTATCGTGACAATATTGTTTGTATAATTTCACATGTATGTGCAAAATTCATTTCAACACTTTCTTTCTTCATACAGTGTCCCTATTACTTGTAAAAAATGACATATCTCTGCCACAAAATAAGGAACTAACAGGAATTTCCCAGTTCTGCTTTCAGGCAAGTTGTATCTCAAGTTCCCACACACTGGTATAGAAAAGTTTCAAATCATTCCATACTCCAGAACTTCACAAATAGGACATGACATGACACCTCAAGGGTTATCTAACCAGTTGGGTGGATGAGTGCAACCACTTAGACCACAGGGCCCTGAGGTTTAACTTTAAATTCTTCCCTCCCCCATGATTTAAACTTATGGACACTATTACTGGACACTTACACTGGAGCAATTACAGAATCAAGACAAAACAAAAAATGATGGGAGGCTGTCTTTTTCAAACAGCCGCTGATGTTAAAGGAGTAAGAACTACTTTACTCGCGTGACTCTTTTCCGATTTTCAATTTTTTTTGTAACTTCTGTTGTTACCTTTTATCTCTAAAATAAGACATTAGTTATGTTTTTGACATATGTAGTTACCAAGATACAGAGGATCTCCCATACAACGTTCTTTGTGGTGTTTTGGCATGTGAATAAAATTCCTTCCCGAGACCCAATGGGAGGAACGTAATCCTACGTTAAAAAAAAAAAACGCTTTGTCTCAAAAAAGAGGACAAAAAATCTTAAATTCTACATTTTAAAAATGACCACAGAAAAAAATCTTGACATATCCCCCTTTCCTGACATATCATCACTTTTATATCAAAATGTCATATGCCAGAAACCAAACCCCGCAAAACAGTAAATTTTGATGTGACAAGGGAACCACTAGCAACATATGGCATCTTGCGACAACATACAACAATTTGAGAGAAGATGTAGCCAATGTATACAAGTGCTTTGCATCAGTAAAATGTTGTAGCAAAATTGACATACAGTGACGATATGCATGACTCTATTCTGATATTAACACACGAGATACTAGATCAGAGGTTCCCAACCTGTGGTACACGTACCCCCAGGGGTACGCGAACCCAAAGTCACTAATGGCGGACCCAAGAACACAAAAGGGATTAAAAATGTTACAGAATTTGGGTTCCCCAAACTCGCGTGAAAAGTAAAATTGAAAGCTGTGCAAGACCTAAAGCCTACCCTCAAAATAAGAAAAAAAGAAAGCAAAAGGAAGTGCGATTTTTAGCTATTCTTATAAGTTAATTAGAAATTATTACAATACTGGTTTCATTTGTTTTGCTGTTGAACTAATGCAATTGCAAAAATGAGATAAAATGTAAAATCAAAAATAAGTCCTGAAAATGTTTTTAAATCGAGTCATTTGATTCTTAAGCTCATCTAAGGCCCTAACATTATTGAGATAAAAACATCTTTAAGTAGACAGATGGTTGCAGGGAGGGGGGGGGGGGGTATGATAGTAGAGGGTACGCAAAATTAAAAAGACTGATCAAGGGGTACTTGAGGGGGAAAAGATTGGGAACTCCTGTACTAACTGATTGATAACAAGTAATATAAAAAAAACTAATAAAATAAAGTCAATTCCTACTTAGGTCAACAAAGAAAAATTTTATTTAAAAATTTTTTTTTCTCCCATATAAAACTAAAATTAATTAATTAAATTTAATTAATGAATTAATATTTGAAAAACTGTATTAACATCGTGCCATCCACTACAAGTTTAAAAAAATGTATTTGAACTCGAGTGAATGAATAAAAAGTATTTTATTAACGATTGAAAATTTGAACAAGATATATAAATATATATAGGGAGAGTGTGAACTAATAGTAGGAATTGAATGAAAAAAATAGACCTAAGTTTATCCATTTAAACGGGGAACTAAACATTTTTAGATGCAATTGCCAACAAGAGATATTTTTCAGAATATAAACTAAGTGCAAAAATGATATGTCTTGAGTAAATCTCTTGATCTGGACGTGATTTGAACATGCAACCTTCTGATCTGGAGTCAGACGCGCTACCGTTGTGCCACCGAGTCCCGTTCCGCATTTCTTATCTCTACACCATGATCGTAGCCTGTGCGAGGCTCTAATAAATAAAATTAATTAATTCAATTTAATTAATGAATTAATATTTGAAAAAACTGCATTAACATCAAGTGTCATCCACTACAAGTTTAAAAAATGTATTTGAACTTGAGTGGATGAATAAAAAGTATTTTATTAACGATTGAAAATTTGAGCAAGATATATAAATAAATATATATAGGGAGAGTGTGAACTAATAGTAGGAATTGAAAAATGAAACAAAGGTTGCAATAAATCACTATACTTTTATTAACAATGAATCTCATATTTACATTTATGCAATGAAGTAAAGAGCTGAGTACAATGAACTCAAAGAATCAGAAATTTATAATTAAAGAACCACAGTCGGAAGAACTACGAATAATCAATCACAAAGGTTAAATACAGAAAATGCAATTCAAATCAAATCAAAGATAGGTATTTTATAAACACACAGCTTTTATGTTTCTGATCTTTTTCAAAATTCCAAAATATAATTTAGTTTCCAAAATAAAATTTGTGAACATTATGAAAATCTAACAATTTTGTTATCACGACATTTGAATCTTAAAATGATAATTCATTAAGAAATCAATTTATTTGCCTATTCTCAGATTTAATGAGAAATCAGAGTTCTTTAACAAAGAAAAACTAATATAAAGTTAGCACATTAATATGTTTATTTCTTTAAAAATAAATTTTGCAAGAACAATTTTGTCTTGCAAACAGAAGGAGAACAAAATTGATAAATAGACTTAATGGTGTGTTTCTTAGCTAATTAATTTGTTTATGATGTTTGGAAACAAATTAAATTTTCAGCTGATTACAGTTAATGGGAAAATATTTTCTCTGCTGAATCTTTTCTTTTTTTTTTTCTTTTTAAAATAATGCATGACAAAATTGATATAAATTTCTAATTATTTTTTTTTCTGTATCCAAAAATGTAAACAAATTCACGGAAATCTGCCTTTAAAGAGAAATCTGTATTAAAAAACTCAGCTCTTTTAATGGAATTCAAATCAATTTTCTTTTCTCTGAGAAATAAATACTACACAAACAAACAATTTATATACAAATTTCATTAACAACATTAAATATATTAATTTACATTATTACACATATTTAGAAAAATAAGAAAATAAACTAAACAACAGCAATTGGTTAAAAAAATTAACAATTTATCTCTGAAGTACTTAGAATTTCATAAAAAAAGAAATATTTGATTGACAGACATTTATAATTGAAGCTATTTTAAAATAACTTCAATTATAAATAAACTACTTATAATAATAAATATATTAATAAACTACTTATGGAAAATTATATCATCTGCAAAAACGATGTTCCTGATTCAAAATTATTTTAATATGATTACAGAATTCTCAAGAGAAAAAAACAGAAATTCCAAAAACAACCACTTCATCAGAATAGAATAAGAAATAATATAAATCATATACAAGAGCTTTGAAATAAATTTTGAAAGTTTGAATGCACTTTATAGTTTAAGTACTTTATCAATTTTTATTCTACTGGTTGATAGTGTATAACTTTATATGTGCTTCTTTGTCTGAGTATCTTAGCAATTTTTTTACAGATTTGTTACTCTAGGATATGGTTAAAAACTATGAAATAGTTTACATTCATCTCACTCAATTTGTCAACCCCTCACACATACAAACACTCAAGTAATAAATTTATTTACATTTTATTAATTTACCTAAATTTGTTTAGGGAATTTTAAAATATAAATTCACTATAAAAATGCTGCCATCAAGTTATTTCTACTCTGGAAGGGGGAAAAAATCAATTAATTTTCTGATTCCTAGTAAGTTGGTAGTCTTATATGGAAATATTGAACATCCAGCTTTAAAATATTTAATACAAATAAGTTTGATTTATCAAAAATATCTCTAGATTCATGCATAAGAGCATCAGATCTATTTTTATGCATTTTTCAAACTTTTAAATCATATGTTTACTTTCATTACTTCCTGGATGTAATTCTCTTGATTTAATACAATTGCATTATAATTAGGGAAAAATAGAAGCAAATATAAATTGTCTACATTCAAAACAATCTATACTTTGATTTTGCTTTAAAAGTTTATTCATATTTTAAAATTTTTAAGCAAATCTTTTCAACCAAATTTCAATTTATAAAATGAAACTATTGCTTAATAATCATATGAGAAATAAGATTTTAGATTTAAGCAAATCAGACTAAATATAGATAAGATTTTAAAAGAATTTGCGATATAAATTAAACTTATAAACAATATAAATATCACAATTAAAAAATCTCAATAACTGTTCTTTTTTTATTATCACTGAAAAGAAAACACTACATCAACTCATCTAATTATAGTCAAACGTCGCAAATCCGGATGTCCAAAATCCGGAATGATCCAAAATCCGGACCTTTTCCATTCCGTAACTCCTCCCCCCCCCAAAAAAAAATAATATATATCCTAACTTTATCTACCAAATCGGTGCCCAGTGTCAGCAGAAACCGGTCGTAACTATCTGGGGAGGGGAGGGATTTAACCACATGTACAATGATGTGCGACGAAGGTATTGCGGGGGGGGGTATTGTAATCCTAATGTTAGGATCTCGAAAGAAAAGCTGAAATTTTTGAAGTACTGCATTGCGACGATAAAGCCCCGACAGAGTGTCAGCTCACCGATGCCGAAATATGCAGTATGGTGTTGATGAACTCCCAAACTTCAGTATCTGATAGCGAGGAGAGCGAAGAAGAAACACAAGTGGAAGATAAAATGCCAATTGACAGTTTAGTGGAAGTGATGAACACCGCAATAAAAGGACTTGAACAAAGGGACTTTATTTCGGAGTCGGACATAATGGCGATACATAAAATAAAAGAGAAGTTACTTAATCAAAAACCGAAACTAATGAAGCAACTCACTTGAAATTAAATGTTTTGTAAAAATGTTAAAATTAATAAGAAATATTATTAATTATGTTTATAAATCAAAGAAAACAAGTAATAAATAAGTTTTAAAAAAAATAAATTGAATTGTGTGTTTTATGATGTTAAATTCACTTCTTAATATTGAAATGATCTAAGATCCGGAATTATCCCAAATCCGGAATTGCCGAAGTCCCGACGATTCCGGATTTACGACGTTCGACTGTATTTATATTTTACTTCTCTACGATCGTTTACTTTATAACAATCATGGTTTTAAGAAGTAAGAAAGAAATATAAAAAAATATATATACTGTAACTAGTTATCAATAACAAAACCTTCAATATAAGATAAGCGATTTAACTTTAAGAACAAATTACATTTAATTTAACACTTTTGAGCAAATTCAAAAATTCAGGTAATCAATTTTAATAATGAACACACTCTTTAAAGATGTTAGCTGTTAAAAGCATTCAATTAAAATATTCCTACTACAACAAAAAGTAGAATTTTCTGAAGCTTTAAAAATAAATTATAAAATCATATGCTAATCAACTGATTCAACTTAAGCAAAATTAAAATTCACACGTCCTAATTCTAACTAGTTTGGCTATTTTTGAGTGTTTTCTATCAAAGGTGTCTGATGCTGCTTCTGCCATAATTTGTAATATAAACTGTCTGGGTTCGTGATGAGGTTGCTGTGGGTTCCCCGCTCTGCCACTCGTCCTTGATCAAGAACAAGAATTTCGTCGGCATTCATAACTGTAGAAAGTCTATGAGCAATGCATATGGATGTTCTCCCTTCAGAAGCTCTTTGGAGAGCGGCGAGAATTTTCTGTGGAAATGACAAAACAAAATAAAAAGTTAATAAAACTTAAATGCAACTAGTTAATGTTCAAGGATATCACGCATCATTTTGAGTACTAACAGTTTGAAACTTTCATTTAAAAAAATTACAGTGCGAGTTTTAATACACCTTTGAACAGAAATAATTTTTCAGATAGTACTACAAACTTTTTTTATTGAAAAGAAACATGCAAAAGGGATTTAATGGTTAATGTTTCCAAAGTAAGAACTTTCAAAGGTAACACAATAGCACAGCCTAGTCAAAAAAGAAAAAGAAGAAATACTTCCATTGAAATAATCTTGAATACAATCAAAATTTTCAAATTTTATTATTAGATCTTCTGCCATTGCTCTAGAAGATCATTTTATGAATGCTGAAGACCACTTCTGCAGAAATAGTGCTGCATTTTCACACAAGTATCACATTTTTTACATGCAAATTTTTAACAATAGAAATATGATCTTTGGTTGAATAGGATGGTTTGGAAGACATACTGAAAAAGGGTAGAAGTAACATTAAACAATTTCCTTTTATGTCACTTCTCATGGCAAGCATTCATAGTGACATTTAATGAGGCTCTGAGAAGAGATTTTGGTTCAAAGAAGTAGGTTAGCTAAAACTCTCACTATAAGTAATGCAATATTAGCTCGTGAAAATCGATCATTTCAAATTATTTGAAATCATAAATAGTTGGTCACAACTCAAGTTGATCGTTTATGGAGGTACATTATTACATACAGTTAAATAGTTCTGAATTGATCCTATTGTATTTAAAAGCAATCGATATATTTGAACAGAATTTAGTTTTAAACACCAATAATTGATATTTTGTGTAATGAAACTGAAGCTTCCAAGTTTAACTTTATAGAATTTTTTCTACAGCTCTGTGTTCTCTCAACTCCATCCTTCAATCACCAGTGAAGTGGTCATTGGTTGCTTTATACGCACTGTCAATTTGAGATGTCATCAACTACAGTTTGCCTAACCATGCAACAAATAAAACAAAAATATTCTAAAGCAATCTGTAATAAAATATTAATCCTTATTCCGTATATTTAGTTGTTCTCTTAAATTTCCAATGACATAAAATTAACAATTAATCAGTAGCAAAGATTAACTCCATATTTTCAAACATTTTGCTACAGTTTTTACAGTTGCACCTTGAGATATTCTATTGTAATATCAAAAAGAAATTTTGACATCAATTTTATAAACAGAGCTTATTAAAAACATGCCACTATACAAATAATTAAACGTCAGAAATCTTGTAGAAAATATGTTTGCACGAATATGCTAACTACTTCAGAATTTCTTTCTGAACCTATATTAAATTAATGTAATCTAGTAGAATTGCGTTTATTCAAAAGGCACACATTAGATCATAATGAGAATCCTCCTAATGAAAGAAAACTAACAGTCTGAATGAATGGAATCTTCAGAAATGGTTTATGAAAAGAGTAATTAAAAAAATAAATGAAGACAAATTACTACACTAACCTACCACTGCAATATTAATGCAATAAAACTATGTTGACTAATATATACAATTCTTGTGAAATCATTTTTATCATTTTTTTTCATAACAAATATTTAATTCAATATAACATTCAACTTCATTTTTTACAGTTTTTGTGGAACTGAAGAAGGCAGATTTCCTTATTTAATTTAAGCAAAAAATAAAGATTATTTGCTTTTTTATCAGATGAGAAATTTAAAAAAAATTTAATTCAATTGCACTTGTAATATATTTTAGCTTACAATAATAAAGATAGGGTGCAAGAAAACAAAAAAATCAGTTAGCATTATTATTATGTCTAGATTCAAATTAAATAATATAAAGGCAAAAAATAATGCACATTAAAAAAATAAAATCAAAATAAAGATGAATTAATAAAACACACCTGAGGAAACTAAATCAATTTTGTGCATGAAAATCGAACAAACCGAGGAGATTATCTGGCGATTTATTATCAAATTACATTCAAACATAAAGCAAATGCATCATAAGAACATTATATAAAAATACTCAATTATTTATAGTAAATTATCTTCTTCCTTTATACAACTTATACTTAGTTTGAGATTATTATGTATCAGTAAAATCCCAAAATAAAATATGAATAAAGTACATCATCATCAGTGGTGTAGCTGCAACTTCTGTTGCCCACAGCAAACTTGCAACATGCCACATACCTATACAAGTTAAATAGGGCACATAAACTTCAAAATAAAAATAATAAATTCCAGAGGAAACAAACATGTTACAGGGATGAGATTGGCAAAAAAGCAAAAAGACTGAAATCATACGCGAGCAAAAAATTTGTACCATTATTTATACGCGAAGGATGTTTTAAAAAATAAAACATCGGAACATGCAACATGATGAAAATATTGCACTATAATAATTAATAACTTAATTATTTAGAATTAAGTGCGTATAAATAGGAAAAAGAATATTTAACTATTATTAAATTTAAAAAACATCAGAACAAGCAACATGATGCAATGACAGAACATGCAATATTGCACTATAATAATTAATAACTTAATTATTTAGAATTAAGTACGTATAAGAAAAAGAATATTTAACTATTATTAACTATTACCAGAATTTTCTTTCAAAAATGAAAGATAGAAAGGTTTCTTTTCTTTGTGCAAAAGCGGAATTTTTGGAAGAAAAAGAAAATTTTTGCGGCGGGAGGGGGGGAAAAAACAGAATTTAAAAAAAAAAGCGAAATTTCTCCAAAATAACAAAAAAGCGGAAGTCCACCAAAAAGCGGAAGAATCTCATCCCTGATGTTAATAACAGAGAAAATTCATCATTTGAAACTCTCTATCTCTGCAGGTAGGTTGCGCAATCATGTGTCCACCACCAGTCTGTCTTTCACATATCAGTAGTTTACTGAGAAAAGGCAAAAATACAAATTAATTACATTACTGTTCAGCAACAGATTCCGAGACAAGCACTGTTGGATGATTTTACACTGGAAAGGGGTGTCAGACAATGAGTCGTATGAGTGCATTTCCGGAGTTCTTTGTTAGATCACGCTCAGTAAAATGTAAACACCACCCTCCCATTCTTCACTTTCCCCGTATTTTCATGAAAATCACTACGCCCAGTGCATGCGCAAAAGCACGGAGGGTTTTCGAATCCATTGCTATACAATTGTTAGGGTTTCTTTTTTATGTACACGATTCAGCTAGTGCTGCTGCTCTTCTTAGTTATAAAATTGCTTTCCTGCATGCCTGATTTTGCTGCCCCATTCAAAGTGCTGCCTGGGCCAGACTGATCCTTCAGCCCCTCTAGTTACTCCACTGATCACCACGAGTTTTTGTTTAGGAAGCTGAAAATGAAGGAAATATTGTTCCCATAGATAACAGCTTCTTTGCCTCTGTTTACCATAGAGCAAAATTTTGAATATGTTGATAAAATATAAATAAACAAAAGTTAAACTTCTATACAAAATATATCATCTCACCTTCAGAATTCAGGAAATATAATTGTGCAGACAATAAAGAATTAAATTTATTTTCATATACTCACTTCTTCTGTAATAGAGTCTAATGCAGATGTTGCTTCATCAAACACAAGAATGGGCGAATTCTTTAAGATGGCGCGAGCTATTGCGACTCTTTGTTTTTCTCCACCTTTAATGAAACACTTCGATTAAATTGCCAGCTTTGGTAATTTTTATAATGGCCATATTGTCAAATTTAGTGCAGTAAACATAACTGAGAAAATATCAAGATTCTTATCTATATTTCAAATCTAAAATAGAGGAAATGTACACACATAATGAAACAAAACTTAAATATTACACTTAGCATAATTTCATGCAAAGAAAAATTTTACAAAACAGAATGAATATATTCTGAAATTACATTTTTATGAGCAAAACTTTTTAAAAAATCAGAGACTCATCTAGGATCAACTTACAATTTAATTTCGAATTTTTCATTTTAAAGGTACACCAACCAATATGGAATGAAATGTTCAGAAATTAGAGATCATTATGTGACAGTAGCAGTCGACAGTAAAGCAATTTTTTTAAATGCAGATTTCCTTGTTAGCAATGACATTTTGAAGCACAGTATAAAAAAACGGAACAAAATATGGTTGGAAATCCATTAGATAAAAATATGCATTAGCAATTTTAACCTTCACAGATAGGTAGTTTTTTCGGGGGGGGGGGGGGACATCAAATAACTCTACAACCATTGGGTTGAGTTGACCCTCCTGGGTTATGGGATGGAATGGAAAACCTTCACAAGTAGATTAAACTTCAAGTATTTTCATAAGACAGGGATTTTGAGGAAAAAACATTAAGTAGTCTCCTCCTTTTCAAGTCATTAAAAGATAATATCTGTTGTCTTCTTTTATCACCTGTTGGGTTACTTATTATTATCTTCACTCATTAGCAACACATATGTGCATCATACATAGAGTGATAAAATACAATAGTGGAGTGAATCTCTCTATCGCCTAGTGAATAAAAACCTAACAGATTAGTTATGTGAGGGATAGCCTGTATGCAGAGGGGAAAATACCTCTGGTTTGGCATCTACACTGCTTAAAATGAAATTATAAGTTCAGCAATGTTTATCTCTGCTAACTACAAGTTACTGAAATTTGTTTGAAATGACATGAAAATTAATAGTGAATTATTTATAGCAATTACAAAATCGTACAAAAGATTTTTTTAAAAAAATTGTGTTATTTTGTTCTTTGAGAAAATAAATTTTAAATATAGAACAGTATGGCCTTTCACAGTGGCGAATCCAGGATTCGGGTCGGGGGGGGTCTGAGGCAATAAAAATTTTGTATCGTAGTAACGAATGTCAAACCTCATGGCTTATGTAAACCAAAACACTTTAACTTTAGAGACTTTCCTCACCTGACAATAAGAATCATAGAGAACACTACAATACTTTCAATAATTTAATAAAAAATACAATGAAATAACTAGCCAAAAAAATGTTTTCGACCGCGTCAACGCTACAAATACAAGTGGAGTGACTGGAAAAGTAGGAAAATTTTCGAGCCTCTCAAGCCAGAAAGCAATGTTGTCAAGTTTTTATTATTTTTTATAATGAAAATTAAAAACAAACAGTTGTAGTGATTTTAAATAAAATCAAGATTTTTGTTTAGGTTTGGGGGGCGTGCAGCCTCATAGTCCCCTCCCTTGGATTTGCCACTGGCCTAGCATATTCATGTAAATATACTAAGAAATCTAGCTCTTACCTCTTCAGACCATTCGAGATTAACAAACAAAATAAGACATATATATATTTTTAAAAGTTCATATGTAATTGTTAAATTTTATACAATTCATGATCAAATACATGTGGCATGGAAGTTTAGCTCCTATGTGGGTAGAATCCCACATACAAGGATGATGATAATATTTTGAAACCAGTTTTAAACATTCTATGTTACAGCACTTATTCAAGTAAATATCTATCACAGTATCAATTTTATAAAAGAAAGAGTGATAGTTTAACAATGCCCATTAATTTTTAAATATATTTATATAAGTTCTTGGAAATCTAAAAAGCAGTAATACTCTATCCACATGGTGATCTAAACCAATTTCATTTCCTTTCAAAATATTCCTTTTAAAGGAACATGAAAATTCTAAGATACTGTAAATATAAGCTCTTGATATTCCTTGCTAAAGTTAAACATCAAGAAAGGATAATACTTTAGAAAAAATCAAATAAAATATTAAGATGGTATGACTGAAAAGTCGTTCTAGATCATTACAATCAAATTTTTTTAAAATTCTTACTAGAAAATATTTAAAATTATATAAGATTTCACACTGATAAAAAAAAAACACTCAAAAAATATTTAAATTGGCTTCTTTTTTCACAAATAATTTCCCACTATTTTCAAACTATTTTCATTTCCGATCCCCCTCACTTCGTGTAAAATTTTTTCACAACCACATTTTTGGCAGAAAAGCCTTCGATTTTTATTGCATTTTTTTTTTTTTTTATTTATTTAGCAACCCACAAAAATTTTCTCATGACCCACAGTTGCACACCTTTGCTGCAGCACACAAACTAAAAAATTCAAACATCTCTTCAACAAACCTGACAGTTTCAATCCTCGTTCACCAACTGGTGTTTCATATTTATAAGGCCATTTCTGAATAGAGTCGTGCAATTCAGCCATTCTTGCAGCTCCATATACATCATCTTCAGGTCTTGAAAAATCTCCATAATGGAGATTATAAAAGATGGTGTTGTGAAACAAAACAGCGTCCTGTAACAAAGTAAACATAGAAATCAAACACTAGAAATTTACAAAAAGACAGAATCTTCTCAAATGATGGGAACAGTGGCAAATTCAGGGGGCTACAGAACTGCTGCCCCCCCCGCACTAAACCAGAATTCTTGATTTTATTTAAAATCACTACATCTGCTTGTTTTTAATTTTCATTTTTAAAAAATAATAATAATAACGTGACAACATTGCTTTCTGGCTTGACAGGCTCGAAACTTTTCCTACTTTTCTAGTCATTCCACTTGTAATTGTAGTATTGACACAGTCGAAAACATTTTTTGGCTAGGTATTTCATTGTATTTTTTATTAAATTATCGAAAGTATTGTAGTGTTCTTTATGATTCTTACTGTCAGGTGAGGAAAGTCTGTAAAGTTACAATTTTATTATTTAAATTTTTATGACCTCAGGCCCCCCAGACCCGAATCCTAGATTCGCCACTGGATGGGAAGAAATGGAAAGAAAAGAAGTAATATACATACCTGAGGAACAATAGCAATAGCTTTTCGCAAACTATTGATATCCATCTCATTTATTTCTTTACCACCAATATAAATTTTTCCCCTTTGAGGTTCAAAGAATTTATACATCAATCTTACAATTGTTGATTTTCTGAAAAAGTAATCATTACAATATAAACAATTTTGAAAACTGGCACATGCATCAGTTTATCTATGGGATTGTTATTTATTTTAAAATTCTAGAAAAAGAGTAATCAAGATAGGAGAAGCTTAAGTTTCTCAAAAAAAAAATTGACCAAAAAACACTGGTAACTTATTTGAATTTTTAAAAAAACATTTTTCAACAAAATACACAGTTATCACAATGTAGTATATGAAAAGGTAACGGTTTAAGATAATAAAAAAAGTTTTATTTGAAATAAATAACTACAACTAAATAACTTCTACTACAAGGAAGTTAGTTTATTAATGCTGAGAAATTCATTAAATTAATTTTCTAGATTAATCCTTTCAATGTCATTCAGATTAGGAAACACAGATCATGTAACTACATTCAAAATAAATGTTTAAAAGTTTATTGTGAATTAAATACATAAAATAAAACATAGCTCTACATTAAAAGAGTGAAAAAAAAAATTTCTACAATATGTATCAATACTTTAAACTTTCGCTAATTTTCCTTGCATTATTACCTCTTTAACATGAAAATGAAAACTAAATGCAACATTTTCAACTGTGTTCAGATTTGAAAATGAAAACTAAATGTGATATTTTCAAATGTGTTCAGATTTGAAAATGAAAACTAAATGTAGCATTTTCAAATGTGTTCAGATTTAAAATTAATGGGAAATCTAATCTAGAGACAACTACTTATTTTAAAAGTTTAAGTGATAATTATATTAAATCCCAGTAAATTATATTAAATAAATGCCAATTAGAAAAATTTTCAATTACTAAAATTAGCAAGAAAGATTTTTAATAAATATATATACACATCAAACCACACAATAAATATGTAATACAAATATTACAGGAATAAAGTTTTAATAATTATTCAACACCACCTATATGGGATTAACATTTTTCAAAATGTATTTGTAAGAATAAATTTGCATGGTCATTGCATCATATTTTAAAGTAATCTTCAAATTTTAAATAAAAACAATTGATGTGTTTTTTTTAAAAACACACACACACAAAGCAAAGTATTTTAATCTTAATTGCTTCTTTTTTTCTTAAGCTTTTTTGTTGATAACATACTTCTTTAAATAATTTTCAAGACAATATTTTCTATTTTCTTAAAAGAATTCCCTTTTCTTTTTGCTAATTACTCATAAAGACACACTCCTTTTTCCTCCATACAATTTTGACAAGAGAAATTTACAAAAATTGCTATCAAAATAGATGACACTAACCCTGAGCCGCTTCCACCGACTAAAGCAATTTTCTTCCCTGCAGGAACTCTGAAGCTCATATCTTGCAAAATCGTTTGCCCTTTCACATATTCAAAACAGACATTTTCAAAGATCACTTCAGCTTCTTTTGGAGATATTTTTATTAGTGGTGCTTTTGAAGCCTAAGAGGAAGAAAGGGCATTTTTCATAGCAGATTATTCCAAATAGTTTTTTTCAAATAACGAACTACATTTTGATATGATTTGAGCAATGATTCTTTATAAATAACAGCATCCTAATGCAAATTTACTTTTAATAGAAAATTCAGCTCTATCAACTAATGAATAATATCCACAAATTTTAAGTAATGTATTTAAAGGTTAAAATAAGTATTACAGATGGAGAAATACAATAGCTCTTCAAAGCCAATTTGATTCAATTTATCAAATAAATGATAAAATTTCAACAGAGCAATGCTACACAGCATTTATTTTAGGCCAAGCCTTGTAATTTTTTACAGGGTTTCAGCCACAAAAACAACATCTGATCCAACTCCAAACTTCAACACCATACCATTCTCTTCAGCTCCAAAGCAAGGTCTGCTGGATAATAACGTAAGTTGTCAAAGATTCTTAGCACTCTCTTCAAAAACAAATATAAACAAACAGAACAAAAAAGGATTAATCTTCCTCCACAGATTGAAGAAGTATTTATTTTGGCACAAAGTACTAAAAACCGGTATGATTACAATGAAGTGACTATATATATATATATTTTAAGTTAATGCAACACCAGATGCTAAAAAGATCTTACCTGAGTAGGAGTTTTCACACTTAAAATTGCAAACATTGTTTGCATGTCAATGAGTGACTGTCTAACTTCTCGGTAAACTGATCCCAAGAAGTTTAGTGGCAGAGACAGCTGAAAAATTAAACCATTGACCATAACCAAATCTCCTACTGTCATAGTACCTACGTCGGGAAAAAAAAGTTAATAAGAATTTCAGGAAAAAAGTGAGAATATAGTAATTTTTCTGTAAAAAGTAAAAGGGGGTAAAAAAATTACCATCGATTATTCCATGGCTGGCCATAACCATAATTGCTGTTAAAGCAACACTGAATATTGCATTTTGCCCAAAATTCAACATTGCAAGACTTGTAGTGGTTTTCAAAGAAGCAGCTTCATACTTAGCTAGTGCTTTATCATACTGCTCAGCTTCATACAATTCGTTGTTGAAATACTGAAAACAAGTCAACATAACCAAGTATTGGATTATGAATAATGTTTCTAATATTTAAAAATAGCCTTATCAAATTGCCTAACTTCATGTAATTTGTTGAAATACTAAAATCCAATCAATATATAGTAAAATTTGCTAATAAGGATATTGTAAGGACCTAAAAAAAGTATTGTTATAGACAGGTTATCAATGCAGACAGTTTGAACATTCAATTTTTATTCATGTGTGACTGTACTAATATATTAACTCATTTTAAAATTTTTACTAACAATTAAAGTAACCATAAAAGGGGGTGTAAGCATAATTTTATTTTATAATAAACCCAATGTTTTAAGTAACGTCAATGCTTTACGCCATGCTATCGTATGTTTAAGGCCTTAACACATCAAAAATAAATCCAAGCAGTCAGCCATAAGTGCCAACTGAGAATGAATAGGTTTGATGTGCCCAGTCAGAAACAAAAAATATCTATGCGCATTCCAATCTCCCCCGATCTCCCTGTTACAACAGGTTCCGGTTTCTAGCCACCCATCCATTTCCTGTTATCTCACATTCTGAATGATGGGGTGTTGTTCTCCAAGGGAGAAAAAAGGAAAAAAATTGGGATTGTACTGTACGAGCTTTCTAAAGAGGTAAAATTATCATTATAAACAGGTGCATCAAAAAACTGATTATCACTGTAGGAAGGTTCAAAATACGTTGAGTAAATAGGAATTTTGTTGGGACCAAAGAAAATATTGTTATGTGCAGGTTTATCATTATAGACAGCATCATTATACAGGGTGATTTAAAAAAAAAAAACAGGGCCAAACTGTAAGGGCAGTAGGGAGGCGGTTATTACGAAAATAACCGGTTTTTTTCGGTTATTCAGATTTTTTTTACTGGCGGTTATAACCGCTCAAAATAACTGAATTTGGGATGATTTTTTTTATAAAAAAATACAAACACAGTATGTGGACGAAATTTTTTTATTAATATTGTTTTTACAGGAAATCAATCCATTGGCTAATATTTATCTGTTCATAAATATTCTCAGTAATTTGCCAACCAACAGGCGCCTCAAGGAAGTGATTGTCGTTGATTGGCCCAAGATGATGAAATTCAAAGCTTTATAACTTGGTAGATTTTAGTTTAATTGAGCCTATCTTCCAATCTGTTTTTTTATTGGGTTATTAGATTTAAAAAAATAACCGGTTATAATCGGGACAAAAAAATAACCGAAAAAACCAGTTAACGGAAACAAAAAAAAAGGTCTTCGATTTAAACTGGTATGTTTTTCCCATCCCTAGAGGGTAGGCTAGATCATCCAAAATCATACAGGAACATGGGTACGCAAGCACCATCTGGAGACAGTAGACAGCATTTAAAATAATACAGCAGTGGGCAGAATTGCGGACACTTTTTGAAATTTGCACATATTTTTTGTATATCTCCCTGAACTCTGACCATAAGAAGAATTGCTTTTAACCCATAATTTGTATTGAAAATTCGGTTACGAGGGCATTTAGGGGATTGACCAGAAATTGAGTAAGTCGAAAAGAGATCTTGCTCACTCTGCTTCACAGAAAGTTGATAATGGTTTGCAACTTTCATCAATTCCTTTGTGTGATGTGTGCAATATTTGCATGCATTTTCATAAAAATGGCAAGGATATTTGGGGAGATATAAAAATTTCTTTAAAAAATCCCAAATTTTATGCGTTTTGTGCTTATAACTTGCAGAGTTTTCAACCAAATTGTATGAAACTGACAATATGTTAGAGAAGTATTGCATTAAAATTTGAAGTAAATACCTTGAATATTAGAAGAAATATGAGCATTTGCAGAAAATATTTTTTTTACTGTGCATGTGCGAAATGTACCATAATTTTTGTTTCATAACTTCAAAGACAGTTATATAGGCCAATTTATATATAAATTTCAGTTAAATACCATTCAGATTCAGAATGATATCAGCATTTTGGCCAGCGCTGTATTATTTTAAATGCCAGCTTCTGCTTCCAGATGGCATTTGTGCACCAATGCTCCAATGTGATTTTGGATGCTTATCATATGCCTGACCCACCTTTAAAGTTTGGTGATGTTTTTGTTTTAATGACCCAGTACACGTGTTTCACTGCAATAAGTTATTGATGTATGAATAACTATTTTTTAATTTTGTCAATGCTTTATCTTATTATTCCCATCATACAATTCATGCTTGAAATAATGAGAACAAGTTAATATAATCATTGAAATTTGAATACTATGTTTTTTAAAAGAACTTTCAAGAAACATACTAGAATAGATGAATTTAATAAATAACTTACTTTAACTGTTTCATAATTAATAAGAGAATCAACAGCTTTATTTCCCGCTTCATTTTCTGCTTTGTTCATTGCAACTCGAAAATGAGTTCTGAAAAGAAACATTAATACTTAGAGTTTAGAATTTAATGGTGCCAGCTTTGGCTAGGCTGTATTATGTATAAGGTAAGAGAAAAAAAACATATTTATATCAAGCAAATAAAACTATGAAGTCACTAAAACCACCATAATTACAAGCATAAGCTGAAACAAGTTTAGAAACATTGCACAAAAATTATGATATTTTCAAGTCTATCTAAATGGATTGATTGATTGACTCTTATTGACACAAGGACCACATCTGGCCAAGCTGTGCTATATACATATAGTTTTAAATTATACCATTCAGTGCACATTAAGTTATAGTCCTCAATACAGGGTTCATACTGTATATATGATAGTAAAATTCAGGAGTTTCTAAGGATTTTTTTCAGGAGCACAGTACAGAAAATTCAGGAGATAACGTGAAAAAAAATCAATTTAGGGGAGAAGGGGTAGCGTGGAAATTTTTATGAAATTGGGAAAAGAGTATACTAAATATCAATTCTCCCATCTTTCCCGACTGTGGTGACTCGGAACATGCGAGGTAGACTCTTTCGGCACTAAGTAAGGTCAGAAGTAAGAATTCTGGATTCCAGCGACTTTCTAACAATAAGGAAAAATGGAAAAGTCATATTTTTATGTTTTATCATAATTTTATATTTTGCTCTTCGAGTGTAATTTTTCAGGAGACAAAAAGAAATATTAGGATAAAAAGCACAATTTTCAGGAGTTTTCAGGGCCCTTAGAATAAAAAAAGCAAAATTCAGGAGTTTTTCAGGAATTTCAGGAGGAGTACGAACTCTGTCAATACCTCTATTATATAATGAATGGCATGTTAGACAGGGATGATAAGAACATGAAGAAAAAATATACCAATGGCCTTGTACAAATGAAGAAATATTGGGATACTCTGGTTTCTCCAGTATGTCCTCCAAAGTATTTCACTCACAAAAAGTGATATTTGGGGCATTCACATAAAATATGGCAGGAAAACAGAATGGAATGACATCTTAGGCAAATACACTCATTGTATTTGCTCAGGGGAGTTGAATTCAAATGTAGTAAAATGTATTTTATGTACGGCTAAGAATTTGAATTTATTTCAATACATTTTATAACATAAACATAGTTCTTTAAAATATACTACAATGTACATAAATTTAAATGACTTTTTTGTTTCATTTATAAAGAATTGAGAAGTTTATGAATAGAAATTTACCTCCACTGAGTAATTGCTAAAGTAAAAAGTGCATAGCTCCCAATACAACCAAGAGTGACTAGAGCAAACTTTCCACCACATTTATAATACTGCAAAAAAAAAAATGTGTATATTTATAATTACAAAAAATATAAGATAAAATCAAGATTTTAGAACAATTGAGTTGTCACTTTTTTAAAATAAAATTAAGACAATAAATGATCATATATTAGTAAACAATAGTTCTTAGCAATTAAAAGTTATCTAACATGAGAACTGGATTATCTGAAACTATTTAAATGCTTTAGAAATCCTAAAACATTTCCACATTTTTGAAATTTTCAATGGCAGTATTTATATTATTATAAGCAAGTTAATTATTTGCATGTAGAATTATTTTAAATAATTTACAAACCATCAATTTTCAAGTTTCACACACCAGTGTTTGTATTATATATTTCTTAATGTCATTATACTTATACTTTATCAAGTAAAAAAAATCATAATTATTAACTTTTAATTAAAACATATTTAGAATATTTTGATGATGAAATTTGTATTAATAAACCAAAATTTTCTAAATCCCTTTACAGCACTGCTTCAAGTATTATGTATTTATATATATATATAAAGACTGAAAGGATATAATATGAAAATTTGCAATCCTTTATATCTAAAATCATTCAGACCTATCATAATTAAACTGCAAAAAAGAATATCCATTCAGTTTATCTCTTTGACACAATTCATTTTGGGGAATACTTTTAAAAAACTGTGATAAAGATACATATAATCTTTATAAAAAATGTAAAAAATAAAATTTCAGACAATTTGTGAATTTAAATTGAAAATAAAACTTGAAGACAGAAAGATAAAATAATTCAGCTAGACCAATAAATGGTATGTGATAGAAAAAAAAAATCAACTATATTATTTAATATTCATGATAAAAGAAATTTCTCAAACCTACAATGTACGATAGATAATTCTTAAATAACATTTAAATTATAGGGTGATTAGAATTAAAGTCAGAACACATAGAATTAAAAACTGTGATCATAAAAATGTCAAATATCCCAGTGGTATGCATCTCAGAACATAGAGGAACCCCCCAAAAAAAGGAAACGAAGGGAACAGTAAAAAAAAATGAAACATCTAATAAAAATGGCCATTTTTTTTTTTTTAACTTTAGAACTAACTCTTTTTACTTTATCCTAAGTGCACTATTAAAATAGACTTTTAGATGTAGTACTTGTTAGCATGTGCTGCAATTATGTTCTACTTATGATTGGTGATCAATAATCATCATGTTCGTGATTGATTTTTACATGACACTGATTGTAGTAAATTATGCAAGGAACTACTAGCATGTCTTCCTCTATTGCTCATTTTTTGCATCACTTGTTTTTCCATCATATGAACTGTATACGAACGAGACATTCCCTTTGATGGCAACTTCCTAACAATTACTTTATATTGATTTTTTTATTGTTTTTTTCACCTTGAAGTATCTTTTTATCTATTTTATTTCCTATGTTTTTCAATTAGTATACTTATATTTATATTTCTTTTTTATATTTATTTATCTTATTCTTTATATTTATTTATTATTATCATATTTATATTTCCCCTTTATTCTTATAGATATATTTTTTCTTATTTTACATTTAAGTAAAGTAATCTAAATTGGTAAAATTTTGGTAATTTTAACTTCCAGTTGGAATCTACAAATGCCAAATATGAGGAAGCTAGTTTGAGAAAGACTTCAGTGGAATTTAATTTTATTTCACTGTAACTGTAAGAATCTTGCTTGTCTGAAAATCTGTGTTGTAGTTGATTATTTGTCTCGTCCAATTATTACCAATTACCAATCATATGTAGAAGTACAAGCTCTTGCTCAATGGGTTGTCAATTAATTAACTGCATGCCCACTATGGATTGGAAGGGTTTATTCATCGTATATGCCACTGAGATTCAGTCTTTTTAAGTTTGCATTTCCCCCTATAGTGCTTTGAGTAGGGATGCTTTAATTCTAAATATGCAATATATTAATTAAAAATATAAAATTAAGCAGGAAAAAACATATGTTTTAGCATTCTGCTTATATAAAAAACACATATTTATACAAGTTAAGCTTTATTCATCCACAATGCTACTTTCATCTGCTTTATTTAAACTGCAGAAATATGATTTAATTTTAGACACAGCTTCAAAAATTTCTAAAATAAAATTAACATTTTTAAAATGCTAATCCAGTATTAGTTTAATGTTGACAAAGGTCAAAAGAATAAACCTTTTGATATGTTTTCATAGATCAAAATTAGAAACGATGATTTACTTAAAAGATAGAAAAATACCTTACCTGTAATTGAGGTCCTTAGTAAATTAAAAATAAAGAAAATAGCAGTATGGTTACTTAAAAAAAATTTAAACTACTATCTAAATGAATTAACATATTTCTATTTATTGAAGAATTTTTTCCCACTTAATGTTAGCAGCAAAAAATCTTTTATACTTGATATTAAATCTTAAATAATACTTGAAAACAAACTTATGTTGAAAAATATATATATGAAAAAGAAATAATTGTTGTAAAAACTTTAAAATTCAAAATATATGCACATAATATTCACTTTCAAACACAAAAAATAAATCCAACTAATTCTGTCACTTTAATTTAAAAAATTAAATTTTTAAACACAATAATAAAATAATCATAAATTTTCAAGGTATCAGTTTATTTCCAAATATTCAATTTCTATATTTGAGATCTTTTTATCAAAATATGATAAGTTTGTATTGGAAGGGAAAGTCTGAATTATAAGAAAGGAAGTCAGGATCTCACGTTCAATGCTTCAGATATTAAATGTGGTGCTGATGCGTGACGGAACAAGTTAATATGTAATCTGGTGATCGGGGCAGGGGAGATAACATTTGCTCTCCAGTGTATATTGTTATAGAGCTCACTTCCCACAAAAAATCAATACCACAGTAGTTACTTCTTCAGATCTTCTCCATAACTTAAATCGTGGTCTTGATAATAATTTGATATATTCAAAATATAGAAGTAACATATCTTTATATATGTCAAAAGCAGACTTTATTCACTTGTTAATCTTGGAACAAAAGATCAAAGGGCAAAAATTTAATATATCATTTTAACAAAGAATTATTTGTGATGTTACTTCAGAATTTCATAAGCTCAGTACTATCTAACACAAAAGTTGTCTATAAATCAACTTTCTCTTAATTAAAAAATAACTCATTCAATTAAAATGCTAAAATTCAGTTTTAAAATAAAATAGAAATGATCAAATATAGTACATTTATAAATATTAATGAAATTACATTTTATTTTCTGCATACATAAAAGCAAACTTCCCTTTCTTTGAGCTACAAACAATGAAAGATTAAAGGGCCAACAATTTTTGTTTGTTCAGTGAATTATAAAATTTTCATATGAGCAAAACACTGATTCTTTGCTTCCATACTTAGAAAAGTAAAATCTTTTACAGGAAAAATGTGATATCAAAAGATTAACTTTGTATTCGGAATGCATGGTATTTACATATAAAAATTATATTTTCTATCGGATTAACAAAATAATTTCTTGAATCAATCTATATGAATAAAAAAAACTCTAAAATTTTAAATTAACTTCAAGAGTTTACACTTGAAACCTTAGCCTTTATTTACTAACTTTTATATACGAGGCGTGTTTTTTAAGTAAAGGCCGTTTGAAAATAAAATCCAAACGAAAGAAAATTTCCAAAAACCAAATTTATTTTCAGATTCTACATACATTTCTCTATTTTTCATCAAAGCTGCCAAGTTTGTTTAAACATTTATCATACCTTATAACTAGATTTTGAATACTCTCTTCATAGAAACTTGCCGCCAGCTCCGATAACCAAAAGGTCACGGCTGTTTTCATGCCTTTATCATCGTTGTAGTGGTTGCCGCTGAGATGATGATTGAGATGGCGGAAAAAATGAAAATCGCTCGATGCAAGGTCGGGGCTGTATGGGGGGGGGGGGGGCCCCCCCCAAAACTTCCCAGCCAAAAAGTTAGTCTTAAAGTTTAACTTTTCAGAAACAATCTTGTACGGCACTGACCTTGACACTCCAGGAAAGTCGTTTGAAAGGGTGCTTATGGTGAAGCATCTGTTCTCAAGAATTTTCGCTTCAACTGAAGCCCCATATCATCCGTTATCACAGATGGGCGACCAGAGCGGGAATCATAATGGACGTTGTTGCGGCCAGCTTTGAAGTCTCTGATCTACTTACGCACTTTCCCTTCACACATGGCAGTAGCTCCGTAAACTTCACAAATCTGCCGGTGAAAGTCTGCAGCAGACAGGTTTCTTGCCGACAAAAAACGTATCACTGACAGTACCTCGCACGGGGCAGGCGACTTGATAATCTTGAACATTTTAAAGACACAGAACAGACCACACAGGTTACCTACACAGCTGCAACTGAGCACAGTTGTTTCCAAGGAATGCCGGAACACAACGCAAACTCGTTGCGGTGCACGCGCCACCTATTAGTGTATACAACAAAACGGCCCTTACTTCACCCCTTAACTGCTGACGAAATCTTGCACAATTCGCTCCCCAATGCCACTTGATCCTACATGGTACAACTTTTTTGCTGTCCTTACTGTTGCATCTCTCTCCCATATTCGAGACATGGGCATATCCCAGGCAAATGGTTCTGAATCTCTTTTTTCCTCCTTCAATACCCCTCGATCAATCCTTTTTTAGTACCCCATACTTTCATATCCCTCCCCCTCCAACCATCCCCAGCACAAAGCATCACATTCCGACGTTTCTGATCCTGAAGATGACAGAAAATAGTCATCTAAATCACTGTCAGTCATTTTCGTAAAAAGATCTTCTATTTCGCACAATAAACGAAAACGGAAGCAAAAGAAGAAGAAAAAAAGCATGACCTACTCAAACAGAAACAGAAGCAAAAACTGCACAGCTATGACTTTCACCGTTTCAGAAACATCCCCTTTACCAATACCCTACCCCTCTTCTCTGAAATAAGAAAATCCGTTTCAAACATTGTCAAGGTCATTTTATGGCATTCCAAGACCATGGGAGCAGTTTTCTTTATAGCAGCGCAATGCAAAGGATCGTACTTCGGAAAGGCGTATATATACGCTGGCGGCAGTTAACGCATCGGTTGAGTGAGGCGTATATATACGCCGGTGGCAGTTAAGGGGTTAAAAAACACACCTCATAAAACTTTGTTCACCAACATTTACTCCAAGGCATTCAAAAACCATTGCCAAGGAGGGAAAGACTCTTTAGTAAATAAACAAAATTGAAGGAAAAAGAAAAGCAAGATTAAAACTGGGTTTCCATCAGCTTAAATCAGTTATCCTCTGAGTATACTCGTATATATATCGACAGCAGAACAACTTAAATGTAGTTTAATATCAAATTACTTTAACATTTCTAACAGTCTGTTAAAAATTGGCACACTTGAATTATACTTTAAAAATAAGAATTAAGTCTTAAACGACATATATTAAATAGGTATATTTGATCTTTTCTTAATAGAAGATACAGTAAAAGCTTAACTAACCAGGATGCTCGAGAAACGTCGATTTCCGGATACCTGAAAAGTCCGGATAGTTGAGAGTGACGGGAAAAATGGGGGTGACGTAGATTGTAGCCATTTTTTTAAAGATTTTTTGAGCCAAATAATTTGTCATTTTGAAATGTGAATTAAATATAATTTTTAAGAATACTTCTGTATCTTCCATAACATTTCATTTACAAAACATATTATGAAGATTTTAATTTAACATTGATTATGAAAAAAAAAAGTATGATCTGTAGCCGAATTTTTACCGTAAATATATAGATTGCAAAGGTATAAACATATACAAATAGCCGACGAAACTTGAAAATATTCTACTCAGCAAGCATAATAAAACTCTTTTAAGTGACCATAAACAAATCCCAGATTGAATATCAAAACTAATTAATTATCTTTAAAAAAATCGCAAGGTTATTGCACAATACGCGCGCCTCCAATTCTCAGGCGCGTGATATTACGTAATCGGAATCAACATCTGTGTTGGGTTTATGATTGTGTAAACCCAAATATGAAATAAACAAGCTGAATTTAAAAATAAAACTCAAGCTTTTATTAAGCATAATTAAAAACTATTAGATTCAATTTCAAAAAAATGCACAACATGTCTTACTAGACATCTACTAAGAGATTCATGAACAATCTGAATAACAAAAAGATAGAAACATTTCAAAACACAAGTGAAACTCCTCCTTACTACTGAGCATGCCCAAGTCTAGACACACCCAGTAGTTTCTGAGCATGCTTGCAAGGGTGAACACCCACTGTTAACAGAGCATGTCAGTCAATGCATCTCAATGGCTGCTGTTTGTTTACATCAGACATTGAGATGTAAATAAAAGGTGAGGAAAGCTTAACTTACTTTAGATTAACACAAAAATAATTTGTAGTACTTATACATTTAAACTTATAATTTTAATATATATTAATTTAAATATGGCCAAAACAAAAATTAATTTATCTAACAATCTGCTGGTATTCGGAGAGTTAATAAATAAACGAAAAGAAAGAGACCAATTTATAGTAACCCCATGAGCTTTTTTTTTTTTTACCAATTCTGTCCCTTAACCTTTTTTTTTTTTTTTTGTTTTTTTTTTGGTTTTTTTTGGATAATTTAAAAAAAAAAAAAAAAAAAATCTCCAAATTATAATTAACCCCATTTTCTTTTTTTTTTTTTACCAATTCTGTCCCTTAACCTTTTTTTTTTTTTTTGGTTGTCGATTTCGTTTTTAAGTCTCATTTTTCGGCGAAAGGTGAGGATCTTTTATTTTTTAGTCCTCACTTTTGCTTTTGAACCCCCCCCTCATAAAACAAATTTGTGTATGCCACAGTACTGTATATTGCTTTTTTCCTTCTTGCCACCCCTCCGTGCATAGCGGACGTTACATTTAGAAATAAATTGTCTGCGTGAATGGAACGGTTCTGATAAATAAATAATGAATGGCGCTGATAAATAATAAATAAATTCTGGCGCGCGGATATAAAATTTTTAGAAAAACTAATTTTCTAATATTTCCGGTTAGTTGAGCTTTCTGGATACTTGAATATGATCGAATGTACATGACTTGAATATGAATATGATACTTGATAATCGAGAATTTACTGTAGTAAAAACTTTAACGAACATAAAAAGACATACATTTACATCAACAATAATGAAACATTTCAAATGAGGAGGATTTTAGTCACTGATTGTGAATTTGTTAATCCAAATTATGTATAATTTTGTGTAATATGTAATATATTTAAAAAATATATGAAAATAGAAAAACATGAAAACTTAGAATTTTCAGCTGTCAAAACATTCGATTTACTAACAAAAATTATGTGCACAGCTCCTAAAAACAGATTCATACATTGAGGTATAAAAGATTTAACAGTCCCAAGAAAATCGTTGAATGTATCCAATAAATCGGCCACTGAATATTTACAATAAAATGGCTAAGAAGGGAAAAAATGAAAAATCAACCAAAATAAATCAATCATAAGTAACTGTTCACTTACTAAAATACTGCTAACAAGAACTACTTCAAAAGCTGTTGGCACTATATTGAAAACCAGGGCTGATAAAACAAAATTGATTCCCCTAAAATAATAAAGAAAAATCAATCATTATAGAAAGAACAATCAACTTTTCTCTCTTAAAATTATCATTTCCAGTCCTTATGATTTTATCATTTTTTTTTTTGAAGGATAAAAAAATTGTACTATAATGATATTTTTAAAATTGTAAGTTAATTGCAGACATGCAAATGTAATTATTTTATTTAATTATTTCATTACAGTGGCATATTATAGAATTTTAGTGATGCATTTTGTTTAACCTTAAATTTTAAATTTAAAACTTGATATTAAATAATTATGAATTAGAAATTCTCGAAATGGCAATTTACTTTTTTTTCTCTACATTCTTCTGAGAAAAATATAAGAATTTTTTTCTAAACCGTGTTAATTTAATTCAAACTATAATACGCAGGGATGAGATTGGCAAAAAAGCAAAAAGACTGAAATCATATGCAAGCAAAACATTTGTACCATAATTTATATGCAAAAGATGTTTTAAGAAGTAAAACATCAGAACACGCAATATGATAATATTACACTATAATAATTAATAACTTAATTATTTATAATTCAGTATATATAAATAAGAAAAAGAATATTAAATTATTATTAAATAATTCACATTAAAAGTTAACATACAAGTTTAACACATCATCAGGTGCATCAGAAAATACAAAATTAGACATTAAAACATTTACCACCTATACATCACTGCGATTCAACATACACCCAACAGAAGTCTGAGAAGAATTATATTTAATAGCCTTTTGATAATAGTTAGCTCAAAAAATAAATAAAAATAAGGGCAAATAATCTCTTTTGCTTCATGCAATTGTGTAAAGTGTATTAGCTCTTTATAAATTATAATAACGTATCATATACTGAGTTCTGTTTTATTTCTATAAATTTTTGCAAAAGTAATAGCACAATGATTTTGCACCTTCTAAAGCAAGATGGGTCGAGATATTGTACAGTTACAATGACAGATTCATTTAGCACTATTGCTATTTGAAACATTTCCTTAATTGTTAAAGAAGTGGTTTTCTTCCGTTTTTTTAATTGTGTGGCTTTTGTTGGTAACAGATCCCTATTAACACGCTTCACCCCTTGTTTTGGAGGCCTCCTATCTTTGACAGATTTTTCTTCAATAAAGGATGTGTTTGCATCCTCTGCAAGTTTATTTTCAGTAGAGGCTAAAGTTTTTGCACAGTCTTCATTAGTATCTCTCTGTTTAATTACTGGCATAGTTGTCGGGACTACACTATCTCTAGAATGCCTAGGTAAATCATGTTTTATTTTTTTATTTATGTCTTATTCTCTGCTTTTTTGTTGCATTTGCACACAGCTTTTTAGCTGCCTCTTTTGACAGGAGTTCCTTTTTTTTATGTAGTTTATTTGTTTTTGTTCCATTTTTTTTATTTCTTCATCTTGGTACGCCCTACAAGATGACCTTAAGTTTCCAACTATTTTTTTTGTTTTCAACATGTTCATGCAAAAAAAAAAAAAAAAATTTTTTTTTTTTTGCAAAATATGCCAGAGGTTTTGTTTACTGCAAAAAGGGTGGTACTTAATACTTCGAATGGCACAGAATATGTTGGAATGTTCATCCTTGTAGAGCTTGCCAATATAATGTTGATTCGTCAGTAGAAGATGAATCAGCTAGTTTCCTAGCCGGTGGAGTTAAGCCGCACGGTCGAGCATATTTTCCCAGAATTTTCTTTCGAAAACGGAAGATAGGAAGGTTTCTTTTCTTTGTGTGAAAGCGGAATTTTCGGAAAAAATAGCAAATTTTTGCGGTGAAAAAAAAAAAAAAAAAAAAAAAAAAAAAAACGGAATTTTGAGAGAAAAAAGCGGAATTTCTTCAAAATAACAAAAAAAGCGGAAATTCGCGAAAAAGCGGAAGAATCTCACCCCTGAATACGATAAAGGTAAAAGTAGAAACACTTGACATTTGATTATTAGGGGTTAAAACAAATCGTGGAGGAAATTTTAAACAGCCTTTTTTGGTAAGTAATAGGTTTCACTCTTGTCCACTGCCATTAAAGACTGGCCTGATATCATAGACAATATTTGCAGAGGTACAGTGATAAATGATGCTTTTGCATTGGGTTAATAAATATATCAAACAAGAATATGGAGAAAATGTGGTTAAAAAAATCTCCCACACCCATGCACTCAAATTCAAAATTAAGTGAATCAGTTTAACGAATGCTTTCAAAAGAAGTTTATGGGGAATCCATGGACCAGTCTCAAAATAACACTTAACAAAAAAATGCTAGTTTAGTATAACTGTTGGTTTAATTTTTTAATAATACGATAATAAATATTACACAGATTAATATTATTTCAGTGAAAAATGGTTTTCAGGCACAGCCATTTAAAGTTTAATTAAGTCTGCATCAATTTCCCTACATGTTTTGACTATCTGAGAGTTTAGGGATTTGGAAATCATTGCAAGCCATAATTCGAGCCACTTTGAAACAATCCCCCCCCCTTTTTTTATAATCAAAATGTATATTTGTTACTCCCCATTTAAAATGAGCATAGGTGGGTCTTGAAAGTAAATTTCATGAAGATAATAGAAATTTCTGATTAAAAATATTGGAAAATGGAAATAAAATTAAAATCATTTAGAATTATGGACTCTTTTTGCACTTAGAAACCATCAACTTACATTTCTAAAATCTTCCCAAAGAAATCGCTTAAAAGTAAAAATAAAAGGTGTCCAAAAAAATGCATACACTCAGTAACTATTACATAAAAGTTTCATAATTGAAATTAATAAATACAAATTTGTACCTTGTCAGGTATCAGAAGTTTCATAATTTGAATACTTATTTATTAATTAGTACAATATTACAGTTACAATTTTTTTTTATTTTAAACCAATGTTTTTTTCATAAATAGTAGCCCAATCAATCATCATAATTGCAGCTACCTAGCAACCAGTAATTCTCATTTGACAATGGAACACCATGTGAACTTACTCGGTGTTAATTATGTACAGTAGTTTGTAAGTGTGTAAATTAATTATACATTCCTTTTTTAAAATACTGCAACATGATACTCACTTGTTCTTAGAGCAGGAATACTTTGTGTCATGCAATCAAGAGGTGTTTGAGAATATAAAATGCTACTTTCAGTAGGATGGAGCACCATTACATCCACATCATTATCATGTTGTGAGGGGTCCATCTTGATGACATTCAGCTCTTTCCACATTCACTATATCTTACTCTGATGGATATCTTTTTATAGAGCTACATGAACATAGTGTTTATATTTTAAGTCCAACTACAATCAATGAATTAAAAGCATTCATTGAAAGAGAATGTAGCCTAATGCAAATTGGCTTGCTAAGCATTGTCTGCAATCCTATTGAACACTTTTATCTGTAACATCTGGGTAATAATAGTCAACAACTCAAATACCCCTGACTAGTGATAAAATTCTACATCTGTAATGATTAATTTGATGTATGAAAGTTTGATGGATCTTGTATAACAGCTTATGTAACAGATTATAACAAATGGTTGTTTATGTAAAAGTTAAATAAAATGTGCATAATTTCTTGAGACACCAATAGACTATCATAAACAAGATTCATTTTATGCTCTGAATGGTATGCTCTCTTTTACTATTAACTGTACACTGCGGATTTATTATTATAGAGTAATCATTCCTTTAGAAACAATGGCAAATTGCAATTAAAATATAGTATGAAATAGAATACTGCAAAGAAATAATCATTTAAGACAGAATTAGTGCAATAAAGGAAGTCAATTCACCTCGTTCCTCGGTCAATAGCTTTTGATAGCGCTCCTGTCTGCCTCGATAAATGAAAACTCAGGTCTAAATTGTGCAGATGAAGGAAGACACTCTTGGCCACTCTTCGAATTGAATCATGGGCAACTTTGGCAAATACAGCATTTCTTAGCTCGTTAAATAATGAAGCTCCGGCCCTAGCCATACCATCTGCACAGAAAATTCAAGAACATTCCAAAATTATAAATGAATTCTCTAATCATAAATATAAAAATATCCAAAGGATTAGAGGGTTATTATGAATTTTTTTAGTAATCTGGAAACGATTCAACATCACTTAATGATGTTGAATCTTTTCTCATGATTTCAGTGATCAAAGAAAGTTTAAGGAGAATTACAGATGATCACTAATCACATATGGATCAAGTAATGTCTAATGTTATTAATTGATTCTGCACATAATGAGGAACAATCACTTAAATCATCAATGATTATATTTCAAAATGTAAAAAGTAATAAATAATTTTATTCAATCTTATAATAACACAAGGATTGAAACATTATAAAAGGAAATTATAAAACTTTATAAATAAAGTCAAAATAATTTTATTTAATTGTGTGTGAAAATCATTTTTTTTAACAAAGCTGCAGGCTAAAACAATGGCAGAGTTAGTGACCATGGAACTAAACCATCAATCAGAATTATCTTTGTTTTTTTTTAACTGAGCAGAAGCAAGTCTTCATGCTCTTAAAAGCATATGAAATAATCATTTGTTTTCTTATTTCTTTAGGTATTATGTTCCTGAGTCACTCCATTAATTATTATCTTTGGTTTTCAAACATAATAAATTTCTTTTTAGAGATGATTTGTTACAGACTATTAATGTGTCTCAGTTCTCGTAATTCATGCTAACAGTGAGTAGTCAAAATTTAATCCTACCTATGGATTAAACCAATTAAATCATCATCAAATATGCCTAGGGACTTAAACTATTAGATACATCAGGATCATATTCAGAACTATTTATTTCAGGACATTGATACAAGGTTTAAGATTCCCTATACTTCAGTTGCTATTGACTGTTATATAACTGATGATCTATACTTATAAAAGGCAATGTTTGTGTGCGTGTGTGTGTGTGTTTGTCTGCGATGTCCAGACGAAGCTATCGCACTTACAGCCATGAAATTTGGCACACAGGTAGTCGTAATGGTGACTGAATGCACCTTGAAGCCGAAATTTTAAAATTTAAACTAGAAATTTTTTTATTTAATGTTTTGTGTTGTTTTGGTTGATTTTTCGCACTAATTTCTCAATAGAATGGTTTCAAATAACTGTACGACAAAAATAGATACACCATCGGAAAGAGCACGGATGTCCGTTCTAATGAAGTTAGTTTTGAATTTCTAACGCAATTTACTGAATTTTGAGAAATTTTTAAAAAATACCCAGTTTTGGCATCAAGATGTTACTTTTGATTTTAAATTTGCTGCATCCGACTTTCTAATAACACTATTATTTTCAATTTTTTTCAGCATATAAGTAGAACGATTGTGTCGGATTTAACACAACAACGGTTAAAATATCTTTTCAAGTTTTTTTTAAATTAATTTTTTTCTGGGCGGTTGAGAGTTATTTTTATGGAGAGTTCCTCGCGCGGCACGGCACTTCGGAACGCAGATGGCTATGTGATTGGTTGAAGGGGAGGTGACGTCATAACCTTGAATTGAATGACTGATTATTATTTTCGGCAGTACCTTAATGTATTTATTCATCTCGCATACTTAGCTTGCAGTATAATAATTTTCACGCTGCAATTTTTTATTATTGTTTATCGTGAAGAAAAAAAAATAAGCGGGGAAATCAATAATGTGTATCGTTTGTTTTGATTTTGTTTTCAAAACCTTTTCATGTCATTGTGGGCTTTTTTTTTTTTTTTCATTTTGTTGAAGTCCAGATTCCATGGGCAAAGCCATGCGCGTACTGCTAGTATAGTATATTAGGGGAGAGAAACTACTACCTACAGGGTAATTACAGCTTCCCATTTACTTTTTTCCATGAGGAGAAAGAAAATCTAATGTGTTCTCCATAGGGCATATGAACTTGGTTTTAAACAAAGAAAAATCTACAGCCAGAGTATCTGTTCTGTGCACAGTAAAAAAAATTAACTATCAACAAATTCACATACTTGCAGTTGAATAAGAAAATAATAATAACAATAATAAAACATACATTGTATAATCATGAATTAAATAATTGTCTCGAAATTTTTCAACAGAATAACATCAACATAACACAATAATTTCTAAGAGGAAAACAAGTCTTTACAAATTTGTTCAGAAATGAAAACATACTACTTACAACCAATAATTAATGCTGTTGCGACAGTTACAATTGTAGCTGGAGCTGTTTCTAAATTTAATGCCATCCCAGTATGTGAATTTAAATAATCAATTGTGTACTTGAAAAGAAAAGGAACTTCAATACTCAAAAGCTAAAAATAGAAAATATAGTCAGTTAAGTAATGTATGGGATCATATAAACACAGCTATGGCAGAAAAGACTTAGTACTAGGTATCAAATTTGATGCTGAGCACTACTATATCAGTTATTCCTAAAAGTTTAATATTTTATACATAGTAAAAATTTTCCTATAAGTTTATGATTTATTTCTGTAAGTTGTAACTAAAAGATTATATTCCTATAAGTTATCCCAATAAATAAAAACAACTGAAAAAATGCTTCACCAGATGCTAAATCATTTATTCTAATCTTAAAGAGGTACTTACATATTAAATGCATGTCGTTGGTGAACATCAACCAAGTTTTGTTTGCCAAACAAACAATAATATAACATTGATAATATATAACATTGGTGAATATAGGATTGGCAATTCATATTTTGTAAAACTGGGTTGATATTCACAAATAGCATGCAGTTAATATGAAATTAGCTTTTAAAAAATACAAAAACAATAAAAATATAATTATACAGCCAAATTATTTTACCTTTGCACTAATTAATAATCCTACAGATAACACAACTCGTTTTCGAATTTCAGGTTTGTCTTTGGGCCATATGTAGGTAAACATTTTTTTGACAATAGTCCAGCCTTTGACATTTTCCTTAGGAGCACCAATTTCACTTGTCAAAACACTTGAAGCCCCAGGATGAAAACATGAACGAACAAGATTTTTCCCAAGCACTTTTACCTGAAGGAAAGAACTTCAAAATTATAATTTATTTCTACACCATTTTTTTTTTCATTGTGGATTATAATCATTAAAAAAAAAATGTACCCAACTAACTTACCCTGTTAAACAAAGTTGCTTTAACAACTCCATCATGCTTCTTGTTGAAATGCCTCACCTAAAATTGAAAATTTTACAATAAATAAAAATTATAAAAAGAATATATCAAATATATTTATCTAAAAATAAGCTCCATACTAATTTTTCCAGATGCTAACAACTTAAGCTCTACTCCCCAAAATAAGCCTCAGAAAAGATTGTCAGTTAAAAAATGCATTTAGTATGTGCATCGTAACAGAAATATTGAATAACAAAGTAATAATGTTAATATATAATTAGAAATAAATATTGCTATTAATACTTTAAAATGATAAGATAAATTTCCAACTAAGTGGCAAGTAAATATTTAGTAAGATTTTTAAAAAAAGATCTCTTGAAGACACAATCTAGTGCATCTTTTAAACAAAAATTAATACACAATCTACACTATTAAAATTCATACATATGTATGTGAAGCTTATCTTTAAACGAACCGTTGAATGCAGAAGCAAGCCAAAAGTACCAAAAGATGGAGTATAATTCAAGAAATCCATTTTGACTATTTAAATTCCAAAATTACAAATAGTAAAAAAGATATTAATTAAAAATTTATTTACAACAATACTTTTCATTGATTCAGAACAATTCAAACCATTTTCTCTTTCATTGCTGAAACATGCAACAATGCAATATCGATGGTGTTGTGTGTGGGTTTTAGCAATTGATGCAAAGAATCAGGGAAATTAAGTCATTCAAATAGGGTCTTTACTAAAAATGTTATTTTCTGTGAGGTTTTATTTTGAGATTTCATGCATGCAGTGCGTCGTACTTCATGCGCATATATTTCAGTTCAAATAAATGGTAGTTACCTTTATTTAATTACATCAGGGATGGAGAGTCAAGGAGTCAGCCTTTTTTGGAGGAGTCAGAGTTGGTTTTAATACCATGTTTCAATTTATAAACGTTGGAAGTATAATTGTCCATTTTAAAATTGTATTAATTATTATACGGTTTATTGTTTAAAAGTTTAAAATAAAATTTGTTTTTCCAAACTTCTCTTAGTTTCATTCAAACCATACTATTTTAAGGTAATAAATAGGCTTGATTTGAAAGTTTGAATTCAACAATATATGATTCAAAGGAGAAATTTTTAGGAAAAAAGACAATATACTTGTAGAAAAATAAACTGGATGTGGGCATAAGAAAAAATATGGATCCCGAGCAACGCCAGGTTACTTACTCCCCTCCGTACTAAAATTAAACAAAAAATACAATTTTTACGAAAGTTACAAAAAATAAAGATCTTTTTTGCGATTATTTTAAAATAAGTCGATTTCAATGTGTTTTTGCAGATGGAATGTTTGACCACTCTTTTCTCCTTATTTATTTAGGACAGAATGTTAGGCATGTATCATGTGACCTCACTTCTTCTCTCCACCAGAGAATGACGCATTATTCGAGATAGCCCGTGCAACAACGAGCCACGCAGCTAGTACAATCTTATTTCTGTGGATATATGGTGGCAAACATGAAGATGCCACTTCAAAACAATTACAGGAGACATAGTAACTATAAAATAGCAAACATGTCCCAGCAGTACAGAGCAATCCCACTTCAAGATTATGGGGGAAGGATGTTATGCAGAAAAATGAGAAACTGTGTATAGAGTAAGCATTGTCAAATAACATTATGAAAACAAAAATAAAGCAAATGAGTTTCAAAGCTACTCGACGACTTTTCAGGAAAGATTATTTTGAATTTCCTCAATAAGGCAAGTCATATCAAGAAATAAATCATCATTAAAAAGGATGAAGGGTACATTCAAGGGGATTCAAACTTTTAATAATATCATAAGAAATTACACAAACATTTTAAATTTCTTCCTGCATGAATTATATAAAAACAATCTGTAAGAAATAGAAAAAAAAGTTTGAAACACATTAAAATATTTAATCTATCACCTGCTGAAAATGTACCCTTGACCTTGAAGCTTTCGGAAATAGTGGGAATGATCTGTTACATATTTTAAATGTATGAACATTTTTAAATTGATTAAATGATCTTAGAGAATTTGTGGTAATCAGATTTAAAGAATTCGATTTTGATGACAATTTAAAATACCGACACATGGGCGCAGCCATGTTTTTAAGATTAAAGTGGAAGTTATTTGTAAACACATGTAGCCATGAGACTTTTTTTTTTGTTCAATCTAATTTTATTAATTTCAATATTCAGCAAATACATTTCTATAAAATTTTGAAAACGTTTATAGATAAGATGATAATCAAAGCAGTATATCATACACTTGATATACCATTTCTAAGCGTAATCGGTTTCGCACCTGAATTTTATTATAAACACTCTCAATCTTCATCCATCGGTATTCAAAATGTATGTTCAAATATTGGTTGTAAAAATAATTCTCTGGTACTTTAACATTATTAAAGTTTATAGGTGTGCAAATATTTAAATAATAAATTCTATATAAATATTTCCATCTGCTAATTATTAAATGATATTAATGCAACTTAATCAAATAGAAGAAAGTTAAAAAGAAATAAAATCTATAAATTTAATCTAATAAGCTCTAAACACACTTATTTTAAAATTCATAAACTGCTTTGTATTGATAAATTCTCATCATTGATGGCAACAATAAAGTTTAGCCGTGTTGTTTTCTTATCTTGGTTTTGTTGTTCGGTTTGTGGTGTTGTCGTAGGCAGTAATAATCCGCTTCAGAAGTTCTAAACAGATTGACATATTGTCAAATTTCATCTATTTTTGTGACAGTTTGATTTAAAGAAATTATGTCGCTTCCAAAACATGATGGTCTTCTTTCTTCCCCATCAAATGGTAAATAAAATCTTTTCTGTCTTATGTTTATGTGGCTAAATATCTCAATTCCTTATATTGTTAATGTTTTTAACGCCTCTAAAAGTACTATAATTCTTTATGCTCGATTACATATATTTTATTCTCTCGTAGTTCATTTAGCAATTTTACGGAATTTTACTGCCTATTGATTAAAAGTTTTTTGAGCAGCTGTAATAAATCGAGAGTTTAATAACATTTTTGTATCCATGTTTGTTTTTGTTTCTGTTTAATTTTATGACTTTCGAGCGTAACGTATTTGTTTGGGTTTTCATATCCTTATTTATTTGGTTGTTTTAACAGCGTCTTGACGACATTTTTTGCAACAAAATGAACATTCAATAGAATAATTAATGCTGCATCTGTACATAGGTACATTTGAATTGAATTTAAGTGAGAGACGTTTGTTTATTGAAAAGTTCATATTTATTTGCATTTAAAAATTTCGGGGGTGATTATGTTCCGGTATTATACCGGAAATCCTGTATTTTCTTCATCCTTAATACCGGAATTCTGGTATTTTCTGATAAATCTATTTTTTAAAACTTAAGAATGCCAAAGACTCAAACTACTACGGATTTTCCGTAGTTTCTACGCAATTTCCGCTTCTACTACGGATTTTACAAATTATAATCCATACTACGGAGTTCTAGGATGAAATGTTTTATTTAAAATGTAATTAGAAGTTCCACTTTCCTAAAAAATCATTTCATGAGTAATTTTTTTTTGTAGTAATATGAAACATTTTTTTTATAAGAAATACTAGCAGTATGCGCACGGAGTTGCCTATGGGATCAGGACATCGACAAAATGGGGAGAAAAAATGCCCACAATGGCAAGAAAAGGTTTTGAAAACAAAATCAAAACAAAAGATACACATTATTGATTTTCCCACCTATTTTTACTCTCGACAATAATGCGAATGTAATGACGTCACCGGAAGGAATGGGATTGTAGAAATGAAAGCATATTATGTCACCTCCTGTGAGGAAGCAACAATGCAGTCTGGGATTGTCCGGAGAACTCTCGCTGTCAAATCTCGCTAGCAAAAAAACTGTTTGAACTGATCAGGGAAAAATTAATTAAGCACAATAAGATATATTAACCGTTCTTGTTTTGAATCCGACAGAAACGTTCCAGTTATAAGCTGAAAAAAAATTTAAATTATAGAGTTGTTAGAACTTCAGATGCGAGAATTTGAAGAAATCCTTATAAAAAATTACCATAAAAGTGACTATTATTTAAAAATTCCTCAAAATTAAGTAAATTATGTTGGAAATTAGAAACAAACTTCATTAGAACGAAAATTGTTTGTTCTATCCGATGGTGCATTTATTATTTTTCAACGATTGTTAGAAAAGATACTACAGCCATAAATGTGCCAAAAATGACTCAAAACAACACAAAACATTAAATAAAAAATTTTCTAGATTAAATTTTAAAATTCTGGCTTGGAGGTGCATTGAGTCATCATTATGTCTACCTGTGTGCCAAATTTCATGGCTGTAAGTGTAATAGATTTGTCTGGACATCGCACACATGCAAACATTGCCTTTTATAAGTATAGATGAAAAACCAGGGGAAAAAAATTTAGAACGGTCTCATAAGAATTTATATATTTACATTCAGTAATGCCATTCATACAAAATGTTATTATATTTTTAATATCGTTTTGTTATCAATTTTGGTGGTTTCTTTTCATGTGTGTTACAGTATGTTATTCAAAACTCATAAACTAAGACAAAATAAATTAAATCAATTTCTTATGTGAAAAAAGCATATTAAAAATTGCATGCAAAAATTGAATCTGCGCTGTAACGAATGAATACATATCCGTTCCCTACACATAATTTTCCTGCTAAAATTTCGGGTATTTTTTCATGAAGCCACAATCACCCCTGAAATTTTATTTTATATATGATCACCTGTTTTAATATATATTATAGAATCTTGAGCTGCTAGTACACACTTTATAAAAATTTTGTTTGAAATAACTGTATTCTCCATACTTGGTATGAAGAATTGGAAATGTTACTGTCCGAAATAAATAAGTTTTTTAAAAATATATGTATAAGGAGAACTGAAAGTAATAATTTTATGCTATAATACATAACTACATATATGTGCTGTTTGAATAATATATACATTTAGATTATCATACAAATTTCTGTATTCGATATTTTTAAAATTGTATTCCTTTATCATATTTTTCAGAATGTCATTTTTAATCTTCAAATTTCTATTTTTTATTTTACTTAGCATTACAAATGTATAATATTGAAAAGTGATAATAATTAAGAATTTGTTGAATGACTCTCATCATTTTCTACCACTAATTTTTAAATTTTACATAAATTGCAGGTTTTAAAAAAAAAGTTAATAAATTTTCAAAATTTATATTTTATTTTGTATATAAAGAGCTTAATTTCCACTTTTGCAGAGTTTAATTTCCACTTTTGGAGAGTTTAATTTCAATAGAAGCTTCGACTCTGTGTCTTTATAAGACTGATAGTATATATTCTAAAACTTAAGTTCTTTATCTGAACAAGGAGATGAATTCATTTTGCAATGTCTAGTGTTTCTTTGATTTTGAAAAGTCATATTCCTTGTGCTGTTGCATTTCAAAAACTTAGTATTCTGTAGACCAGGGCTTCTAAAACTTCTTCCACTGGTGCCACCTTTTCAAATACATTTTCATGGTCCCCCATTTTAATCCTAAATATTTTGATGTAACACTCCAAAACTGATGATTTTTGTTGATTAAAAATTATTTTAACTATTCTTTCATCGAAAATGAAAGAACAACCTGTTTTCTGTTTCTGCTTACAAACAAATCAATATTAATGCAAGAAATGATGGTGATCCCATCTGGGAATAAAATTTATAACTTTGTAAATAAGCAGGGTGGCCACCCGACTGGAAAACCGGGAATAGTCAGGGAATTTCGGGAGACCGGGAAAAAACAGGGAAATCTATTCTAAACCTGGAATTTTTTTATTTTGATAATTCTTATTGCAGGCGACAATTCGCTGATCTTTTTTTATAAATAGAATGAAACACCGTTGGCAACCAATGAGAATCAGCCATTTAATGACAGTCAAAAACGAATGCCATCCGGGTTCATGTAAAAACCTCGTCAGGGGCGACATTTAAATTTCCGAGGGACCGAAATGTTGGCTATTAGTCCAGTCAACGAAGGGTTTGAAAAAAAAAAAACGTTAAATTACATAGTTTTGAAAATTGGTACACATGTTCGTTAGGGGCTTCAGATAAACATACTAAAAGTCCCTGGTCCTGGGGGGGGGGATAAGCTCACGACGCCATCTTGGATTTCATCCCCCTTTTTTAGTTTTTTCCAGAATACCTCGAAAACTATTGAGTTTTCAAATTGCAATGGATCTAACAAATTAAAGAGCATAAAATTCCCTACAAATACATGCTTATATTTTTCTTCCAGCTTTAATTGTTTTCCAGATAATCGGCCTCAAAGGTTGCCGCCATCTTGGATTTCATTCCCCCTTTTTTAGTTTTTCTGAATAACTCGAAAAGTACTCAATTTTCAAATCTTAATTGATTGAACAAATTAAAAAGCGTGAAATTTCTTTCAAATATATACTTTTATTTTTCTGCCAGCTTTAATAGTTTCGCAGATAATGGGTCTCAAAAGTTGTCGCCATCTTGGATTTCATCCCCCTTTTTTAGTTTCTCTGGAATATCTCGAAATCTATTCAATTTTTAAATAACATGTAGTCAGAAAATTAAAGAGTGCAAAATTCCCTACAAACGCATGCTTTTATTTTTTGTTTTAGCTTTAATAGTTTCCAAGATAATGGATTTCAAAATTTGCAACCATCTTGGATTTTATCCCCCCCCCTTTCAGTTTTTCTTAAATATCACTGAAACTATTAAAGCTAGAAAATAAATAAAAACATGCATTGGTTGGGAATTTTACGATCATTAATTTGTTGTATTTAATGTAATTTGAAAATCAAATAGTTTTCGAAAACTGAATATTAAAAAAAAAACTAAAAAAAGGGGGATAAAATCCAAGGTGACGGCAAATTTTTAAATCCATTATATCGGAAACTGTTAAAGCTAAAACAAAAATAAAAGCATGTGTTTGTAGGGACTGTTACGCTCTTTAATTTGGTGATTACATGTAATTTGAAAATTGAATAGATTTTGAGATATTCAAGAGAAACTGAAAAAGGGAGATGAAATCAAAGATGGCGGCAACATTTGAGACTCATTATCTGGGAAACTATTAAAGCTGGAAGAAAAATAAAAGTATAATTTGTAGGGAATTGTATGCTCTTTAATTTGTTTAATCAATTGTAATTTGAAAACTGAATATTTTTCGAGATATTCAGGAAAAACTGAAAGAAAAAAAAGGGAATGGAATCCAAGATGGTGCCGTGAACTCACCCTCCAGGAACGAGGACTTTTAGTATGTTCATAATAAGCCCCCCTCACGAACATGTGTACCAATTTTCAAAACTATATGAGTTAATGTTTTTCACCCCCATTTTGGACCTTGGTTGACTGGACTATATGAACAGAATCGCGTTCATTTTGGTAGTTAAATTAGATGATACTTCTTGAGATGAAAATCTATAGTATAATCACACTCAGATGTGGAAGAAGAACCGGGATATGGCTATATTTCCAAGAGATTCAGATAGCTTACGAGATTGTAAATTTATCTTTATCTGTCTACAAGTTAGCATCCACACTACTGCCTGCTTTTATGATGATTTAATATCAAATAGGAGTTATAACAGAATTAGTTTGTTTTTCCATTTCTGAAGATTTTTTTCATTGAATTATGAAGTGTATGAAATTAGTGCTAATATTTTCTTTCAGCATTTTTTTTTGTTTGTTTATTTTGTCTATGTGTTTTTTTTTCTCTGAGTGTTGCAAAACATTATGATTATTGATCATTTTGATAAATTATGTGGTCTTCAAAGTAAGGGACAGCCGTTACCCATACATATAAAAGAACAATTTTTTTTAGTATTATGTATTCATATTCGGATTTCTATTTATTTATTTTTTTTCGTTCTTTACGCATGCCCAGATCTTTGACATATGAAATCAAATTTAGCAAAGTGATGAATTAGCACAAGAGGAGAGCTGATGCCACAGTAATTTTTTTTTAAAAATTCAAATTAGATTTTTATTTAATTTTAAATGGTAAATACAGGTTTTTCCCCATTTTCGCAAATTTTATTTTTTCTCTCTTTTTGTCTTTGATGTTTTATTTTATTTATTTCTCTTTATATATTGTCCATTTTAAGCCGTATTGAAGGAAGTTGGTTGGAATAAGAAGTTGCTTTTTTTTTTTCTTTTGCAAACTATTCGATTCCATTCGTGTGACAGAATATTATGCTTCTGTGTTTTAATTTATAAACATCAGTAAAAAATCGTTTTCTTACATTTTTTTTCTGCCTTTTTATGTTTTATTTTGCAACGTATAAGGTAAGTGCTCCAGTAGTAGGCCACGTACCAGTAGTGGGCCACTTGAATTTTTAAGTTGAAAAACAAGAAATTCCAACATTCCAATTAAATAAGAGATATGCCTCTGGTAGGCTGAAACCCTTATCAATTAAATACCAAAGGCACAGCTTTTATTTCCTGTTTAGTTAGGAGCTAGAAAGTTTGTTGCTGAAGTTGGTCTCTGAGAGAAGCATTTTTAGCTTATTCTTAGTGATTTCCTTAAGAGGTAACTCTTTATACAACTATTTTTTAGCATACATTCTATTTGTTTTTAAAATGAATTGTTATTGATATTATTTGATTATATAATGAATGTATTATAAACTATCTTTAAATTAAATAATATTGATAATTTGTGGACAGTGAAGGGTGGCCCACTTTTGGATCAATGTTTTACTAAATGCTCCAGTAGTGAGCCTAGGTCGGCCAGTACTGGAGCACATGCTTTCTCTCAAAATAGACTGTTTTGTGATGTTTAATAAGAAGGTTATATCTTGTAAAGTCTTTTTATTTAATTAGATTTGCTTTATTTTTATCAGAACTAGTAGTGGGCCACATGGCCCACTTCTGATACACTAATGGTCCACTACTGGTACACTAATGGAACATTCTGACCAATTACTTAAATAATAAATATTTTATAGTACTGTTGAGGAAAAGACTGATATTCAAGAATTAGTTGGGCTCTGTAACGAGGCAGACAATAATAACTATCGCATTGCTGGACCATCAAAAAATATTCCATCACCATTTAAAAGGGCTCCTTTCTGGCTGCAGAGGGAAGATGATGACAAAGATTTATTCAACATAAAATATCAAGATTTAATATCCATAATGCCCCAAACAGAACTTAAAATGAAAGATTGATTATTAGCATATATATACCTTTAATAAAAAAATTGGCTGTTAGAGAAAAAATGTAAATCTCATGTGACTAGAATCTATAAATAAAAGATTTCACCTATATCAAGTCATTTTTATTGCATTTTTTATAGTGTATAATATTAATATATTGTTATTATTACTATATATAATGCTTTTTTTCTTTGGCACAATTGACAAATCTGGGTGGCCCACTTTTGGTATGTCCACTACTGGTACATCAAAAGTTTGCTATGCCCACTTCTGGTGCATAGGAGTGATCTAAGTTTTTAATTTTTTAAAAATTTTATTACAATTATTTTGATATTTCAGGTGATTATTATTTTAGATAAAAGTTTGAACAACCATAAAAAAATAGAGATTAGTGAAACTTCTCAAAAGTTTAGATGATAATTGAGAAAATACCCTTAAGTGGCCCACTACTGGAGCATTTACCTTATTTTTATTGAGATTTTGATCATCCTAAAAATTTTTTAAGTTTATATTTTTAATCGGAAAAACCTGGAAAATTCGGTAACAGTAGAATTGTTCATTGTAAAGATGTATTAGTTATTTTATGGTTTATTGTTTAAAAGTTTTAAATAAATTTTCTTTTTTCAAACATTTTGCTTTTTTATTCAAACCATACTGACTTTAATGAATACTTAGTATGGCCAATGTGCAGGTGATTTTTTTCTATGGTTGATGGGCTACCCCCGAAAAAGTCAGGGAAATTTTTTATAAAACCTGGAAAAGTCAGGGAAACTGAAACAGCAAAAATGATGGCCACCCTGATAAGGCATTAGTTAGAAATTCATAACTACATTGTTTCACTGAAGTCCATTGATAAAGAGGCCAAGGAAATGAAAACTACGTAACAAATGTCTGAATAAATGGTATTCAGTAAGAGATATCTTTTCTAAATGAAATACACTTTTGGCATTGCCTTTCCTTACTTGGAATTAATTACCTACAAACCAGTATTACTTTTATTTATGTGCGGCGACCAAGAAAACATGCATCTCCTTCAGTCACATGCTAATTTGGATCAATCAGTGATTCGAATCAGCATATCATTCCAGTTAGTGTCGATCACAATGATGCTGACCAACTAGAGCTAAATAGATTCTAAAATTGACGTTTTGCTGATACTGCCGATAAAAAGAGGCGAGTTTTAGTTTATGCCCTACAATTTCTAAATTTGGAAGTGTTTGCTATAAATTTTCAAAGAAATAAGCTCCTTGGAACATGTGTTTAATTTGTTAGATTCAAGCAAAATTTTGCTTTTTCATATTTGTTGCTTTTGTAACGTTGCCTTATATTAGATTTGTTATCTCTACTAGTACATAGTAAAAGCGAATGTGCGTGTCTATCTACTATAAGGCAGACCGTTGGATGTAGAGCTACCAAATTTGATACAAAGTGGGAATAGGCACTATGGAGCGATTTTTTGAAATTCTTACTTGATTTTTAATTTAAAATTAAGCCGAACTTCTGGCGTTTTCCCACGATAACTTCGAAACGAACTATCGCAAGAAATCAATTTTCGATTCATTTCAGATTTTGGAAAATTACCTTTCCAGTTATGCTGGTTTTCCCCTTGTGTTATTTTTATTAAATTTTTTAAATCAATTTTAAGTATTATTTTTAACTATGCGTTTTCTTGGTAGTCGCTATGCTTGGCGGAATGCGAACCGTTTTCATTGTTTAATTAAATCATTCAATCACGTCTTTTTTTTTTCATTGTTAGAGTTATGATAGAAAAAAACTGTTTTCTTTGGACATGAAAGCCTAAATTTCAGTTTCGCTTTTAAAGAGCAATAATAATACGAATTAATTGATATCAAACGCAACCATTATTCCTGGCAAACAAGGTGGTCGCCAAAGGCGGATTGTTATTGTTATAATTGCATAGTTTTTTCATTGATAAGGGTTTGTTAGTAAAAATCCGTGCGAATGCATTCGCGAGGCGTACAAGGTATCCACCTTGTTATTGGCTTTGCTTCAAATAGGTTCATTAACCCTCCAACATCGAACGATTTTTTAAATTTTTCGGTATAAAATCGTGAGATATTTCTTATCTCTATTTGTATGCAATGCTTGTTAATAAGTCCAAATACTTGTCCGGGTGCGTAACGTCATAAAAAGTGCTTAAATTTGAAAACCATTTTTAATTACGATAAGTCGAAAGCATAGTCATAAAGGTTTGTTCACCAGATGTATCAAGAAACCGATGAAAGGGAAGAATCCGGGGTAGGATAGATCCAGGGGTGTCAACACATAACTCGTATAGTCTAGTAAACGAAGGCTCAAAATGAGGGTGAAAAGACATTAAATCATATAGCTTTGAAAATTAGTACTCATGTTCGTGAGGAGCTCCTGATGAACATGCTAAAGCTACAAAAAGAACATACAACTCCCCGGTCTTTGGGGGGGGGGGGGGCTCGGGCCCCCATTTTTGATTTTACCCCCCCCCCCCGTTTTTTTTTTTTTTTAGTTTATCTTGAATATCTCGAAAACTATTCGGTTTTCAAATTACAATTGATATAACAGTTTAAAGTGCATGAAATTTCTCTACGAATCCATGCACTTATTATACTTCCAGCTTTAATAGTTTGAGATAATGGGTTCAAAGTTTACCGTAATCTTGGATTTCATCCACCTTTTTTTCCACCCCTCCATCTTTCTTACTCTTTTTTGAATATCTCAAAAACTGTTCAATTACATGTAATACAATAAATTAATGATCGTAAAATTCCTTGCAAATGCGTGCTTTTATTTTTCTTCTAGTTTTAATATTTTTCAAGATATTAAGAAAAACTAAAAAAAGGGATAATTCCAAGATGGCGGCAAACTTTGAGATCCATCAATCTCGGAAACTATTAAAGCTAGAAGAAAAATAAAAGCATGTATTTATAGGTTCATTTTACGCTCTTTAATTTGTTAAATCCATTGTAATTGGAAAACTGAATAGTTTTTGAGATATCAAGAAGAAAACTAAAAAAAAAAAGGATGAAATCCAAGATGGCGGTGCGAGCTCCCCTCCTCAGGACCGGGACTTTTATTACGTTCACCAGGAGCCCCTCACAAACATGTGTACAAATTTTGAAAAATGTATGATTTAATGGGTTTTTTTCGATCCTTCGCTGAATGGACTATTAATGACTTTATTATCAGATTTTATGACTTATTTATCTTTCTTCAACAATGGGCACCGCCGTATATTGAAATTCTGGAATGGTTTTCACGAAGGGGCAAATTAACTTGTAATTTGTTAATTTTACGAATTGTTGAAAATAGGTCACAGATTTTTTATTGTTAATCTTATAAAGGTTGACTTAATTTTTGGTAATGACAGTTTGCATTATCTTTTTTTTTTCCCAAACCAAAAAGACTTCCTTTATTTTACAATAGAAGACTTTGTGCAAATACAGAAATAAATATTAAAATTAAAAAATTACATATTTAAAATTAAATATATATATATATTAAATTTTTCAATAAAAACTATGCAGTTTGACACAAAAATTACGTAGAATCTATAAACATCTCAAGTATTCTATGCGTTCTGAGATGAATGAAAACGACAACCCCCGTTACAAAACAGGAGTCATCTTATTAGATATCAAAGAAAATTATTCAAGTGGTTAATATATTTTTAGAGCTTTGCGAATTGTGTGCGTACATAACAGCTACTGTCTACAGAGACCAAATTTCCATGACAGCAACAGCGGTAATCTTCTATTAATGTAAATTTTTTTGAAATGGTTTATGAATATTGGATTATTTAAAAGTGTGTAATTTTCCGTTCTCAGTAATCAAATGCCTAGCCGTCGAATCTCATGTGTTGGAAGAAAATGGACTCGAGAGCCCATTCCACCAAAATATTCGCCGTGCTGTAGGAACGAGTAAGTCTGCAGTCCAGCGCCAAATATCTTCACACTAGTGTGGAAATGCGAATAGTGGCATGTCGGCTGCAACTTGGTACTCGCAATACTCCTTATAACTTCAGATCTGTATATTAACCTACCAAATTTCATCAGGCCTGAGCAGATGCTTGCAAATTATGTATCAATACCATATTTTGTAAAATAATGAACCTCAGCGTGGTTCATTAGATCAATTTTTAATCTTCGGTCGGGTGTAATATTTGAAGCCAATGTACTTGTAATAAAATTTGGGAAGTGTAAGTTTTAAATCGGTTGAACCCGACGGTAGATTTTTATAAAATATTCGTCTGAAAGTACTACTCGGCTCTTTTGATTCATTTAAAGTTTCAGGATTCGTATCTAGCAGTGCATGTCTAAAATACAAATAAAATGTTGCTTGCATGTTTGACTGCGAACAGGTAAAGGTGTTACAGTTTCAAGTTTTTATACACAAGTTTAAATTTCTGCAAGTTTTGTTGTTGCAGAACCGGATTTTTGGTGCGGTATTATACGTCTGTCTCTTCAAGGCCGGATTGGAATTGAATTCTACCCGACTTTTTAAAACTCTTCTAGCATAAATAATGAGCATGTTAGAACAGAATTATGCTTTTTTTCTTCTGTCAAATAATTTTTTTTAGGTTGAAATGCTATTCTCGATGCGCTGTAATTTAAATATTAGCAGTTGCTACATTTCTTCTCCTTGAGATAGAAATTTTGTCTGCTTTTTTCAGGAAGCGTTTGAAATTTCTTTGATATCGAATGGTTAATACCGAGTATGTGTTGGAAGAATATTTAATACAGCTGTAATTTTTTATCCAAAATAATGGTGGCAGAACAGTCAGATGGCAAACTCTTACTGTTCATGCCTATAACATTTAAATGTAGGATGTCTTTTGTTATGCTCTGACATCGTACCAGTTTTCCTCCTCCAAGACGCACAGTGGATTCCAAAATGAGCGTGGCGCATTTGACATGCATCGAATGAGCACGATTTGTCGCTTTTGGATCGATTTTTGGAAAACGAAAACCCAAGTTAAACCGTTCGAATAATACGTTTAACCCTTTGGGTACATTTGACGAGTGAGACTCGTCATCTGCTTACTTGGGCGAAGCTACGGTGGACGAGTCTGACTCGTCATCTGAATTAAGAAGAATTATTGGCGCAAGTGGTCCTGCCAAATTATAATATCCGTGGGCGTCCTACAAGTAGCGATGCGCCACATCGTTTGCAAGCGAAAAATTGGGCACATTTTCCGGAGAATATTCCGGCAACAGAATTAAAGAAACGCCCTTCAAAACGGTGTCGCGTATGTTATAAACATAAAATAAGAAAAGAAACCACTTGGCAATGCAAACAATGCCAGGTACCTTTGTATTTACCGACATGTTTTGAAAAATGCCACACGGTACAAAATTATTAGACTTTAAGTTGGTTCTTGTTCTATATAAATATTTATATTTTGTTTCATTTATACATTTATTCATATTTTGTAGCTAAAATGCTGTTTCAAAAATATATTTATATCACCAATGTAAGTATATTCCAAATAAAATGTATTACTTTTACATATTAATCCATATAGCGACAAATTAAATCCGTCCCATGGGCATAACAATCTTCAAAAAATTCAGTACTCAAAGGGTTAAAGTCATCTTCCGCTAAAGTTTTTTGACATTACCTTAATTTAAAATTAAAAATACATGGTCGTAAATATAATTAAATATACCACTCTTTGCGAAAGATTGGAAATCATTCTCAGCGATTGTCTTTTTGGGAGAGAGAGAAAAATGCTCTGAATACTTTTGCTTTAAATTCGTGTTAATGAAATTAATTCTCAAAAGATTTTTTAAAAAGTTAAACGGTAAGAATCGATGTCAATTATGGATAAACTGCTCACAATTTCTCTGTTGGTTATTGTTTCGCTACACAAGAGTGAAGCCGCTGATACACTTTTCTACCAGGTAAACAAATTCTTCGGCGATTTTATGCAGCTGTTCTTTCTACTTGACGATCGATGCATGTTTGGGAGCTTTTATTACCCGTTCTGACGTGTCCTTGTAATTAAAGCTGATGCGTTATTTTGATTCCGTCCGCACGATCGAATAAATTGTTCAAAAAAGTCTCTTCATATTTGTTCCACGAATTTGATGTACTGTCAGATTGTAGATGTTTGTTTCGTAATTGCAGTTATGGCTAGATGTAAGAAGTGCAATTTCCTTTTCTCTTCGCGGAAAGTTAGTTGCTTTATTTTTTTTATGAATAAAACTAATCTGAGTTGTGTGTGTGCAGAACATGCATTGGACTTTTACTTTTTCGTATACAAAGTATAAAAAGAGAGAGTATTGTAATCGTCAAAAAATTCGAACTCGAGATTTTGACGATTCTCCACGTTTTTTAGACCTTTCTGAGTCCAAAAATCACAATTTTGGAATTGTGTTTGTCTGTGAACACGATAACTCGAAAACTATTAGAGACATAGGGATGAAATTTGGTATGCGATCTTTCCACATAATTCGTAGGTTTCTATTAAATTTTGGACAAAATACGTCTACGGGAAGTCTGTCTGTCCGCGGTCATGTGAACACTGTAACTCAAAAACTTGAATAGCTAGATGTATAAAATTTGGTACACAATTTTCCACATCATGAATGTAGGTCCGTATCAAAGTTTGGCCCAAATCCATCGAATGGTTGATGGTCCGTCCGACTGTATAATCGCATACTTGTAAATATTATATCTCCTAAACCCTGTGGCTTAGATAAAAATTGGTATGACATGAATTATAGATCTGTGTCCAAATTTCGTTCCAATCGGTTAAAAAAAGGCATTCAAATTGTATATTCAATTTTTTTAATTCGATTCTCCATGCGCATGGGTACTGGTGGCAATCTCTGTGCACGCGGAAGGATTACTTCACTTTGTCCTTGAGCCGGCAAGAGTGGAAAATCGGTACGCAACTCTTTAAATTTGATTCTTACCTAAATATTTTACAATCACTATAATCTACAATGAAAAACCTTCTGATAGTTATTGGATTCTGGGTTACAGTAGGTTCGAATTTTTTTATCCACGCGGTGGGAGGGGAAACGGCACCTTTTTGGGGAAGTATACGAGAAAGTTTAGGGGAGATTACTCCCTCTGATTTTTTTATTTCCGAAGATGTATACGACTATTGTAATGCACACAGGATCGAGCACGCCGAAATTTGTATTATTTCTAGAAGTCTGCTATGTGTAGGTTACCATGCATCTGGATTTCGTCCGGACAATTCGGATTTCAAGCTCATGTCCGCGCTAGTGTCCGGAGCTCCAGAATGTCCAGATTTACGCCATTGAATGCAGCAAGAGAGAAATTAGGTTCTAGAGTAGAAAAAATCTGACGTATTCGAAAAAGGTGGCGTCATTCCGTTTTATTCTGTCCAGAATTCTGCGAAAAATTTAAAAAAAAAATACTTTCATGAATAAAATTATCTTATTGGAAAAGTATCCTGGGTGAAAAAGGGGGGGGGGGGGCTGGAACCAGCGAGAGTGGAACTTACTCTTAAACTTTCTAAGTGGAGATTCGTCAAAATCTCGAGTTCGAATTTTTTGATGATTACAAAACTTTCTCTTTGTATACGAGAAAGTAAAAAACAAACTATCTGAAAACAAATATCTGTTGCCACGTTTTAAAAAATATTACTTTGAAGCAGGTGCGATAATCCCAAGAAAACAATTTATACTATCACAACCGTAACAATTGCAAAAGCGCGTGAATAAAAGATTTGCTGAAATAGTAAGATCAGTTTGATTTTTATTTACAACCATAAAAACATTGTTACAATTCATGTTTGAAAACAGTATTAATATCCCGAAGTTTACAAACATCGTGCGCCGATACACACTATGGCGCGTAGTATGAGATTATGCAGACTGACAGACAGTCTACCCTTCGACGGATTTGGTCCAAAATGTGATACGTACCTACATTCATGATATTAAAATTGTGTACCAAATTTCATCCCTCTAGCTTTAATAGTTTTTGAGTTATCGTGTTCACAGACACACCGACATAATTGAGTCATTCAGAAGCCAATGCGGATAAGTCCAGAAAAAGCAGCGGGAGTGGTCTCCCCTAAACTTTCTCGTATACTTTTCAAACATTTGTCATTTCCCTTCCCCCTGCGTTGATAAAAAGTTCGAACCAACTGTAACCCAGAATGCAATGACTATCAGAAGGTTTTTCATTGTAGATTATAGTGATAGTAAAATATTGAGGTGAAGAATCATATTCAAAAAGATGCGTATGTATTAAAATTTCGCAATATTTTTTTTTTTTTTTATCAAACTCTAGCAGTGCGAGTTCCGCGTGCAGAGAAGAAAACAGGAGAATAGCTTGCGCATGCGCAGAGATTGCTTCCAGTACGCAAGTAAAACGAGACGCCCTAAATGTTTGCTTCCTTACAAAATCTCGCCGCCAGAATTGGTTTTTGGCAAACTGCCAAGTTTTCGGAGTGTCCCTTCTTCCCACAGGCATTTCTACCAGTACGCATGCGCATATAGTAGAACAAGTATGCGATTATACAGACCGACAGATAGTCAGCCCGTTGACGGATTTGGCCCAAAATTTTATACGGACCTACATTCATGACGATAAAACTGTGTACCAAATTTTATCCATCTAGCTATTCAAGTTTTTGAGTTATAGTGTTCACATGACTTCGGACATACAGACAGACAGACTTCTCGTTTACGGATTTTGTCCAAAATTGCGATAGAAACCTACAAATTATGTTTAAAGACCACATACCAAATTTCATCCCCGTAGCTCTCATAGTTTTTGAGTTATCGTGTTCACAGACACACGGACAGACATAATTCCAAAATTGTGTTTTTCGGAATCAGGGAGGTCTAAAACGTGGAGATTCGTCAAAATCCCGAGTTCGAATTTTTTGACGATTACAATACTTTATCTCTTTGTATACTTCGTATACGAGAAAGTAAAAAATTGAGAAAATTCATGTTTTTTTAATTCAATAATTTTTAAAATTTTATGTTTATTAATTTGATTAGTGAAAGTATATAAAGTTTTCCACTGAAGCAACGAGTGGAATCTCTTATTAACTAAAAATAATGTTATTGATTCCATCAAAATTTACAAAAATCAGAAAACATAAAAAAAAAAAAAATGGACTTATCCGATTTGGCTTCTGAGCGGCTCAGTTCCAAAATTGTGTCTTTTGGGCTCAGGGAAGTGCAAAACGTGGAGATTCGTCAAAATCTCGAGAAAGTAAAACAAACGAGATATGGAAAAAGTAGGAAAGGAAAAGAGGATATGGAAAAAGTAGATGAACCTCCTTATCCCACCTCCACGGCCCAGCTCAAACTGAAAATTAAAAAAAATTGTTTTGTTCTATTTTTCTTGATATACCAAACATCAATATAAATTGTATCTGTACATTTTGGCGTCTGGATTTTTTTTTAATTTCTTTCTTTCACTTCCTCGAACCCAGTGCTAGTGTTATGAAAGAGGGTGGTTGGTAAGCAACTATTAGAATTTTTTGCTATACTTTTGACCTCCCGAGACTCTTCACCCTCCCCTCGGCGTGTCCAGATTTCAACTAGAATCTAGCAATGTGTCAAACTCAGTCATTGACAATTCAGGTTGATAGTTGGTACAAAACTAAGAGCGACTGGAGCGCGGAGCGAATAGTGTTCCCACGATTCTTAGAATTATAGAAACAAATCCATCAACTCGAACAGTTTCTGATTTAATATTTTTATTGCGCAGAATATCGAATGTGGATGTTTGAAACTAAATTCTTTTCAAATACGTATACACTTACTTTTTAAATGTATTAGGGTTATCGGGGAGCTATTTTTTGGGGCTTAATGAATGATAGTTGCTTGTCTTAACCAGTATTGTTAGCGTGAACTGTTTTTGACCGTAGTAGTAGAAACACAGATGAGTTGGTCGTGCTGTGAAAAAGTAATGTGATATGTTTAAAGACGTGCACTTTAGCTACCGTACTTTAATGCACATTTTTGCTGCTCAGTTGAATAATATACTGGTTTGAGGATGCGTTATTTTAATCCTTACCATACTTTAATGCACATTTTTGCTGCTCAGTTGAATAGTATACTGGTTTGAAGGATGCATTATTTTAATCCTTGAACCCATAGGGCGTTATCTGTCTTAGCTTCTTAAGTGGTTTTTATTTTCCGAATATGTTATGATCGAATGCTTTTCTATTTTCTCATCCGGTAATTGAGTGTGTGCAAAATACGGAAAGGGGTCACTTCCGGATAGGATAAGGCAGCTCAAGGTGAAGATTGGAAGTAGAGATTCTCTCGAACATCTTGCGAATGAGGATTTTTTTCTCCTCCCTCAAAAGAAGTTTTATTCCCTTTTCACTCTAAGGAGCAGGTACATACCAATATGTGTAAATAAAAAATATTGCGATTTTAGTATTATAAAAATTTGTAGCAATGTAATTTGAAATTTTCCTATCTATACGTACACTATATGGCCAAAAGTTCCGGACACTATCAGGTTTTCACATTTTTTAGAAATTCTCTGGAAACTTAAGGTTTAACTGAGTGCCCTTAAACTTCGATCATGTAAAGAATAGACTGTAGCTCACATTTTACATTGAAGATTCGGTCGGGAGGGCAATTAGGGGACCGTCTACAAACTGATGAAGACAAAAACTTTTTTGGCCCACCCCTCTTCACAGAATACTGATAACAAGATGAAACTTTCAGAAATGGTTATGTTTAATATGCATAATATTTACAGGAATCTTCATAAACTCAGCACAAATATTTGGGAAGATATAAAGGTTTTCTTAAAAAATCCCACATGTTCCCGCCTGTTTTTTGCTTATAACATGCAGAGTTTTCTGTTATACTATACGAAAATTACAGAACAAATGACAATATGTTAGAGAAGCATTTTGTAAAATCTTGGATTTTTTTTTTTTTAATATTACAGGAAATATGAGCATTTTTAGTTAATAATGTTTTACTGCACATGCGCGAAACATAGCGTAATTTTTCTTTCACAGTTTTAAAGCCAGATATATAGGGCAACTTATATAAAAAAAATTCAGTTCAATATCTTTAGTATTCAGAAAGATATCGGCATTACAATGAGCAGAATTTTAGCTCCTATCGAAGAGAAACTAAAAGATGAGGGGTTGTACACAAATTGATATTTTTTAAACTTGTATCTTTAAATAGTTATATTAATTGTATAGTTGTTAGAATTTGCTGAATACCCATGAACACTTCTAATTAAGAAAAGAAATTATAATATTTGTGCTGATATATAAATATAAAATTATGATAAATATTTGTCCCAATATTGTGCTTTCTTGTGTGACAAAATACCGTCAGATTTGAATGGCTAATAACTACGAGACTAATAACGCGAAAAGAATGATTGACCCCACAACGGATAGATCATATCTGTAAGAGTTTGTCGCGTAGTTAATTTTTTGCCTGTGACGTCAGCGTACAAGTGTAGGCGCATGCGCGTGATTGTTATGAATTAGCTTTACGTAAGGCTATAAATAAGTGTAGCGTGGAAACGCGTTTAGGTGGTTGCTTCTGGTGTCATTTTTAAAGAGCTTGGGGAGCATTACTAGGACCCAAAGCGAGACAATAAAAATATTGATCAGAATATAAGTAAAAATCGGTATTAAATAGAAAATTTCCAACTCCGCATGTTTTCTGATTATAACATGCAAAGTTTTCTTTCGAATTGTACAAACTTACAGAATACTTGACAATACGTAAAAGAAACATTAAATTAAAATTTGATTATTACGGGAAATATGAGCATTTGTAGTAAATAATGTTTTACTGCGCATACGCGAAATGTTTTTACTGTCAACAGATGACACCATGAAAAGCTACTCTAAATAAAACATAAGAAAGGCGCAGTTCGGGTCCGCGCCTTAGATTTTTCGTGAAAACGTCGGGATAAAACAAGTATTTCGTATTAATATGCAATTTAATTATCAATCTCTTAAATACAATATTTACACAGAGTAGTATAATGGCTACAGAATAGACAAATCACAAGCTACCACAGACCCTTGCTACATGCGATAAACTTGTGATTTATCCATTCTGTAACCATTATACTACTCTGTGTAAATATTGTATTAAAGAAATTGATAATTAAATTGCATATTAATACGAAACACTTGTTTTATGATTTTATCCCGACGTTTTCACGAAAAATCTACCCGAACTGCGCCTTTCTTATGTTTTTAACCTTATGTGGACAGTTGACTTGTTTGTGATAGCAGTTATCTTCAAAATAATGCGAAGGATATATTTTTTAAGTGTATGTGTTACCGTTAAAGTGTATAATTCAGTTTGTTCAGCGAATACCTAGTTATTTCATGAAATAACTACTTCTGTGAATTAATTAATGATAGACAGTTAAAGTATAAATGAACAATTTAACTGGTTTAAACTGCATACAAAATGTTATTTCGTAATCTGTTTATGAAGTTCAGCAAATTGTCTTTCATTTCAAAAAATACTGCGTGTAAATGAAATACTTTCCATCTTCTTAAACGAAATATCAAAGTTAATATTATTATATAGCGCTGGAAGTAATGCGCTATTAAAGACCAATGATTTTCACTTTACATCCTTTTGAATTCGAAACTTTAAAATCACCCTATATGTCGTAATAGAGTAGCTAATACTTAAGCAGAATGGAGCGTGTCGGTTATTTTACACTTTGGGTTGTAGATCTTTATTCCGTGAAAAAAAAATGGTTATACCATAGAATAAAAGTGAGTTTTTCGCTTCAGCTGACCAAAAACTTTTAGGAATTAAAACTAAAATTCTAATTTCGTTATCTTCTACAAATCTTTTCAGATAGAAACTGGAACGTTTCTCCACACATTAAATGTTCGAAATACATTTTTATTGTTTTTAATTAATTATTTGAACTCGTCAGGAAGATATTTTCTTCCCTGATTTATCCTCTATCAAAAAATACACCGAATTAAGTTGTCACTGCCGTTGTGATTTGAACTTGAAATAAAATGCCTTTCTATTCAGGTGAGGATTTTTTTAAAAAAAAGGACACTTGAAAAGCATTGCGTTTGTGCAGTCATCTGCTGAGGAACGAATTTTCTTGAAGAACTCGTGAATCCTCATTTTTTTTACCGTTTATCAAACGACCTGCATTTACAGCTGTGCCTTCGGTGTCCGTATTGCGTAGAAATTTAGTTGGAATTGCTGTTTTAGAACAGAATTGGAGCATTAAATTCTCGTGATAACCGTTCAAGTTTTTATTATCTATCATCCTCCGATTTACATTGGTAATAAAAGTAGCAGTTGGTAACGGAAAATTTTACGCTGTTTATCCGTAAAGTGTATTTATCGATTAAATAAATATGCTCGTAAAGGATGTCCGCCATTGCTTTCTGCGTGTTGAAGATCGTCGTCGGTTTTTTTCCTTGTCTTAAAGCGTAAGAGTGATTATTTCTCCTTCCTGTGGTTCGTTTAACACTTATCGATCTGAGGCCCCGAAAGAATTTTAATATAGCTAGCCGCCTTCGGCGGCCAGCTGTTCACCCGTTATATTAACCCTTAAAAGCCCGATTTTTTTGAAAAATCGTTTTAAAATGATTTTTGACTTTCGTTTCTTGAATAAAACATGGGAAAATACTATAAAAAATCTATTTTGTTTTAAGTATGGTTTATGGCTGAAAAACAGTTTACCAACTGACAACGATGGGCTTTATTTCAAAAAAAATAATTCCTGGATAACATATTCTATAATATCAAACACAGATGAATTTTAATAAGTAATAATACGGATAAGGAATTTCCTTCAATATTTTAGAATAAAATATGGTATGCTCAAGCGTACAAACAAATCTAAAAAGATACAGTCTCAATCAGTGGCGAATCCAGGGGTCGGCTATCGGGCTACAGCCCCCCCCCCCCCAGAGCCAAGCCAGAATTCTTGATTTTATTTAACATCATTACAACTGTTTTTTCTTAATTTCCCTCTTTTTAAAAAGTAATAAAAACGTTTCAACATTACTTTCTGGCTTGACAGGCTCGAAAATTTTCCTACTTTTTAAATAATTCCACTTGTACTTATAGCTTTGACGCTGTCGAAGACATTTTTTGGCTAGTTATTTCATTGTAATTTTTATTAAATTATCGAAAGTATTGTATTGTTTTTTATGATTCTTATTGTCAGGTGAGTCAAGTCTATAAAATAGTTTTGGTTTACTTTAGCCTTGAGGTTTGACATTCGTCACGACGATACAAAGTTTGTATGACCTCAGCCCCCCCCCCCCCCAGACCCGAATCCTAGATTCGCCACTGGTCAAGTGAAAAACATCAATTTATTTTTATTTTTTATCGGCACTCTGGCTGCCATCTATATGTTCTAAAATGATTAATAAAATTTTCAGTATATCCTATTGGCAACAATAGGGCTAGAGCCTCAGTTTTATTCTCAAGATTTTAGAATACAAAATTGGGTATGTTGCTTAAAGACAACACTGCGCCTTTAAGGATTAATAACCCGTAGTTATATTTGGGAAAAAGGTCCAGTTGTTGAGGCTGGAGGTCTCTGTCAAAGTTTTATTTTGCGATATCTCTCGGAAATGGAGTGCCATAGGGGGTAGGTGACCATTTATGACGTATCTAGGGGTCATCAGCTTTCATATGAATGGGTTCAATGGTTGGAGTTGGCTCTTTGGGTTTGCCACTTATTTTAAGTATATTGATAGGGGATACTGTTTTTATATGTTACTATTTTCAGCAGCAGATTAAGCTTGACGGGGACATATGATGCTGAATTTCTGGGGCGGCCTCTAAAAGCATTTCATATATGAACTTGAGCTTTTCGACTTATCAGTCATTACGTTTTAAAATAGTATAATTTCGAATATTTTTAATCACTTTAATTACCTTTCTACTTATAATGATTGTTATATTCTTTAACTTTTATAATTAATTCATCTTTGTTGATAATTAAGAAGCTTCGAATTCAGCAATTTTATATTTGAAATATAAGTACATAAATATTATCAAAAGAAGTTGAGGATTCGTTTCATGATATTAGAAAATGTAATTCTTTTCTTTCTTAGCAAAATAGCTTTGTGTATTACTATCGAAGAAATAACTATTATTTTGTTGACATTTAATGAGCCATAAACCATGCTTATCATATCCGAATAGAAATCCGATAAAGAATGTGGGGGGGGGGGGCGCGTCATCGGTTCCGTCAGCATGAGTAGAAATGGGAAAAGTCTCGCCTGCAAAGGTTCTTACATAATACCGCAACATAAAATATGTAGCAATAAAATGATGAATTTATCTGTTTCGATTTTCATTCAAAGATGTTTTGTATTTTTCTTGCGTACTACCTCCATTGATAATAAATTTCTCAAATCGATATGATGTCATCATGTAGCGTACGACCTGTTTCTGTTAGCATTAACCTTCCAGCAGTCGCGCGTATGTGGAAGATACTTGTATCATGCATCGTATTATATATTTATATCGTGTTCTTTCACAAAAATCCGTGCAATTTTTATTTATCTAATATGTATTTATTAGCTTCATTGCTCCATAGTAAATTAAATATACGTTATAACATTTATTTTTAAAAAATTATACTTAAGGTAGGAGGCCCGAATATCGCCCACGTTCCTAATATCACCTACCACGGTTTCGACTTGATTTTTAGTGGTAAATGGTGGCCACTATCGGAACTACATAGCTTCCCTCTTCAATAGTTGTTTAAGGAAGCCGAACCTTTTTCCTTTTTTTTCTGGGAATTTTTGCTGATTTTTCTGTTAGGTGAATTAATAACCGTGTTTCATTACTTTTAGGATAATCAGTAAAGTTCAAGTCATAATGTTATACTATTTGAGACAGTGATAGTGACTATAATTGGCTACATTTTGGTGTAGTTTATTTTTTGGTTTGCGATCTGATTCCGAAAGGGGATGCAGCCATGTTTGAGGGTTGGTTGTTCCCAATATCGCCCACTTGAGTTTTCCCATTATCGCACTAGCCCTTTGAGGGGCACTATATTTTTTAAAAAATACATGTTTGATGTCCTATCACCTGATAGTGCTCCTAAGTTCTGTTTTATTTAGGGGAAAAGTGTTACAAGACAGGAATCTAGTTAGAGTATTCTTTTATTACTTTCAATTTTGTTGTGCCTTGATTTTCATGTTTAATAAAGAAAGTATGTTCATAAGTTACACTTTATTTCAATCCATTTTAGACATAGGCGGTATTAGGAACATAATAGGGGGCGATATTAGGAACCCTTTTTTTTAGTAGGAAAAATGTCGTGGTCGCAAAAAAAAAAGTGTGTGTTAAACTTGCATATTAGAGCTGTAATTCAGTTTGTTTTTAGATAACAGTCCAGGTAATAGATTAGAACAATTTTTAGACAAATTGCACTTGAATTAGTCCTCTGATCAAAATAATGGCTTAAGTGAGCAATATTTGGGCCCCTTACCTTATATCGTGCTACATATTTATATCTCGTACTTGCGCGCAACTGCTGGAAGGTTTTAAAAATTTCGTGGAAACTGTTTTGAAGGATAATCCTGAATTTATTGATACTCTTTTCTTACTCGCGAAGAAAAAATTCGTAAAATTGGACTCTACTTTTATGATTATTGAGCAATCGCATGTTTTAGCTTTTCTCTTGGGAGTATTTTTGATCCATGACGTCACTATTCCGCTTGGAAGACATGTTTCTTCCGGTATTCAACAATTGCGACATTTCCGTGTTTACATTAATTCGGTGTTGTACGCGAAATAAAATGCTGTTTCTTATTACTGTTATCAATTTTTTAGTTATTTATTTCTTTCCGACGAGTAGTTAAAGCAAAATGTGAGAGAATATGTGCGGGGAAGTGAGTGCTTATCTCAAAATGATTTTTTTTTATTTCTTTAGAGGCTGAAACTATAAATTTGTTTTAGAAAAAATCGTCGCTTTAAAAATTGCAAAGAAAAAAAACTACAACGATATTTTCATTTGAATCGGAATCTTAAAAAATTGATATTAAAAATAATTCATTTCTATTTTAGGGTTGTGAATCGTCGTCACGCAGTAAAAAAAAAACAGCGGGAATGGTCTCCCTTAAACTTTCTCGTATACTTACTTCCCCAAAAAGGTGCTGTTTCCTCTCCCCCCGCGTGGATAAAAAGATTCAAACCTACTGTAACCCAAAATCCAATGACTATCAGAAGGTTTTTCATTGTAGATTATAGTGATTGTAAAATATTGAGGTGAAGAATCGAATTCAAAGAGATGCGTACCGATTAAAACGCATTTATCACACATTGCCAGGTTCCACTCTTGCCGGCTGGACGACAAAGTAACGTAATTCGCTCAATAGCTTCCGCGTGCATAGAGATTGATATCAGTACGCATGCGTGTGGAGAATTGGATTAAAAAAATAATTATGCAATTTGAACGCATTTTTTAACCGATTAACACAAAAATTGGACGCAAATCTACCATTAAGGGAAGAAGGCCACATACCAAATTTCATTTATCTAAGTAATTTTATTAAGAAGTTATTGCGATTAAAAATATGCGATTATACTGATCGACAGACAATCAACTCTTCGACTGATTTGGTCCAAAATTTGATATGGACCTACATTCGTGATGATAAAACTGTATACCAAATTACCAAATTTTATCCCTCTAGCTATTCAAGTTTTTGAGTTATAGTGTTCACATGAACGCGGACAGACAGACTTCCCTTTGACGGATTTTGTCCAAAATTTGATAGAAACCTACAAATTATGTGTAAAAATCGCATACCAAATTTCATCCTTGTATCTCTAATAGTTTTCGAGTTACCGTGTTCACAGACAGACATAATTCCGAAATTGTGTTTTTCGGACTCAGGGAGGTCTAAAACGTGGAGGTTCGTTAAAATCTCGAGTTGGAATTTTTTGACGATTACAATACTTTCTCTTTGTATACTTCATATACGAGAAAGTAAAAAAGCAGTTATGCCTACCATTGTATAAATTTAAGGCTTTAAGATATTTTTAATAACACTTAAAAAGCTAAAAATGTCAAATTTAGTTTTTTCAAAGAATATTTTCAATCCGCAGCGATCGAATAAGTTATAGGTTTTTGAAAATTTGGAGCTTTTGATTGGTAAGCATAATACCGGCCGTTGATTGCGTTACTTTCAGTTTGTATGATTGTTTGGGGGGAGGGATCATTAATTCGGCGAAAAAATTTCATTTCAATATAAATAATTTAAAGGTTTTGGTCCATATTTTTGCAAAATTTATGTTTGCTTATTGATGGGAAAACCTCGGGTGTTGGAAGCGAAGTGAATAGAAATGGAGATCTGTTATTATTTAAATTAAGATTTTAAAAATTAGAAATATCCACACCTAGAGGATCATTTTATATTATGTGTACGCTGAAATTGCAAATCATTTCTTGCAAGTTTCTGTGCTATGGTGCATTAATGTGCAATTTAAGGTGTCAGTCAGTGGTAGCAAAACAGTATGGTGGCTTTCAAATGGGGTAACTCAGGTTTTGTATATTTACCTTTTGTTTTGGACTCGTGACAAGACTGTCATTTGCCATGTGTCATTCCCCATCTGAACAATGATCATCCGGGAGATGGCGTTACAAAATTAACCCTTTTTTTCCTGACTCTGAAACGATAAAAAGATTTTGAAATTTCTGAGATAAAGTATTTTGGAAACGATTCAGTGCCTGAAGCTTTTGTTTCAAAGTGATTTTTTTGAATGCTGCTTCTTTTTAAGTATTCCCACATAAATAGTAGAATGATGCTTTGACATGTACTACAAAATGCTTGACTTTTCTAATTAAATAACTTTTGCGTCGTTTCTATGCTAGTGGCTTCACTAAAAAATAATGAAAAGTGATTTTTTTAAAAAATGGAGTTCGGTGTACCACATTTCTAGAAGCTCGAGTTCGATAGTTTTTCTGTCGAAATTGCTAGTATATTGCGACGCCGTTTCTTTACATCAGTTCACCTCATATTTGCTCTTTGATAAGGGCCATCCCTGAATAGAGGAAATAGAATAGAGTTGCTGAAAAAGAAGCGCGTGATGAGGAAAAACTGGATTGTCTGAAAGATGGGCGGGCAATTCAAACAAAAGCAGAAGTACCTGTTCGTCGCAAAGGCTATGTGTTCAATGGAGAATGATTTTTTTAAGTTTAAAAATGAGAATCAATTCAAACATCATTCATTAATTGCGTCAATGAATAAGGCGAATGGAAGTTAAGGAATGATGTTGCGTGGTTAGCCTTTTCGCAGGCTATGTATGTCGAATGACACTTAATATAGAGTTATAGACATTTCTTTGAAGTCTAAAATTTTAGTCTTTGGTAACGATGGATATAAAAGTCACATGGGTTCTTATCTAGTGTGAACAACAGTGTGGCACTCACTAAAAGAGAATTAAGCGGATTTTTTGTCCTCAACCAAAGAAGTTAAGGCACTTTTTGGTATTAAAATTGGCTAAAAACCACGGAATTTTTCCTAACGATTTTAAGTGCCTTCACAATATTTGCATGGTGTCAAATATCTAAATCCGTTCTGATACGGAATACTTGGAGTGGTATATTGTCTATTGTTTGGAAGGTCTGTACGCTGGGATTCTTTTTAATCACTTCCTGAAAAGACAAGTCGCAGTTGTGAATCTCCTTGTAAAGCACTCACACCTTTGTTTGTGAGCTGTTCTCTTTAAAACACACAACTCTTAACTCGACATTGCTGCGCATCGCTTTCGGGTTCCGTCAGAAACTTTTATTAATGTCTTGGATTATTTACTTTTCAACTTCCCTTACTATTTTGAACCTGAGTGTTTAAAAAATCAATTATTTCTATATATATATAAGAAAATGATGCAAATTTTACAATTGCATAATGTTGAGATACAATGTATATTTAACGATTTTGAATTTGCCATCGACTTTTAATCCCTTTTGAAAATCGATGTTCTGAAGCTTGTAGGCAGTGTTTTAAGAACAAGCAGAAATCTTGTCAATAATTCCATTTAAGTCGCATCTGAAAATCAACTATTTTACAAAAGAAAATAACACTTCCAAGAAATTTGCATACCGTTTCGTCGATTTCTTTTGTTTTGTAGATGTATTTAGAATTCTATTAATAACCCAGCTGTGTGGAGATGTTAGTTGTCACATTAACCGAAGTATTGGCTGAATTAGTGATAACACCTCCGTTGCTATCTGATCTTCCGAAGTCGCGAATTTTTTTCTTTTTTTATCTTATTAATTTAAGATTATTTTTATTGTACAGTTACATTGTTTTCTACTGAGTTTTTATCATTAGTTAATTTGATAGAAAATACCGCTTTTAATTTTAAACCAAGCCGCTTAAATATTTTACACTCTGAACAATATTTTCGTTCAAAAAATATGTGACACCAAACAAACACATGTATCAGTAAAAGAAAGCTCAATTGTAATTAAAAGAAAATCATTTGAACTAATAGAGTTATTTAAAAAAAATTTTTATTTATATACTCTGCCGTTATAATTGAAGAATCTAACCAAAATGCTTCTAAAAGTTTTCGTGAAATCGGTATTCTGCTGGAGTTCTTTTGGGGTTGCAACCCCTAATTTAAGTAAAAAGTTCTGATGTGGTATCCACGAACCTTCCTTCGTATTTTTATTCTAATTATCATTAAATAATACATAATAATGGTCATTTCTTTTTTAAAAAAAACATGTCGACTTAGGGATATATAATAACCAGTCCGACTAAGCAGTTTGCAGTTCAGATTGTATGTTAACAAAAACGATTTGATGTAATATAAATTCTGTAGAATCGAATTTCTGACGTAGGTTTTGTTAGTTGTACTTCTGTGTTTCGACATTTCTTATTCCTAAAAGTTATTTTATTCAACAAGCATCTTGATGTTTAAATTATAGAAATTCAGTTATATGTTATTAAACTATCTCGGAAAATTTGAATTCTTTTTATTCTTTTATTATGTGTTTTTTTTTTATACTCGCGAAATTAGATATACTCGAAAACAATAAAAAAAAAATATTATTCATTATTTGTATCTTTTTACTTAGATATGTTAGTTATTAGATTGTATTGAAAAAGATAACATCGAATTTCCTAAAATATTGTCATTATTCGAAGAAACTGCATGCATCATCTGACATTTTTGAGGTTTAATTCTTTTGTTAACGTTCTTGGAAATCATAATCTCGTCGTATGGTTAAGATAAACAACAGCACAAGATTCCCAGAACTTTTTTTTAATGATTTAAAAAACGATTGCTATGAATATTTTTGTCATCCTTCTGATTACATCATTTAAAGGCAATTCATTTTTTTTTTTTTTCCTAACTCGTCCGATATTCAGAGCTCTTCGACCAAAATTTCTTTATAATAAAATGCTATTGATAGAAAATTTGTAAAATATATCAAGGTTGCTCTACAAATACGTTTTTATTATTATTATTCGACATCGTCATTTCATAATATTGATAAGATTTCATAATAAACTCCTAAGTCATTTATTTATATCACCGAGAATACTGCTGCCACGTCACGTAGATGATGTTTCTACCTTACCTTTCGAGAGTATCGATAGCATTAGAATTCTAACTGGACGGCTTTTCTGCTCTGTACAAACAGATCGACTCAGAACTTCAAGTGGGCGAATTTTGCCGCTCTTTTGGCTCAGCTGCTTCACAAAAGCCGCTTTAGCCGACCATTCTTGCGCAACGAGAGCGTGAAGAAGTCGTGGAACGAAGAAAGGTCGTTCGCAGTCTGTCTACCTGTTGCAGCAGCGCTCGGTGATGACTAAGCGAACAGGTTTCGTTTAATGATCGAGGATGAATATTCGGATGGTATGTCCCGTGCTCTGCTGTCTTCCTTTTAGCATCCACCCACCGTTTGGAACGGACGTGTCATCGACTTTTGTTTTGACATCTCGATCACTGTGTTGACGTTCTTCTCCTGAGTTTCGTTTTCAACCAACTCCCAAGCTGTGTGAACTGTCAACGTGGAATATATTCCAATGGAACCTGTCAAAGTGGACCGACGAATGTAGGGCAGCTACGTATTGGTTTGTAATTACTTCCCACTTTGGAATAGGTGGTAGTTCGAGTTGACTTCGCGTACCATGTGATGCTGGTTTTCTGAAGTACTTCTCTTCGCCAACTCGAAACCTTATCATATTTTTAGTTATTTTGGAGTATTCGTGCGATTATTTGTCTTGTGTAGCCTGGTGAAAAATGTGCAGAGACCACTTGTGTGTATTCCATCTGACGTTGTGTTCCTTTAAATATGAGTTGTGTGTTTTAAGTCCCTGGCGTAATCATGTACGATCCTAACGCGAACTCACCCCTCGAAACAAGTCTGGAGGAAGACTTGTATATGCCGGATTTCGAATTCTCTGACCATGTTGGAAAAGGCAAGAATTCGTCATTTTGGAATGGAATATATTTTGGCGCAGATCATGAAAATGCAAATTACCAAAGATTCAGCAGAATTGCTGCTGCCCAAGAAATGGAAGACTTTGGTATTTCAAATGGTTTTTTTTTTTCTACAACAAATTGTGCATATACGTTTTTAATGATGTTTTACCATTTAATTTATTGATGTTTCCAAGCATCTAATGCATGTTTGATATTCTTACCTTAATATTTAAGGGGCACGTAGTATGATATTCACTTATCTTAATGCAGAATGTAATTAATTTGTATCTAAAATACTTTTGAATAAATTGCAGTTGTTGAATTTCTTTATTATCAGTTATGTAAAATAGGTTAAAGCTATGTTAAACATAATTTTATATAAATTAATGACAACTTTACTTTGTGAATCAAGACAGGGAGAAGAGATGTTTTGGAATGAACTTAAAAGGCTTAGTTCAGATTTGTAATTCATTCATTTTATAGCTGTGTATGAAACATGCAGAATTCAGCTTATACTTTGAAAACTAAATTAAATTTTATATCTTATTTTCATAATGATTGTATAATTCTTGTGTCCTATGGCCACTAGTTTTACCATTAACATTTAGAAACTAGTTAATATTTTTCTAGTTTAATATTTTCTATTTAATAAACTATCTTTTTTCATTATTTGATTTGAATTCAGATGCTTTAAAATTTGATATTGAATCCCCATTCCTCCAATTCTGTTGGAATTTATGCTTTGCAAAACAGGTGATGTATAGTAACTTTCAAATTTAAATAACCTCTATTTTGTTAAGATAGTGTTTTGATATTCTTCTATCTTTAGGTCTTGCTAACTTAATAAATGAAAAATATTTTTTTTACTGAATTAGATGTACTTCAAACTAGAACACAGATCATAGATACCATCAATACAAATTGAAATTGTTATTTGAAATAAAGAATGGTTTGGAATGGGAATGAAGGAGGTGGATGGCAAAACCTGCCAAATTAAGGGTGAATACTGAAATGAAGTTATATCATGCCATTTGCACATCAGCAAGCGTGGGTCAATGGGTGTTTTTTTGGAAATTCAAGAATTATCTCTTTAAAAATTAATAATCCTTATAAAGCTAGCTCGTTGCTATTCCAAAGATATGATTTTATTATTTTTAAAAATTAAAGTTACCTTTAAATATATTAATCTTTTTTTATATGATTTACCTCAATTGGCTATTTTTTTTAAATTTACTGTGAACACTGTTCTTTGAGTTTTTATATCTATACATTTATATGTTTCATTAATGTGGATAATCGGTTATTATACATAATTACCATATCTTTAGCCAGTTATTATATATAATCGCCACAGTAATAATACATAATAAACACAGTAATTATGTATAATAACCAATTATCCACATTGACCATAACATTTACATGATCACAAGACAACTCCACGTGCAATTTTCCATAATTATTTTATGTCTAAATATAAGTTTTCAATAGTCACTTGGTAAAAATTTTATTATAAGGTGTCAATGTACGTTAGATTTTTAAAAAATATCAGAAATAATTATCGCTTTACTAATTTTTAATACTTCAGTCCCTTTCTAATAAGTTGCTTCACCAAAGCAAGTGAAGTCGTGTGTGTTCAAAAATTATTTTGTGCAAAAATATTGTATATGTATGTGATTTCATTATTTTGAAATTATCATTTACTTCCGAAAGAACAATATTTATAAATATTAACTTCAGTAAATACTGGTTCAAGTAATTTGGATATTTTTCAGAATGAAAGCTCAAGGCTAAATATTTGTACAAGGAAGTAATAAAACAATTTTGAATCAAATAATTTCAAATTTGATTACTGTTTTTTTTTTTTATTAATGAATCATTTGCAAATCTGAAAGCTCTGCCTCGATTTGACAGGCCATGGTGGCCAATTCTATGGTTTAAGATCAGAGGTTTACTGGCTCAAGACCTGGTACATATTAAGTCTGTCATGGATGAAATTTTCTTATATTGATGTGGTTTGGAGAATGGGGTTGATTCAGTTATTGTCATTATCTGACCACAGTTCAAATCTATTCAGTCCATCTCAAAATAGTCCTGATATAGTTTTAAACCAAGGGTTCAATCATGTATACTTGTCATAATTTGATTAATATTCTAGATTTCTAGTAATTTTATTGAATTACAGCAAGGCTTCTTAAACCATGTAATTCCCACTCCAAGTGGGGGTCAGGTAAACATTGATAATGAGCACTTTTGTCAGATGTGTTGGTAATGGTAAGCAAAAATAGTTCAAAAATCCATCGTGACTTGAAGCATTTTGTGAAGTGTACAAGAATATTTTGAACCAAACTTCCTTTTGATTATCACTAATTAATGTTCTGTTTTCCTATTTTATATTCTACTTACATGATTTTTTCTATGTATAGAGTCGCAGAATATTCTTACTCTCAAAATAGGGTCACTCGCAGAAAAAGTTATGAATTCTTGAATTATCACATCAATTTTTTATTCAAATGTCAAACAAAGATATTTGTATTGTGAAATTTTCTTCATGTAAAATCATGTTCCTTAATATCAAATAATATGCTGACTGTTATTGGATGCATTTTATTTCAGATTCCTTCTATGACACCTCTGAGGAAGCAGCATTCTCTCTGTCTCCTGACAGTGGGGTCCATGACATGTCTCAAATGACTCCCGAGGCCAAAGCTAAACTTCAAGAAGAATGGACTCGAGAACTTGCCAAAGTATGTATTCCATTTTGCTATTTCTGATCTATGCTTTGTGTTTTTGCATTAAAAGGAAACTAAACTAACCGCAGAGAATCAGTTTGTATTGATTTAAATGCAATACTTTATAGAGTTTGTATTACTGCTGCTGGAATTATTGACTTTTGATTTAACTCTAAACTACTACATTCTTTTTCATTCTGCTTGTTTTAAAAGTAACTTATGACTATAGGGAAGTAGCCTCAGTTACTTAGTTAGTTTTCGCGAGCCTCATTAAACTGCCAAGCTAGTAATTTCTTTAGTTTCAGTTACGAAACAGGGTTTGGTCGTGGAGAAATATTCTATCTCCAAAATTGTCTCTTAATTGATATTTCTGTCAAACTGCATCATATCAACTAGTAAAAGATATTTTTGGATTGAAAATTCTCTTTTTTTCCCAGTGTTACTTAAATAAGCATAAGGAATGTGTCAAAAAGAATAGTTTATCTCTTTGCGGACAGGTACAGCGTATAGAGTGCACCTGTGGATATTTGCCATAAGCTGAATAAAAACTATCAAAGGTGGAGAGCTCGCCACTCTTCTAACCTCTTATTTACATTCCTCCTACATACTCCAATAGTTTCTACTGATGATGAATCAGTCAGCTCGGTCTGATCGCGCTTGAAAGTGCATGAAACACTCTCCATAACCCAATCTGTCTAACACAATACGGCCTGGAAATTATCCCTACAAAGCAATATTTGGCTGTTTTGGAAGAATTAAGCAAGAAAATACCAGCTGAGGATGAATCTGATGCATTATATCTCGATGGAGAAGTAAAACTGAGAAAGCGCAACCAAGAAACTGATTCCGAGACTGATGTGGAGGGCAGTCCAGTTCACGAAAAATGTAGTGACTCGAACACAAATGTTTGTATCATCCATCCATTCAACCTCTAATTTTATGCCATAAAAAATAAAATTGTGTATAGTTAAATAAGCTTATAGTTGCAAAAATCAGGATGGTGCATGAAGTATTCCTGCCTGATCTGAGTGTTTTAAAAAGTCACCTGTCTGCAAAGGATTAAAATTCAGTTTTATTAATTAAAGAGCAATACATGTATTATAAAATTTCCTTCACTAAAGAAAATTTCTATCTTTGAATAAAAAATGTAGTATGTAAATTTTATAAATTGATTCCTAAGTTACTTAAAATTGATTCTAAAAGGCCATTGTAAAAATAATTTTAAAAATATAGTTATGGAAATATGACTCGCTGTGTCTTAAATGTCAAGCATTCCAAGAAAATCTGATTCGTGCACCTGCAAAACCCAAATATTTTTTATTAATGTTTAGTTATATAATTGTTCACACTAAAAAAAGCATAAAAATGTTTAATATTTTTCACTAGGAAATGTGAATGCGACTTTTATTTTTATTAAATTAGAAATATAAAACACAGCATATTTTCCTCAATCGTAAATAGATTAAGAAATTCTACCTATTGTTAAAAGTGATGAATCATTTTCAAAAGTAAGCATATAAATATTTCTTACAGACAATTTATAAATCATACTTTTATAAATAGCTTCATTCGGAATTGATGGATCTATTGTTTTTTAATCTGTGATTTATTTTATTGTCTTTTGTGTTTACAGACGGAGGATGAAATAAATACTCTGAGACAAGTGCTTTCATCGAAAATCAGGCACATGCAAGAGCTCAAAAGAAAACTTGGCATCACAGTTTGGAAGGAATTCAAAGAAGACATGGAGCAAGGCATTCGCAACATTCAAGAATCACAAGCGTAAGTATTACTTTTCAGAAATACAAAATCTTGTATGAAATATAGGAAGGGAATAAATTGCAAAGAACATATAACATCTTTTTACTGTGCCTTTTTTTAAAGTTTTTTTCTAATTTAAAATTTAAAGACCATTTTTTAAAAGTAAACTTGAGGGATTAATATTGTAAATCCTGCAGCTCTTTAAGATGAAGTTTTAATTTCATCATTGTGAGGAGCTTTTGTTTGATCTGCAGCATAGAAAAACTAATAATGTTCTTAAGTTCTCTTTGTCTAATCTGTCGATTTAGTTCTATCATAATGAGAATGAGTTGTAGATTTTGATTTTCTCTGTTCAATTATCTGGTGTTACTTCCCTGGTTCAAACTTCATCATGAGCACCTTTGGGAAAACTGGATCTATAAATTGGCCTCCGTGTTGAATTCCATCTGGACAGGACTTCCTCTTTTTATTCTGTGCTCTTTCACTTCACGGGCCATGGTGGCCAAGTGGTAAGGTCTCGGCTTTGGGGTTGGAGGGCTCCAGGTTCGAAACCCGATTCCACTGAAGATCTGCCATGTATGGGGCCTGTTGCAACTAAATCATACGTAATGGCCGAACATCCTCCCATTGGTGTGGCGTGGAAGTTCAGAGAGGGGGTCCTCGTCATCTGATTGTGGTTCAAAATTAAGAGGTCCATCCCAAAATAGCCTTTGTGTTGCTTCAAAACGGGACGTTAATATAACAAAACAAAACTTTCACTTCACTTTTGCTGCTACCTTCAAGTGCTTTTTGTTTGCTGGTTAACTATAATGGTCATGGTTGCATCTTGGAAACTAAATTCAACAGATATAATATGGAAAATTCCTGATTTAACACAACGGATAAAAAAAATAGAATCAAGATGATTTGTAACAATGAATTCTTCTTAAACTGAGAAATAGGCATCTTAGCATATAATGTGCATTTCATTTTCTGTGGGTTACTGTTTTGTTATGTGGATAAAAATTTTTAGATCACTTGTAGTCCTTGGGTGTTTTATTTATTTAAAATATGCAGTTCTTGCTTTTTTTCAGAAAAAAAAAAGAAAAACTATATACTGCTGTTTTCAAATAAAGAAGTCTTTATATAGAGAGCTTTTGCCACTTCCTTGCTCGATTAACCTCATTTAAGAGCAAATATTTTATTATGTTTCTATTTATGTGTTTGTTTTGTATATATTTGTGGTTTAACATTTTATCTCATTTCTTCATGTCTGTATGAATGTTTTGCTTAGTATGTATTAGATGTGTGAAAGTTCACAGTATTGTATTGTTACATCAGAGTATGATTTATGGAATAGATTTTAGTTCCAGTGGAAGAAAGGGTTCTGTTAAAGTAAATCAGAACTCTTTCCCTTTGCTTATAAATATAAAAAAGCAAACATATTAAAGACATGAAATACAGTGGAACTCTTGGGAGCATGATTGATTTGTGTTACTTGTTCTGAATTCACCTAATTCAGTGTTCAATATGAGGAAATACTTTAAATGCACAGTAATGAAATTTCACATGTTGCAAATAAAATGCATTGCATCTCAGGCCTGTTAAGTATGTGAACACGCACTTGTTTCATTAGAGAAATAGATCTGTTTCAGTATTTCAAATAATTTTGCTTAAATTAATAAATTTTTTAAAATAGATTTTGTGTACTTGATGTATTTTTCCCAAAATTTTATAGCTATCAGAAGACAAGTCAGACTTTGAAAACTGCCTCAGAGAAAACTACTGAAGCTCTTGGTACTATTGGTGCAAGTGTTAGCAAAAAACTCGAAGAAGTCAAGTAAGCATACTTGTTGCTGCTAATAAATCCTTTTTTTCCCTCATTTCAGTTTTACCAGTATCATTATCATTTGTTAAAAACAAAAGAAATGTTAAATTTTTTAAAAAAATGTTTAAAAAAACCAGTATTATAAATCCTGTTGAGTTTGGTGATATTTACATGCAAAATTTGTTTCTTAGATATTTATTTGCAGTAATTTTTATAATTAGATTTAATTTAGACAAACAATCATGATAGAGTTCATTGAAAAATTTTATATTTACATGTATGTGGTTATGTTGAAATATTCATTTTTTGAGCATTTCATGTTAAAAATTCACCAAAAATGACATTTCTTCATGCTTGCCAAATTTTCTAAACCTCTTGTTAAATAGTCATGTGAAAATAAGAAATCATTAATCTTCTTACTGTTTCAACGAAATGTAAATTTTTCATTACTTTTTTCATTGTGAAGGTCAGAGATGATTATCGCTGTTTTCTCTTCTTTTTTGCATGAGTTCATTTTCTGAACAGAATGGGAAATTAGTTGAGAATCTTTCAAATAAGACCCTTAAATCAATCATATGATGTATATTTGTCAGAATTCAATTCGGAAAATTTTCAGTGCAATAAACTCTCTACCTCGCTTTTTGGATATACCTTATACATAGTTGGGAGGCTTTAAAAATTATTGATGTTATTACCCTTTAAGAACAATAAACTGAAATGCAGTCATTCATGTTAACATAAAATAAACTGATGCCTCGCGGAGAATATTCCTCGAGACATTTCCATCGACACTAGTTTCGTGAAGATCCAATAATAACTCCCCGAGTTATAGTGACTGTCCAATCCGTAAAGTTGTGGACTGTACATTGTATTAATAATCCTTAGAGAGAGAAATTATCTGTTCCATAAAAGTTCTATTTATTCAACTATCTGTATTGAATCATTTTTGCTATATATTTTCTTTTGTATCAAATCTGAGATTGGCTCTATCTAAAATATTACCCCACACCCCTACATTCCTAAAGTACCTATCATTACAGCTGAAATTTCCCATCCCCACCTCAGCTTCCTCCAACCAAAGGTACAGCCTGCGCTTCTTTTCACTCTGGCCTGACCAATCAAAAATTCCACACATCTCCATCCCAGTCTCACCCTTCACCTCTTAGATGAGATGAAATCTGAATTGGGAAAACACCTTTCAACTAATTTTCCACACATAATCCTGAAATGTTAAAATCGTGAATAAATACATACAACTTGAATTATAATTTTTTTTACATTGGATATTATAAGTTGTTAAAGAAGTTATATGACTTGCTTTATTTTCATCCATGAAAGTATTGTTTCGATTGCGAAGTAATATCAATTAAGTGCACTGATTTAACATTCCACAAATCCATTTTTTGCGAGCCTAATCTGTGTGCGAGATATTTAAATGGTGGGCCCCTTTAAAGCCACTATGTTGTGTGTAAGTTAATGGAGACAATTTTAGAATTTAAATTGTTGAAAGTTTCTTTATTACACATCTTGCAAATCACAGGTCTGATTTCTGCAGAAATTGCAAAAGAAAGAAAGAGAGCAAATTTACAGATTGGGATAGAATTCATTTAAGTGTATCCAGATTTATGACTTTCTAGAAAAATCAAATTCCAGAATATAAAGAATTTTATTACTGGACCAAGTATACGACTTCTACTATTTCTAGATATTATATACAGCTCTCTTTTCGGAAAATGGGACATTTTTATATTGGCAGAAAGAATTGAAACATCAGTTTATGAAAATATTAGGAATACAAATATTATATTGTGTTGGCTCAAAATGTAATTTCGCAATCATATGTATATACAGAACACCACCCCGTACCTGAAGCCATTACAGCAACCGAACCGGTTGAGTGGGCATAGGACCATATGTATATACAGGGTGTTCACAATGGGGAACTTCAGCATTTTTTTTTTTTTAATCAACTTAAAATGCTTCGAAACGAACAATATTATTAGAAAAAAATTCTAGAGTTTTTGTTTTTTTTAAAATTTGCAATCAAAGTTTGCCTCTCGGAAAACGCGGGAAAAACGATCCATTTTGGTGCGAAACGCGTCTGACGTCATAGTTGCTTGACAGGTGAGACGCATGCTTCCTTCCCGTTCAATGAATATATTCAATGAATGCATTAAAATCAAAATTTGTCTTCAAAAAGTTAGTTAAAGAAGTATAAGGTGAGGTTAGCAGGAAAAAAGAAATCGATATTTTAAAGCAAATAGTTAAATTTAATTTTTTCCCTCTATTATCCCCCTTTTTTGATTACATAGAATTTGCATTTTAAGAAACCATTGATACCCCATAACAATATCAGACATAACATTATTATCCGATTTACCTTGTACAAAACCAATATCCATTGTGAAATTGAACCTTGAATAGTAGAAAAGCCAAAAACTTCACTTTTAAAATGTTAGCTGGTACAAACGCCTTGATTCAAAGCAGGGTACAGAACTAGCTAAAGAGAAGTATGCGAAGGAAGGCACCCTCGACGTCAGAATCTACTCGGCCAATGAGAGTGCTTTTTGGATTGCATCACAATTCCTGCTATTTCAGTGCATCTTTCGCTCTCGATATTTAAATAAATAAATTTTTCTGTAAAATTTCACTTGCATATTTGAAATAAGAATGTTTTTTTCTACAAATACGGATGGCTTTCACGTGTTTTTAAAAAATGCTGAAGTTCCCCATTATTGTGGTCCAATAGCTAATTTGTAAACTGTTAGAGAGGGACATATAGTTCCAATTGGAAAAATGTTTTAAATGAAGGGATGAATTATAATATAGGTTTTTTTTCAGTGAATAAGTATATTCCTGAAAAAGTTACGAATTTTTACTTTTTATACGGTCCTATCGGTCATATTTAGTAAAATATACTTGACACTCTCACATTTTTCCACTCTTTTCCAACTAAAACTGACCGAGTTATGGAGCTTTGAAGAATACCGCTGACTTAGACCACTTTACACCATTTCAATGACCATCTTGAAGATCATCTACCAATCAGTGCGCAACACTTGCTCGACGAGGCCGCCGATTGGTTAAAAATCATGAAATTCAAAGCTCCATAACTCGCCCAGTTTTAATCGCAGAAGAGTGGGGCTTTTTTTTTTTGTGTGTGTGTTTAAAATGTTAGAGTGTCGAGAATATTTTACTAAATATGACTGATGGGACCGCATAAAAAGTTAGAATTCGTATCTTTTTCAAAAATATATTTAGTGACTCAAGAAACATAAAATATAATTCTCCCCTTCATTTAAAGCATTTTTCCAATTAGAACTACATTTCTATCTAATGGTTTAGAAATTAGCCATTGGACCGCGATAAGTGTGGACACCTGTCTATATTTTCTCAGGGCTGAATATTATCAGAGCAGATTAATTGTCCATTTGTTGAAAATACCTGCAATCGCATTTTGTGTCTTTAATTTTTATTCCTTATTCTTTTTTTTTAAGCTAAAACTATGCTTTGTAACATCTGTAGTCCTTAGCGACTCATTGCCCAAGTCCCTTGGATTTGAATGTGGGTGCATTAAAAGCACTCAAAGGTTATAATATATTGTCTATACATAACACTATGAATTATGTTATTGGTTTCTTAATGACCTAATTGCAGGGTTTTTTTAATTTTGGAGTATGTATTAGGTTGACATTAAATATGCTTCTGCGTGTCTTTCTGTTTCTCATCAGAGCTTTGCGTGTTTGTTTGCAGGCAATCTCAAGCCTTCAAGTCGCTGGAAGAGAAAGTCGGCTCTGCCTACAGCAATGTGAAGGTAAATACCCCTGGAGCTCCTAATCAATAATCTCCGGTGTGAATACCTAAGCTATTTGTGTTGGTGATGGTAGAACCTCCTCCTCTGTGTATGTGCGTTTTTGAGTAACATCTGTAAAAGTTGTTATGCATGTCCGTTTCTGCATTTGTTGTGAAACTGTCTTGTTCTAACCAGTATTACAACTATTCACTGTTTTCTCTAACCTGCTTGAATGGAACATGTTTCTGTAATGCACAGAATGCTGATTATTTTATTTATATAGAAAAGCACTAAACGTGTAAGCTTGTGAAAGTATTTATTTTGTAACATCTTCTGTACCGTACAAAGAGAAAAAATTAAGTTGCCTTTGTAGGTATATTTATTACTATAAATTGAACATAGATTTGAAATAGTTTGCTTTTAATTAATATGTCTCCAAAATAATGCTTTCAATAACTGTTAGAATTAAACTGAGTGCATGTGTGTTCAACATTCCTTAAATAGTTTTCTTAACAAAAGCTAAAATAATATTTATTATGCTTTAAACTGTGTTTCATTGCAAATTTATTCTTTCAAAATTGCATATAAATGAGGTTTTTTTGTAAACCAGTTTACTCGGTATACTGTATTTTTAAATTTTTCCCAGGTCTGGTTTGCTTTTAAATTTAGTGTATTCAAATATTGCAATAGTATTACAATTTTCAAGTATTACTACCAATGAACTGCTGATTTGCTGTAAACAATCTAATATTCTTATTTAAAAATGTATTTTTATGAAAGTTTGAATTTGGTTTCTGTGTGCTTCTGAGCAACATTTAACACACTGTTTTATCGTGGCAAACAATTTAAAATCTGAACTGTATAAATTTTTTAGACTAAAGTTAGTGGATCCAGTGTAAGCCAGACTGACGCTAGTGGAAGTAAGGGCGAACCACTCGTAGAGAATTCAAATGGAAGCCAAATTCCAGCTGACAAATCATAAATGCGAACTTTTCTCAGTCTCTTAAAGGGCCGTGCACTAATTGGGAAGAACTGATACTTGTATAATTATGAGTGCTTTGGATTGCTTTAAAGCATTTCATGGTTTTTTGTGATACTTATTTAAATTCTGCTAACGTATTTGATGTCTTTTTTAACTGTTGTTCCAATGTACTGTTAGTATTGTGTAGATTGTAAAATTTGGTTAGGTTGGATTTTTTTTTTTTTATGGAAAGATATTGCCACTTTTGTAGATATTACCTAAATTCTCCTTAAAGATCTTTTATGAATATTAATTTGTTTGCAAAGTTTGGTAATCGCTGTGGGTTTTTGGAATTTCTTCTAAAACATTTTTGTATATGTTCTATTGTAAAAAATTTTACGTTTTCATAGTTGGGTCCTAGAAATTTTATACTGTTCTTTGCTATATATCTTTCGATCATGTATTTTTTTTTTTAATTTAAAAAACTATTTGTAGAATTAGAATTGTTTTTTTGAATGAGCTAATTTTATGGTTCCTATTTCCCTTTTTGCAGGATACTCCATCCAGCAGCCAGTAGGCTTTATTTTATAATTATAAAAGAGAAAGCATAAAAGATTTATAAAATTTGTCACTGTTTACATTTGATAAAGGTTTATTAAAAATGTAGTGATAAGAGAAAATTAGATAATATAATTGTATCTTTGAATATATCCAGCTGCAAAGTTAACTATTTTTAATATATAAAACTATTAACATTTTCTAGTATTTGCCATGGGTTTAAAATACTCTTTAATGTGCCTTATTGTATAAATTTTGAAAATTGAATCTGTTAAAAAATTGTCAGCTAATTTTATATTCTTTATAAGCAAAGTTGATATAAATTTTATTAAAATATTTTATTCATCTTAAAATATTTATTTGGTTTGAAAGTTTAAATGTGTAGGCAAAAGTCTTAAACATATATTTTTAAGATGAATTTTTTTATACCATGCTTAAATTTTATACTATTGTATTAACTGTTTATCAAAATATGATTATTTTTAACTATAAGAACTTAAATCGATATCTCATTTTCGCACCTTCAGAATTCATTTTGGTTCAGTGTTTCGCAAAGCCAGTAGAACTGGCATTCTACTTGTTGTATTGGTATTTACAGAAATAAAATGTTTCTAATAAATGCAAAAATAACTTTTCTCTTATTGAAATATCAAATGCTTCCTTTCATTAAGTGCTTTGTTGCATAAATGAAATTATTTTCGTACATGAGATTTTTACATTTTTCTCATGGCTTATTTCCAGTGTGTTGTTACTTCTGTATTTCTCTATTTGAATGTCATTCGTGTTTAAAAAATGAAAATAAAATATTCTTTAAATATTTTGTAGTTTTGTTTTCATGAAATTCTGTCGTAGAAATATGTCAGTAGATGAATGTGTGAAAAGTCACATACATGATAATGCTTCCTATGCCTAGCCTATATATTGAAACAGCCCAAATATATTTATGTAGTGAATGACGTTTTCACAGTTGAAAAAGACGACTCTAAAGTTTCGGATCATCTTATGTTTATTTTCATTATCCAATGTCTGTAATCAATTTTCAAAATTTTACACTCGTTAAAATAACTTTCGAGTTCTGATTCATCTGCGATCATTGCTACTAAAAGAATGCACAAGATGCATGCCTGCTTGTAACAAGAATCCTGAATAAAAATGATCGTGCGTTAGGTGGTAGCGACAAATATAAAGGGGAATACCCCTTTAATGGAATGCGATCCCGAGTTCGCAGAAAAAGGTTGTACAAGACCAGTTCTTTTAGACTATCGTAAAGAAAGTAACGCGAAGTGAGAGTCATTTAAACACTGAACAGCTTGGTGGGAAAAAAAGATATACTATATTCATCTATACAATTTGAACTGTACAAACTTTTCTTTTCTTGGAGTTTAGCTGCATATGAATTGAGCTCTTGTGTTGTGAAAAGCCAAACAAAATGATTTGTAAGTAAAAAGAATGGGATCATTGCTAGAAATTTTGAAGATATAATATTTAATGTGATAATAGTTCTCATACACTAGTATGAGGGTACTTACTCCGAAACAAAATTAAGCATTTGATTTAAAATTCATAAGTAGTAAATAATGGGATCATTTGGATGTGACTTTGACCACTTGTATTTCTCTTCAAAATAAATAATTGGAATAATCCAGAGACGATTCTACTATAGTATTCTCTGCAGTTCTATAGACTGTAGTTTCTGTTCCTTTTGCATTACCTAAATTGTTTTGGCAAACTATACAAAGCTAATTTATCATTTTTTGTGTTTGCCATAATGTTTAATTATATGACAGTCCCTATGGCCTTGAATGTTTGTTTTGTGCCTGTTGTGTATGTAAAAATCTGTCGCAAGTTATACACACTCTTTCAGTACTCGATACCTGGCATATCAGGATGGCCAGTCTTCCGGGGAATATCGGGAGACAGGGAAAAAGCAGGGAAATTTATTCTATAAATAGAATGAAATACTGCTGGCAACCAATGAAAATCAGTCATTTATTGACAGTCAAAAACGGATGCCATTCGCGTTTCTGCGCGCTCGCCAGGGGGCGAGGTGTTTACATTTAAACTTCCGAGGAACCGAAATTTCGGCTATTAGTCCAGTCAACGAAGGGTTTGAAAAAAATATTAAATCTTATAGTTTTGAAAATTGGTACACATGTTAGTGAGGGGCTTCTGATAAACATACTAAAATTCCTCGGTCCTGGGAGGTGAGCTCATGGCGCCATCTTGAATTTCATCCCCCCCCCCTTATTTAGTTTTTCCTGAATATCTCGAAAACTACTGAGTTTTCAAATTACAATTGATTCAACACAAATTAAAGAACGTAGAATTCCCCACGAATATATACCTCTTCCAGCATTAATAAGTTTCCCATATAATGGGTCTCAAAAGTTGTCGCCATCTTGGATTTCATCCCCCTTTTTTAAACGCATTCTTTTATTTTTGTTTTAGCTTTAATAGTCTCCGAGATAATGGATTTCAAAATTTGCAACCATCTTGGATTTTATTCCCCCTTTTTGTAGTTTTTCTTAAATATCTCGGAAACTATTAAAGCTAGAAAATAAATAAAAACATGCATTGGTTGGGAATTTTATGATCATTAATTTGTTGTATTTAATGTAATTTGAAAATAAAATAGTTTTCTAGATATTAAAAAGAATAACTAAAATAAGGGGGATAAAATATCCAAGATGACAGCAAATTTTGAAATCTATTATCGTGGAAACTATTAAAGCTAAAACAAAAAATAAAAGCATGTGTTTGTAGGGAATTTTACGCTCTTTAATTTGTGTGCTGAGTACTTGTAATTTGAAAATTCAATAGATTTCGAGATATTTAAGAGAAACTAAAAAAAGGGGATGAAATCAAAGATGGCAGCAACCTTTGAGATCCATTATCTGGGAAACTATTGAAGCTGGAAGAAAAATAAAGGTATGCATTTGTAGGGAATTTTATGCTCTTAAATTTGTGTGTGTTAAATCATTTGTAATTTGAAAACTGAATATTTTTCGAGATATTCAGGAAAAACTAAAAAAGAGGGAATGAAATCCATGATGGCGCCGCGAATTCACCCCCCAGGAACGGTGACTTTTAGTATGTTTTTAATAAGCCCCTCACGAACATGTGTACCAATTTTCAAAACTATACGAGTTAATGTTTTTCACCCCCATTTTGGACCTTCGTTGGCTGGACTATATGAACAGAATCTCGTTCCTTTTAGTAGTTAAATTAGATGATACGTCTTGAGATGAAAATCTATAGTATAATCACACTCAGATGTGGAACCGAGATTTGGCTACATGTCAAGGAGATTCAGATAGCTTACGAGATCGTAAATTTCTCTTTATCTGTCTACAAGTTAGCATCTACACTACTGCCTGCTTTTATGATGATTTAATATCAAATAGGAGTTATACCAGAATTAGTTTGTTTTTCCACTTCTGGAGATCTTTTCATTGAATTATGAAGTATTGAAAATTAGTGCTAATATTTTCTTCCTTTTTTTTTTTCTCTGAGTATTGGGAGACATTATGAATTCTGATCATTTTGATAAATTATGGGATCTTCAAAGTATGGGACAGGCGTTAACTATATAAATAAAAGAACAATTTTTTTACGCACTTCCAAACCTTCGACTTACGATACCAAATTATCAAAATTAGCAAAGTGATGGATTAGAACAAGAGAGGAGCTGACGCCGCAGTAAAATTTTTTTTAAGATTCAAATTAGATTTTTATTTATTTAATTTTAAGTGGTAAATTCGTGTTTTTTTCCCATTTTCGCGAATTTTATTTTTTCTTCATTATTTCATATACACTCGACTTCTGGTGTTATACTTTATAAATTCTTTTTTTTTTTTTTTTTTTTTTTTTTTTTTGTCTTTGATGTTTTATTTTATTTATATTTCTTTATATATTGTTCTTTTTGAGACGTATTGAAGGAAGTTGGTTGGGAAAAAAGTTGCTTTTTTCTCTTTTGCAAACGATTCGATTCGTGTGATTATGCTTCTGTGTTTTAATTTATAAACATCAGTAAAAAATCGTTTTCTTATACATTTTTTCTCTCTATTTTGTCTTCTGTTTTATTTTGAAACGTATATTTTTATTGAGATTTTGATCATTCTAAAAATTTTTTTGAAGTTTATATTTTTAATCCGAAACGCCTAGAAAATTCGGTACAGTAGAACTGTTCATTGTAAAGATGTATTCGTTGTTTTATGGTTTATTGTTTAAAAGTTTTAAATAAATGTTCTTTTTTCAAATATTTTGCTTTTTCATTCAAACCATACTGCCTTGAATGAAAACTTAGTATAGCGAATGAATACTTAATATGGCCAATGTGCAAGTGAATTTTTCTACGGGTGATGGGCTACCTCCGAAAAAAGTCAGGGAATTTTTTTATAAAACCTGGAAAAGTCAGGGAAACTCAAACAGCAAAAATGATGGCCACCCTGCATATGCTAACCCTTGTCTGTTGAAGACCATGGGTAAACAAAATAGTAAGGAGAAAGATTCAAATATTTTTAAACAATGATGATGACTCTAAAGTTCAGATATGTGTAAGGTGACATATAACTATAACATAAAGAAAAAATTAATTGCATTTTATTAAATATCTTGTTCATAAGTGGTAAATATTTAAGGAATAGCAATAAACACATATAGAATGCGATTAGTATACCAAATAGTAGGCCGACCTGGGCCCCGGGGTTAAGTATCTGCATATGGGCTTGCACACATACCCAGGAATGTAGCACATAAAATCAACTATCTGTAAATGGTAAATAAGTCTGAACGACCATACCACAGTAGCACTTGACTTTTGACTGAGCAATTTAAAGATAGGGTGGCATCTCTGCATGTTGTCACTTGAAATCTGACCCTTGTGAATTATGACGGTTGAGTAATCGGAAGATGGAAGTCTTTCTTATGGTTGCCCAGTTACATCGCATATTATGGTCGCCAGAAACTTTTTTCTAGCATTTTCTATGATTTGGATTAAAATAATGAAAATTTCCGAGTTTTCAAATTCGGAGAAAATGTAAAGATGTAGTTCTACTCGTATAGGGCCTTATTTGCCACGAATAAAAATAAAACGCTCTTGAAATTAAGAAAAATATTTTGTTCTTTATTCTGGGCCGGCGGGCACTTATCTGAGCCCATGCCTCGGCGATTTGGCCCCTCCTACCTCCCTCTCGGCACAGGATGGGACGTCTCGTAGCTGCGTGAATTTATAGATGATTGCGACATGATGCTCAAGAAAGCAGATTTCTAAATTTTTTTAAAAGGGAGAATGCCAAGATCATAGTTAGGGAAGTTCACTGAGCCCCAAAACATATGCAGTACCCTAGAATGGCGTTTACCCAGTGGCGGCTCATTAACTTGTAAAAGTGTTTCTCAAGGGCTGAAATACCCCCTGTCTCCAAAAACTTTTATTAGACAAGTCTGATGAGGCATTGTGCGATCTTGCATAAATAGTGCAAGGCATTAAGGATGACCACAAACGATGCAAGATTTTTAACGTACTGACTTAAATTAAAAATATCTTTTAATCATTGATACAGCTACTCATGCTATGAATAATTGTTTGCTTATAGAGTCTTAGTGCGATTTCCAATGATAGTCATCGGTTAGTACAGTGGCGAATCTAGGATTCGGGTCTGGGGGGGGGGGCGAGGTCTATAAAAACTTTGTATCGTCGTGATGAATGTCACACCTCAAAACTAAAGTAAACCAAAACTCTTTAACTTTACAGACTTTACTCACCTGACAATAAGAATCATAAAAAACAATACAATACTTTCGATAATTTAATAAAAAATGCAATGGAGTAAATAGCCAAAAAATGTCTTCAACAGCGTCAAAGCTACAAGTACAAGTGGAATGACTACAAAAGTAGGAAAATTTTCGAGCCTGCCAAGCCAGAAAGTAATGTTGAAACTTTTTTATTGTTTTTTAAAAAGAGGGAAATTAAGAAAAAACAGTTGTAATGATGTTAAATAAAATCAAGAATTCTGGATTGGCTCTGGGGGGGGGGGGGGCCCGCCCCCCCCCCCCCCCCTGGATTCGCCACTGGGTCAGTAACATATCTTCGCTTGACAAGCAACACCACCTGTTTCAGATGAAGAAGAAACTGGATTTTTCACAACCAATAACGAATATTTCTGATTTTTTTTCGCATCTGGTAGGAACTGCGGTTTCATGTTCATATCGGATGTTAAAAAAATTCATAAAATATTAAGATTATATTATGAATATTATAGAAACTTGAATTTTTTTTTCTCTCAAATTTACTACCAGATGGTTTCACTTGCCTGGAATCAAAATTAAAATATTTATTTTAATCGATTGAGTAATAATAGGGTTGTTATAATTCAAGTTCGCCTATTCAGAAGGCTCTATAGACGGTGCTAGGGATCCAAATAGTCTCCCCGCTGGTGTGGTGCGGAAGTTTCGGAGAGGGGGGGTGCAGCTCAGGTGTCGTCCTCGTCATCTGACAGTGGTTCAAAATTACGAGGTCCGTCCCAAAATAGCCCTCGTATTGCTTCAAAATGGGACGTTAATATAACTAAACTAAACTAAGGATCCAAATGAAAGAAATTTCACTAATTTGTTGCACAAGTGATGCGCTCTATAAAAACTGGAAAAAGAGGTTTCATCAATGGGTGTCGCTGCGCCGATATCTGAGGTGATTTTTTTTCCTTAGTTGTGAAGCAAAATTGAATAGTTCATTTGAGGGTGTTTTCTTTTTCTTTCTTTTTTTTTTTCGTAACTTAAATAAAAACGCTACCGAAATTCAGTTTTTTTCTTAAAAATTTTTTTTTTTCATAAAAAAAATAAAAAAAAAAGAATATATAGAATTTTCAAGAAGAAATAATGTGAGTTATTGGATTCTATTACAGCAACAAAATCAATAGTGTGGCCATAAAAACTCACAAATGTAGAAAATAATGCGCAACTTTTTAAAAACTGTCGATTTATTGCACAACTTCGAAAACTGTGAATTCACAGAATAACAAAAAAACTATTTTCTGGTCTACAAATTCAATTTCATTTCGAGTGCGAGAGAGAAGAAGAAAGAAAATGAAGAGGTGTGGTATTAGACATAATTTGGCTTTTGAAGCTTATCTACGTCAGCTAATTTTAGCAGAGTGAAATATTTATTCTAAAACTTCGAATGAGATAGATGATTTATTAATTGTAGAACGAAAGAAAAAAGGAGCGTGTGAATAACGTTCTTCAGTTATTTAAGTTTCTATCCACCAGAGGAAGCGTGAAAACTTCTAAAAGTATAATAGTTACTTTATAGTATTATAGTATTCAAAACGAATCATCCTAGCAATGTGCAACACTACAAGTACCATTTAAGAAATGGTTTATAGAAAATAAAAAGTGAGGTTTCTCGAGTGTTAATTATTTTCAACGAAAGACTCATTCGCGGTGCGTTTTCAACCAGCGGGAGTGGTCTCCCCTAAACTTTCTCGTATACTCCTAACACATGTAGAGAAAACTAGAATAATAAAAGACGTCAAATAAACTTCCGTCGCAAGTAAACCAAAGTTGGAACCACGCGTGGTTTGAAGGATCAAAACAAATTCAAATCCTCTGCTCATTCTTTTGCGCAACAGGACCTGGCGAGACTCCCTAAATGTTTGCTTCCTTACAAAATCACTCCAGAATTTGTTTTTGGCAAACTGCCAAGTTTCGGAGCGTCCCTTTCTTGCACAGGCATTGCCACTAGTAGGCATGCGCAGGGAGTTTGTTTCAAAACTGAACAAGTATGCGATTATACAGACCGACAGACAGTCAACCCTTTGACGGATTTGGCCCAAAATTTTATACGGACCTACATTCATGACGATAAAACTGTGTATAAAATTTTATCCATCTGGCTTTTCAAGTTTTTGAATTATAGCGTTCGCACGACCTCGAACATACAGACAGACAGACTTCCCGTTGACGGATTTTGTCCAAAATTTGATAGAAACCTACAAATTATGTTTAAAGACCACATACCAAATTTCATCCCCGTAGCTCTAATAGTTTTCGAGTTATCGTGTTCACACACACAGACACACATACAGACACACACACAGACAGACATAATTCCAAAATTGTGTTTTTCGGAATCAGGGAGGTCTAAAACGTGGAGATTCGTCAAAATCTCGAGTTCGAATTTTTTGACGATTACAATACTTTCTCTTTGTATACTTCGTATACCAGAAAGTAAAAATAACCGAAACTCCCATAATTGAAAAGCAATCACGTGACTGCAATGTTAAAAAGTTACGTCTCACCTTTTGAAGAAATATTTCAGCCTTTTGACCTATTCCATCATTAACCTATTTGACCTATTCAAATAATTTATTAAAACATTCTAGGCTTTAAAAAAATTAAAGAATTGTGAACAGATGACTGCTCACGAACTGACCCCTTCGCGTGAACTCTAGTGGATAAATTTGATGCCTTTAGAATCATCACCGCCTCAAAATAAAATAAAATTCGCGTCTGATACATCGAGTGGGCCGTCAGTCCAGGTCAAAGATTCGATGTTAAACCAACGGACGAAAAATTCGTTACATCCAACGAATCCGCTCTTTTGCCCACTTCTATCTCTTTACGGTGGCGTAGCGAGGGTAAGTCGCGCCTGGGGCAGAGTATCATTTTTTCGCCCATAGTCGTCATCAGAAGATTAGCAAAAACAAACGGCGCCGGGGCATGGTGTTATTTTTTTCACCTCTTCATCATATATGATTTTAACAATTTGGAAGCAGGAAACGTAAAAATACGTTCTTCTCGAATTATCCAACATCGAAATTTTAATTCAAGAATTTGATTTACGTACTAGTTCAGGTAATTTGGATATGCTAATAGATGTCTGCAGAATACAATTACTTTTTCATTTATGGTATATATGCTACGTAGATAATCGGTTATTATGCATAATAACCAAGTAGGCCGGATAAAGTGGATAATTTATGAGAATTTACCACATTAGCCGGTTATTATGCATAATTACCAATGAAGTTCGGTCAATGTGTTATTTTCAACGGAGTAGATTTCGGCTCCTCTAACATCCTCTAAAGTTGGACTTAAAATTTAAAAAATTAAATTTTAATTAAATGTTTTGAAATAGAATTTTTATTTATTTAAGTTTATATTTCTCCGATTACATAATTGAACGATTTTTATTGATTTATGAATTTAATAAAAATGGTTTGCGTGGAATTTTATGACGTCGCTTGTTCATAGTTTGGAATTCATCATTTAGAATTCTGTCTTCACTTGCGTGGTGGTTTCTTCGATTTTTCGCTTTTTTTTTTTAATCTAGAATATTTCTTCCCATTTGCAAATGTTAGAACTGAGTAAATCTATTAATTCTTTACTATTCCTTGTTTTGAGAAACATTTACAAAACTAGTAGCAAAGCTACTAGCGGCAAATGCTTTATATTTTTTTACATTCTCTGGTATACCTGTGTTCTCCCCTAATTTCTTCAATATTCTAACATTCAATGAGCTAACGAAGCTACTAGGTTCCGGCTCCCGCTGCTACCGAAGACGTAGGATGTTTTTTTAAGTTAAAAAAAAAATCTGCCCTGTGCCCATTTCAGATGCCGCAGGCATCGTGAGCACAATTTCTCCTGCTTCACTTGAGTATTTCAAAAACACAGATTCCTTACATTCAATGAGCTAGCGAAGCTACTAGGTTGCGGATCCCGCTGCTAGCGAAGCCAATTTGAACACCTTTCCACTCCATGCTCATCGCACTGGTAAGATAATCCTAGAGGTTATAGGCATCAGGGGCATAGGGTGGCGTTAATGCTAGCGAAGCCATAGGATGTTTTTTTTTTAAGTTAAAAAGATCACTTTAGATGGCGCAGGCATCGCGAGTGCGGTTGAAATTCTACATTTGAAACAGGAAATAGTGCAAAGACAGCCCACAAATACTTTGGTTTCGAAGAGATTTAACTTTAAGCGACTAACCTTTAACTGTAGATTTTAAATAATAAATAATGAATTTTGCTTAATTAATCACATTTAGCAATGGAGTTTGGTCAATGAGATCACATGTCAATGTAATCAGTTATATTGACCATAACTTCGTTGGTAATATAACTTCATTGGTAATTATGCATAATAACCGGTTAATATGGTAAATTCTCATAAATTATCCACTTTAACCGGCTTACTTGGTTATTATGCATAATTGCCGGTTATTGTGCATAAATACCGCGGTTATTATGCATAATAACCGATTATCCACATTAACCGTAACATATACATTGTCTAGAATAAGCACACTCACGGTTTGTCTCCTTATTTGAGCTTGCACACAATGTGTTAAAAATTAACATCAGCGCACTAATGTTTTGCCTTCATGACGCCGGAGTAGGGCGCCAACTGAAGTGTCGTCTTCGTCATCTGACCACTGCTTCAATTACAAGGTCTATCCAAACACAGCCTGTGTGAATTTCAAAACGGAAGATTAACACTTTGACTCCTAAGCCGGCCGTATCCGGCCATGCGAATTCTATACTAGTGGGCCGGATTTCGGCCGGTTGCTGTTCCGAAAGGGGAAGAAGGCAGTTGGGCGGATGATCATTAAAGGGGCCCTTAGGGGAGAAATGAGAGATGAAAGGCCTGCCATTCATATCTCCCACCACCCGCAGTGAGGAGGAAAAGGGGAACGGGGAAGTAACAAAAACATTTAAAGCTTTTTTACAAAATATCATGCGTAGAATAAGTTAAATGTTCTAACGAAAGACAAATAATACACAAATAAGGTCTTAAAAAATTTTTGAAATATTTAAATTTTTCAGTAAAAAGAACAAACGCATCTACTTTATAAAATAATAATAAAAAAAAGGAATCATTCTGTTTCAAATAGTTGGAAATTGCTTAGTAATCTTTATTATACAGTAAGAGACCCGCGCGGTAATAATGCGGACTGGACGGGACCGGAGCCTGGCCTTTTAAGCAGTTTTTTTTTTTTTTTAATTAAGTAAAGTGGGGGACAAGATGGTCTTGTGTACGTCCACAAGATGGAAAGTTTCGATTTTGGCATTGTCGTTTCGTGAAAAAAATCGAGTATGCATTTGGGATCTCTGCCCTCGGAAGAGACTAAAGAACTGGATACAAAATTAGATAGAAATCTGCAATTTTGATATAAAGGCGCACACCATGGGTGGGGTGGAGCCGGAATGCACCGGGACGCTGTTATGGGTTTTTTTTAGAGAGAAATAAATAAGAAAAATCGTTAAAACGTCCTTAAAACGGCGCGAATTTTGTCACACAACTTAGAGCGTTCCGACACTGCTTTTAGAGCGTCCCGGCACTGTTTATTTTGAGACTACACCACTGCCTCACACCAAATTTCACCTGTCTACGTTTTTATATTATCGTGTTCACAAATCGACAGATAGATAGACAATAGACATTATTCCGTTTTATTTATTTTTTTTTTTCCGATTCAGAAAGGTCTACATAAAAATTCCATCAAAATGTAGAGATCGAATGCTTTGGGGATCACAATACTTTCTCTCTGTACACTTCATGTACGAGAATGTAAAAGTCAACAGTTTTCCTGTTGTGTTTTTTTTTAATATTATTTTCTTATGGATTGTAATATCAATTAAATCAGTTAGAAATACAGTCGGTGCAAATAATTGATGTAAAAAGTTAATTTTGGAAAAGAATCTACAAAAGGTTTCATTAACACATTAGAAATACAAATAAACTTAATAGTAAAATTAAATCGTTTAGAAATAAAATAAACTCTTCTACTTTCTCCGACGAGTCCGCTTGGCAGATATTCCGAAGCAGCTCTGGGCCACAGTGGCCTAGTGGTCAGGTCTCGGCTTCGTGGCCAGAGTTTGGAAACTGATTCCACTGAAGATCCACCGCGTATGTGGGTCTGTTGCACGTTAAATCATACGTAGAGGGTGGTGGGCGGGGGGCAAACGCCCTCCCGCTGGTGTGGTGCGGAAGTTTGGAGTGGGGCTGCCAGTTCAAATATCGTTATCGTCATCTGATCGTGGTTCAAAATAAGGAGGTCCGTGCCAAAATAGCCCCTTGTCGCCCACTTATTACTTTCTCGTACACGAAGTATACAAAGAGAAAGTATTGTAATCGTCAAAAAATTCGAACACGAGATTTTGACGAATCTCCACGTTTTATACCTCCATGAGTCCGAAAAACACAATTTTGGAATTACGTCTGTCTGTGTGTCTGTGAACACGATAACTCGAAAACTATTAAAGCTACAGGGTTGAAATTTGGTATGTGGTCTTTACACGTAAATTGTAGGTCTCTATCAAATTTTAGACAAAATCCCTCCACGGGAAGTCTGTCTGTATGTCCGTGTTAATGTGAACGCGATAACTCACAAACTTAAATAGTGGATAAAATTTGGTACACATTTTTATCATCAGGAATGTAGGTTTGTATCAAATTTTTTGGACCAAATCCGTCAATGGTTAACTGTCTGTCTGTCTGTATAATCGCATACTTTTGAACGCAATAACTTTTTTAAAAAATTACTTTGATAAATGAAATTTGGTATGTGACCTTCTTACCTTAATGGTAGATTTGTGTCCAATTTTTGTGTCAACCGGTTTAAAAAAAGGCATTCAAATTGCATAAATTTTTCTAATCGGATTCTCCATGCGCATGCGTACTGGTAGCAATCTCTGCGCCCGCGGAAGCTATTGAGTGAATTACGTCACTTTGTCGTCCAGCCGGCAAGAGTGGAACCTAGCAGTGTGTGATAGATTCGTTTTAATCGGTAGGTATCTCTTTGGAATTTGATTCTTTATCTAAATACAGTCACTATAATCTACAGTCACTATAATCTACAATGAAAAAACAACTTCTGATAATCATTGGATTCTGGGTTACAGTAGGTTCGAATTATTTTATCCACGCGGCTGGAGGGGGGAAACGGCACCTTTTTGGGGAAGTATACGAGAAAGTCCCGCTGGTTTTTGTAGACGCTATCAACATTCAGCCTAATACATAATTTTGCCACATGGCAACGTTTTAATACAGACTGTTTTTATAGACATATTTGGCAAAGTTTTAAAAACATTTTGCTATGTGTTATCTCATTTGACACAGAAAATCAAAGAATCATGATAAGAACTTATCAGGGCTGCAATCGTTTACATGGGGATTCGAATAATTGAACTTTTAAAGATCATTTTTATGGGGTTGAGACCCGTTTTATCACTGGTGGCTCAGAAACCTTTGTATTGGTGTGGAGTAGAAATTTCCGGATAGAGTGCAGGCTCAAAAGATATTCTACCAATTTGTTAATTTCAGATAATGAAGTACATTCCAGATAGTCAATTTTTAGTCCCTCTTACAGGTTTCGAAATCTAAATTTGCTTCCCATAGAAACATAAGACTACCGTAAATAGTTTTAAACTTCAAACTTGAACATTGCTCAGTTGTGTTTCAGAGATATTTAGTGCATGTGAGCATTGAATCAACCTTCTAGCAATCGAGCGTATGTAGACGATACTTATATAGTGCATCGTATTACGTGTTTCTATCGTGTTCTTTCACAAAAATTCCACGCAACTTTTAATTATGTAATCGGTATTTATTAGCTCCCTACTAAACACAGATTATATAAATAAAAATTTCATTAAAATTTATTAAAAATGATAAAAAAAAATGTAATACGATACAGGGCTGAATGGAAGGTCAATAAATTATTACTTTTTAGAGCTGTATATGCTATTTAAAATCCGATTTGGCGATGATTGAGTTTATGAAAGCGCCAAGCAAATACGATTTTGTTTATTACTTTACAACTCAGTCCAGCCATCATCAACCTCGTGAATCCGGCTAATTTAAAAGATGCCGTCTCGGATTAAAAAAATTAAACGAGCAAGTTTAGGTAAAATGGCATTAAAATATAAATATCTTTCAATCGTTTCAAAAGACGAAAATGGTTAATCATAGTTGTCATTTGTTTTACGAATGTCAGGTTTGCTCTATTCTTGTTCTGTTGTTGTTAGTTACAACTCTGACGTTTTTCGGTGACAAATTAAGAACAATGAATTGATAAAATTATTTTTGACCCTCTTATCTTTTTCTGTATTGATCTGCTTATCTCAATATTTGTTATCTTTTCGTATAAAAAGAGGTTCGTGTCATGTGCCAATCTCTTGCTCGTACGTGACCACAAATCGGATCCGTACCTGAAATCACTTGCAGCTTGCAGCTCGCAATATTAAACGCTTTCGATTTTCAAAGCAAATTAGATTCCATTTGGTTTCGTTATTTTGTTTCAAATTATTTTTCTTTCGAGTGCAGTTCTCAAACATGACTTCGTGGAATCCCTATAACAGTGTAAATATGCAAAGGTTAGAATCGACGGATTTGTTCCAAGCTGCACATAAAAAACTTCGAGAAAATAGATGGTACAAGCCTGTGCTCGACTATGTAGAGGAAATGACAAAAGTAAATCGAGTTTACGCTGTGTCTGGTACGTTGTGTATGTTATATAAAATTTATTACTTCAATGGTAAATGATTATATTAGCCTAAGTTTTAGATTTGCAATTTTATAGGACTTGGTGCATTACTGACTGTGATTTTGCTGTTGGAATATGGTACCTGCCTGATCGTTGGCTGCGTCGGATTTCTATATCCTGCCTATAAAACGTAAGTTACAAGTACTTGTTACATTTCCAAGAATTTATTTATTTGAGATATAATTATTTCTTGTATAATTTATGTTCATAGTTAGGTTGAAATCTAGAAGTTGGTACACAGTCTTAAAATGGCACCAAGTCGCCAAAGCTAATGCAGGCATTGCTTTCATTAGCTTTGGAAACTTGGCGTCAATGAAGTGCAGCGGTCAAGTTATTACTTTGGCGATTTGGCGGCATTTTAAGATTGTGTTAAAACTTCTAGATTTCAACCCATAGTTATTTTAGATCAATTATAATTTTTGGATACTAGATAAAACGGAACAGCTTTGACGTACATCACTGGCGATATTTTGTTATTGGCGACTTTTTTATGGCGTAAACAAACATGGCGACTGTTTTTTGCATAACCAAACATCGTATCATGGTTTACGCAATAAAAAAGTTGCCGCATAACTAAATATCGCCAGTGATGTCGTACGTCAAAGCTGTACCGATAAAATATATTTAATTTATGTAAAAAGAATTTCTGAAAGTTGTTGTATTTAAATCAAATCTTTGAAAACAATTAAGTGAAAAAATCAAAATAAATTTACATCGTATTTGTTTTTAAATTTATCTGTCTTGGACGTTAAGGAATTCTCTTTTTTAAAAAATTTAAAACTAATTTAAAATGAAGGTTGATAAGGAAAAAAATCAAAATCTTTAAAATTGATGAATATGGGATATCAGTATACATTCTTGCTGTCATTATTCCTTCTTTTTATCATTTTGTAGGCACTTGTTTTGGTTTTTAAATTTCAAAATGCTAACATTTCAAAATTGAATGCCAGAGTTCTTATGTATATCCTATAATTGCTAGGATAAAAATATGCTTTCTGCTTTTTTAAAGTATTAAACTGTCAGCTGATGGTTTTAATTAATAGTATTGGAATAAATTAATCATTTAAAATATAATGAGCACAGCAATGATTTTAACTGAAATTGTTCTGTAAAATCTTTTTTGGTAAGACTCAAGAACACAGTGCGATCTCGTCACCAAACTTGCTATAATCGCACCATTTTGGCGACTGCACCGTATTCTTTAGTCTGATCATCTGGGTGATAAATTACAAAATGCCGTGATAGATTCTTCAAGATTAGAAATAATCATAGTACTGAAAAGCTTCTAAACTGTTGAGGTAAAAAAAAATGACTTGAGGCTGTTTTTTTTCAAACAGCCGCTGATGTTAAAGGCTTAGGACTACTTGACTCGCGTGACTCTTTTCCCATTTTCAAATTTTTTTCGTAACTTCTGTTGTTACCCTTTATATCTGAAATAAGACATTAGTCATGTTTTTAACAAATGTAGTTACCGAGATATAGAGGATCGCTTTACCAATTCATGCGTATTTTTGTCCAACTGTGCGACTCGGTAGTCGCTGAACTACAATTCCGATTTTCAAATTTTTTTTCTATCTTTTGTTGTTACCCTTTATCTTTAAAATAAGACATTAGTTATGTTTATAACGTATGTAGTTACCGAGATATAGAGGATCTCTCATTCAACATTTTTTGCGGCGTTTTGGCTTTTGAATCAAATTCCCTCCTGAAACCACAATGGGAGGAATGTAGTCCTACTTTAAAAATTTTTTTTCTTGTGTCATTTAGTTCAAAACTGATTACTTTGGGTTCTTTCAACGTTAGCTGGGCTCTAGATAAAAACATGCCAAATCTTAGTGGTAACTCACCAAATCTTGACGATATTGTTGGGCCTAACGGAATAGCGCCAACATTCAAGCTTGGCGGTGATTGGGGTTGAAATCTAGAAGTTGGTACACACTCTTCAAACATCGCCAAATGGCCAAAGCAAGACCTTGACTTGGCGCCAAGTTGCCAAAGCTACTGGAAAAAATATATGCATTAGCTTTGGCGACTTGGTGCCATTTTAAGACTGTGTACCAACTTCTAGATTTCAACCGTGATTGGGACCACGCTACCGGAAAAGTGCCTTATTTTGATGTCTTTAACTAGTATAAGAATAGATGATGGTTGAAATCTAGAAGTTGTTGCACACTTTTGAAACGGCGCCAAAATCGCCAACCTTGAACGATGTAAGTCATTGCTTGCATTAGTTTTGTCGCTGTTTTAAAGTGTGTAATAACTTTTCGATTTCAAACTGAATTATACCAACGGAGTGATCCTTTTACCGTGAAATTTTTGTCCACTTCGTAATTTTTCTTTTCGACAGCTTGCGAGAACTGGAATCGCCCGAGACAGGCGTGGGTAGAAAATGGCTCCTGTACTGGTTCCTTCATGCTGCTCTGAATTTCTCTGAAGTAGTTTTCTTCTTCTTGACTTGGATGCCGGCATATTGGTTCATTAAGGTGAGTATGTTTACTAGTAAAAATAATTGTGAAAAGAAGGTATCTTTTATAGGTACAATTCCGTTACCGGTTCCCCAGATAAAAACCTGACTAATCTTGGCGATAAATCCCATACTAATAGCCTGTTGCACATTAAAACATACGTAGGGGGTCAAACGTTCTCCCGCTGGTGTGGTGCGGAAGTTTGGAAAGGTGGTGCCAGCACGGACGTCCTCCTCGTCATCTGACCGCGGTTCAAAATTACGAGGTCCGTCACAAAATAGCCCTCTTGTTAATTCAAAATAGGACTTTAACACAACGTTAATGTAACTAAATTAAACTCGTACCCAATATTAGGGATGAATGTTGGCGCTGTTCCGTTATCGCCAACATTCAACCTTGGCGACGATTGAGACCCCTGTAACGGAACTGTACCCTTTTATATTATTTAGAAACATGATTCCAATAAAATAAATAAATAAAATTGTAATTTTTTTGCCTTATTTGAACCACTCATTTTATAAATATATTTTTGTATTTTTTCAAAGATAAATATTTCAGAATATAAATCAATTCACGTTCTAACTGACAAATTTTATGAATTTTTTCTTTCGTGTTTCATGCAAGATTGAAAACTAAAAATTCTGAAAAATAAATTACTATATTTAATGCTTTATTTTTTATTTTTTGCAATGTTTTTTAAATCTTAGTTCACATCAGAGTAATATTTTTAACCATTAATCTCTTCAAGCTTTAGGTGTAAATAGGATATTCAACGAGATATTTTTGGAACTTTTCTGTTCGTTCGATATTAATGAAACTGCATGCTAAATGAGCCAAACTCACCAGCCTGACCCAACCCAATACGAGATTTCCCGCCAACTTAACTATTTGAAGTTGCTGTACTTGGCACATTTTCGCGGTCAATAGTCCAACATTTATGTTTAGCGACAACTGCTGTGAAGCTAATGAAAAAAATACTTTTTTTATTTTCTCGTATACGAAGTGGGAACAGCTTTGATATGCGGCATCATTGGCCATAATCTTATATTGGCGACTTTTTGTCGTCTAACTAAACATTATATCGTTAAGTCGCCGAAACAAAATATCGCCAATGGGGTCCTATATTGAAGCTGTTGAAAAAAAGTCGCCAAAACAAAATATCGCCAATGGGGTTCCTATATTGAAGCTGTTGAAAAAAGTCGCCAAAACAAAATTATCGCCAGTGATGTATATCAAAGCTGTACCACGAAGTGTACAAAGAGAAAGTAATCGTCAGAAAAATGCGATCTCGATCGTTTGATGAATCTCCACGGTTTGGACTTCCCTGGGTCTGAAAAACACATTTTTGGAATTATGTCTGTATTGATCTCTCACTCTAACACGAAAACTCAGAAACACATTGAGCTATACGGATGGAATTCGGTATAGAGTCTTTGCAATAATTTGCAGATTTCTGTCACGTTTCGGATGAAATCCATCTGCATCAAGTCTGTCTGCCTGTCTGTATGCTTTTGAACACGATAGCTCAAATACAGAAAGAGCTAGATGGATGAGATTTGGCATATGGTGGACACTGGAGGTTTTTGAATAGAGATGGAAATATGAGGTGTGATAATAAAGTATCGGGACTGGTGCCTTATCTTTAAAGCTAAAACACGCAGAGTGAAGACACTATGCTAATGTTTCCCAACCTTTTTTGTGCCATGCTCCACCTAAGTTTTTCTAAAATTCTTATGTCCCCCTTATCCCCCCATGTAACCTATTCATAATTTTCGACATTCAAAAATTGAATTGTTCATTGAAGAAACTTAAATGATAGTTTTTAGGGAGAAATCACTAGGAAACTGTTGAGAAATGCAGTACGTGAATTTCCAAAACATATAATGAAAGATTTTTCTATATTAATTTAATTATTAGTAATTATTTATTATTTAAATTGAGTGAGAACTTTGTGCTTGCTGCAGAGAGATTTTATGTTAGGTTCCAATTTAATTAGCCTCAGTCTAAAGTTTATTGATGACAGAAATTTGAGTTAAAAGTGCGCTCTTTGAATGCTCCTTGACTCATAGACATAAACCCCCGATTCATGCCCTGCTACAATCATTTTCAAAAAGCTTTTCATTCAAGGAGCTGAAAGTCACCGAAAGAGCAGTGTAGGCACAACTTGCCCAATACAAGTCTCGTACCCAAATCCTTAATTAGAATGGGCTGAACTGATCCATATCCAATGCTGCACTCTTCGCATAACTCACAAATGATGATTCGATTATTTTCGCACACAACTGAACTCGCATCTTGGATATTTTGACGTTTGTCAAAGTTTCGTAAGCGACCATTTCACGCCATGCTGTCCTCATAAACTTTCTTCAGTTTTTCATAAATCTCACTACAGGCACCACCAAGCTTCTGGAGAAATTTGATGCAGCTTCTCTGCCATAACAAATGCGACCACAGCACAGCACATACATTTTTCAAAGCTCTGCTGTACAGAAATGACTAGAGCTACGACCTTCATGCTTGTGTTCATCTGTCTATGCGTATTTGAACACGATAACTCAAAAACGGAACGAGCTAGATAAATAAAATTAGGTGCTTACTCTTTACACTAAACTCGAAGATCTGTATCTAATTTTGAACTCGTCGTTCAAAGGGACCTTAAATGCATGATCTTCACTATTCTACAAAACTAAACGCGCCGTATCAAGACGCGCATACAGTGCGAGACGAAAGGTTCGCGAGCGTCTGGTTCGCAGTTTTCAACTTCGGACGAACGTTTCGAGGCGATTCAGATCCTGACGATTTTTCGGCGAACACGAAAGGAATCGCGGTAATTTTCCGTTAGCCGGGCGCAAGCGAAAAATCGCCAAATAATGTAGAATTCCGCCAAATGTCTTACAACCATTCTCTTGGCGACTTGGCTCGCGTTTGGTTCTCAATTGGCGACATTTGCGCGCGGCTAACGGAAAATCGCTTCGCTCTTGGCGACTTGGCTCTTCACAATTGGCGACATTTGCGCCCGGCTAATGGAAAATCGTTTCGCTCTTGGCGACTTTGCTCGCGTTTGGTTCAGGCGACATTTGCGCCCGGCTGACGGAAAATCGCTTCGCTCTTGGCGACTGGGCTCGCGCTTGGTTCACAGTTGGCGACATTTGCGTCCGGCTAACGGAAAATTGCTTCGCTCTTGGCGACTTGGTTCGCGCTTCGTTCGCAATTGGCGACATTTGCGCCCGCCTGACAGAAAAGTACCGGAATCGCAGTTCATAATGGTGAGTGTTCGTGTGTAGTTCATCATTTCCCGCGAACCTCCAACGAAACCCGCAAGGTCGGATCCTTTATTTCAACTTGAAACGGAAGATAAAAGACCCCGAGTCTTCACGGGCGCTCCAATCCACGCAAATTCGACCGTTCCATGCCAAAACCGGCCGTCAGTGCGAAAAACGGATGACAATCGGAGCGGAGCAGTTGCAAGTTTGGATATCCAACGCCTGGATACTCAGCCTCTCCATTTGGACTGCCTGGCCATAAATGCTGAAATGCGACCGGTGCAGATACGTGGGGGCGGAGAAGGGAGCTTTCCGCTCTAGAGGAAATCGGAGCAGGCAAGGAAGGGTTCGCGTTCTGAAGGCGGAGGGAGAAGCAGTGCTGAAGGGGATCGGAGTGACCCGTAGCAGATGGGTTTGCATGACGGAGCGGCCGTGAATGACCTACCTAAATGGGTGAGCTACAAATAGAATGGCGTGGAGTGACGTCATGTCATTTGCGTGGAGCGGAACGTTCGTGAATGACCGGCTTAAGAACTTCCCTCCAACTGGGGACTGACAAGTGATGATTAACGGTTCGCGGCAGTGGCGGACTGGGTATGAAAATAGTAGTTGCCAGGAGTCAGTGAGGGCCCACACATATCTACAATCATAACATTAATATATAATATATATATATATATATATAATTATTATAAATTATTAAATCTATAATTAATTTAATTATTAAATATATAATTATATATATGTATATGTAATAATCTCACTTAATTTTACTTAAAATTCTAATATATATTTTAAAATCTTAGTACAATATTAATGTATTCTGAAGTCACTTTTCTTATACTCCAGTTTCGTTTTATTTCCCGCGCTAGGGGTATGTTAAATCTCGCCTTTTGGCATATTTATTATTAAAAGAATATTTTAATCGCTTCCACACGCCAGCTTAAGTCGCGAAATCAGCAACTTGTTGGCGCCATATTTTTTCCTAAAACACTTACGTAATTTACTAAAAATAGCTAATATTCCCTTCACTTTAATCAAGTGTCTATATGTTATCTTATCCCTTATCTGAGAGAATGAAGGGATTTTCCGTTCTCTTTTGACTTGAAACTTTCATACGAGATGTGCGCATATTCCGCCACTCTCCCATAATAAATAAAAACAGTTAATAACTCGGCTTGCTCCTTATTTGACGACAACAACAACGGAATCATTTTATGTATATATTTTATTATATATAAATATAATTTAAAATCAATAATCTATTCCTAATCTAAAGATATGTTAAAGATATTATTAAATAATTTAAGTATTATACATAATCACTGGAAGTAACAAATATAAATTCAAATTTATGATTGAATGCTAAAACATTCTTGAAATAACTATATGGTTCCAAAATTACAGCAACACATCCACAAAATATTTTTAAGCAAACTTAAAATAAAATGCAAACTATCTACCAATTTTAATGTTTTTAAAGAACACCTGTTACTGTTAAAGACTGACAACTCAAAACTACAGAATTCCACTAGATTAAGAGCAAGTCAACAAGCGTTTCAGTTCACTAGATGTCTCCTCAAATCTGCCAATAATTTTTTCTCCATCCAAATTATCTAATAATTCCTTTTCAATAGACAGCAACACATATGATTCCAAGTTTTCCTCTGACTATGAATTTCTTAATCGGTTCTTTATGATCTTTAGCTTTGAAAATGTTCTCTCACAGTGTACTTGGGTAACTGATAAAGTACAGACGACTTTATAAAGTTCATAAAGGTTATCATATGCTTTATCATGAAGTCTGTTTGATGCTAAAATTTTTAATACACACGACGGACAAGTGCTGCAGGTTTTACAGTTATTACAACTAGAATCCATTAAATTCTCATCATTCTCTCGGGGTCCCAAAAGCTACAGGGTCCATATGCAGTTGCCTATTTGATAACCCGGCCTTGTTTATAAGAAGTTTTGTGGCAACAAATATTATGATAAACTAAAAAAAAAAAACATTATACGAAACTGAGATAACGAATCATTCAAGAATAATGGTTTCAGTAGTTCGATTATAAAAAATACAAAATTCTAATTTACAATTGATTTCAGACAAAGCGGTTAATAATTTAAAAAAAATCCTATTAATCAATCTCAATATTCTTTATTTATAGAATCGGACATTTTTAAAATTATAAAACAACAGGATGTAAAACTTCAAATAGGTTATTAGAAAAAATTACGAAGAGGAAAGGTTTCAGAAACTACCTTTCCTTTTTTTTTTACTACTAATTCCTTCAAAATATCTCTAGCTATATTTATAATTGCCGTATAAGGTATATAGTTCATGACTACAAATTTAAGATCAGCTAATTAAGCTTTCACTTGCAAAGTTTTAATAAACATAATTAAAAACATTATTTATTTAAGTTTAAGGTTAATTTTAGTAGAATAAGGTTCTTACATTCTTCTAAAATTAGCTTTTTTTCAGTAAGCAAACTACTCGTAATTTCTATATAATACTCATCTTAAAAGACTTAATGGTACAGTAGAAAGAAGTATGCAATGGTATCAAATGCATGTTTAATAAAAATAAATAATGATCATATTTAAATCAACATTTTCATCATTATTTTAATGATTGTGTAGAAAAGAGTTAAATCGTTTTATTTCAGACAATCAAAATTACTATAAGAGACAACAGTCTTCTCGGTGTTAAAAAAAAAAAAGAATGCGCGGAAATTCAACTCAAAGTGAATTCCCATTAATTATTATTATGTACACGACATTCAAATGGAAGTATATACCCTTATTTCGCATCTGAACATTTGAAAAATCTTATTTTATTTTATCGTGAACATCCGCTAGTAATTTATATTCGCAAAACTTTCTTAGAAATATTAAAACAAATCATGTTTCTGTAATGCAACAAAAACATGTTTTTAATAATTCGTTAAAAACAATAGTTAATTTATTTTAATTTTAATAAATTCGATGGCATTCTTTGTAACACGCTGGTGCGGGGCCCTATTTGAAGCAATCGGTCCAATCGGCTTAAGGCCGGCTACGACTTTCAACTTAAGAAAAATTAAATAAGTTGGCGAATTTAAAGTTTGTCGATATAATCAAATTAAGACAATTAATAAGATGGACGAGTCGGTTGGTAGTGAAATGCGATTAGTGTTTAATATTACAAAAGCAATGTAAAAATAAAGAAATAATTATTTCAGCTTACCTCACAAAATTTTTTTTTCTTTCTTTTTCAAGATACGCTACGTATGTCCTTACTTTCTTCCTACTAAAAGCAGAAATAACACTTTTCTCACCAATTATTTTCCATGAAAGACAGACCAATAAGACAGGTCCCTTTTACTCTTCTAAACGTAAACGCATAAAGAAAAGCGTGAGTCATAAATGTCATTTGGTGTCTTCAATGGGCACAATTTCTCCCACCCACCCTAGTCACAGTTTTAGTTAAGAAAACCTTTTCCTACAGGCGAGTTCCCTTGTTTGTGATATTTCTGACAGTAAAATGAAACTACAAAAAAAGAAAGAAAAAACCACCTTATAGCCATCTCTCACAAGAACCGCAGTCTATCTGCACAAAGGGATGCAATTCCTTCCGTCTCTCCGGGGGCTTCCGAAACCAGCAAAATATCTTAATGAGTTTTGCGACTCGAATTTTCACAGAAGAGATACCCTGTTTCAATGCCCCGAAGGTTTGCTGGTGAAACATCTGTAAATGATCGGAAGTTCAAAGGAAGTGGACAGAACGCCGTTCCTACGGGAGGGTATTCGACCACCCGCTGTTTGACTGGTCGAATTACGACGGCAGTAAATCCCTAAAAACGGGTGTCGAACTCCAAAACATGGACCTTGGGGGAGAGGGCTATTTTGTTTATGTGTTTTAGAGAAGGAGTTCTTCTTTGCTTCTCTGCCACACTTTCTGGGTGGGGGCCAAATTGTCTTCTGTTTAAGGGGCCCACTTGCCATCGGGCAAGCTGGCAACCTAGCCAGTCCGCCACTGGTTCGCGCAGAGTTCGCTTCGTTCCCAAGGTTCGAGGTTGATCCGTAGTGAAAATAATTTCAACGAATGGTTCGCGAACCTTTCGGCTCGCACGTTTATACGCGTCTTTATGCAAGTATACGAGAAAGGCGAGGGTTGATGTCTCTCGCTGGTTAATGTGTATTTTCAGAATCTAATCTGGTTTTTGTTCTAAATTTATTCCAGTGTTTGTTCTTGTTCTGGTGCTATGCCCCTCTGCAAAGAAATGGAGCTGAAATCATCTACGGTTACTTTCTTCTACCACTTTTCCAGAAGAATCGAGAAGCTATAGACAGCGTTGTAAATCAAGTAACCAGGACTGCACATTCCATTTACACTGACTCTGATGTCCACACTGATGGTAAGGAGCTAGTTATTTTTGTGTTGTTAGATGCTTGAGGTACTTAATATATTTTACGTTTTCGAATGGTGTATAATTCTAGGCTAAGAACGGTAAACATTTACTCTACGGTGCCCACTTGCTTCTCGCCAATTTTTCTTGGCGCAATTTCATTTGCCGTCGCCAAATACTGTTTTGGATGCGCAGTGCGCTTTTCATTGCTCTACTGCCCATGCTTCATTTGAAAAGGAGAGATTGAGCACGCAATGCCTTCGGCATTTCAAGCGTGTACCGGGCAATTTTTTTTAAGTTAAAAAAATATCAGCGGCTTCGCTTTCTGCAAAGCGGGACACTAGTAGCTTCGCTTATTCATTGAGAAACGAAAACACAGAATTACATACACAGTTCTGAACCTAAAGTGAATGAAAATGTTGAAAAACGAGAAAAGTGTAGTTAAAACTTCACATACCTATTTTAAATTGGGCTTCCACTGTCTGAAACTAATGGTAGGTCGAAAGGGAACTAATATTCCCAGAATTCGGAGCCATAATCAACAGTAGCGATTCCAAACGATTTTTTAATCAAATTTCATTGAGTCGACCAATCACATGAAACAGATGAACGGAGCAAACCAATCAAAACGAATCGTAATATCGCGCCATGCGCAAAACACCGATGAGAAGATCAATTTCCGCGCATGCGCACATCTCACTCGTTAAAATCATCATTGCGCAACCAAAACAAATGTTCTCTCCTCTCCATTCTTGGCGGCAAAGATTTGGCGATCCTAAGAGGAACAAAGTAAGTGGGCACTGTAGAGTAAATTTTAACCCTAAGAACATATAAATATCACACGTTTAATAATTCTGTAGAAATATACTTAAAAAGGAAAAAAAATTAATTAATTAGATTTCTTTACACTTTCTTTATTCGCAACATCTAAACATATATATTTGAGTGAAGTCGATTCAGAGAAAAAAAAATTCAACTAAAATAATGCGTTAACTAATATGTCTAATTATCTTATTTTTTAAAATGAAAATTTATAAAACTTCTTTAGTTCATTCAAATGCTGTGCTGAATTCACTCTTTCATAATAACAAAGTTTTCTCGCATATATATGTAGAACCGCGATGGCCGGATCAGGTGTTCAAAGCTTGATTGCACCAAAGTTCCCTACAATATCCGAGTCTAGTTGCGTTTATTATGGCACCATAGGCCAAATGCCCTCAGGTTGGTGTGGTGTTGAAATTTGTAGAGTGGGCTGCTAGATTAACTGTTGAGCGAAAAATCGCTAAATAATGTAGAATTCCGCCAAATTTCTTACAACCATTCTCTTGGCGACTTGGCTCGCATTTGGTTCACAATTGGCGGCATTTGCGCCCGGCTAATGGAAAATCGCTTCGCTTGGCGACTTGGCCCACGTTTGGTTCACAATTGGCGGCATTTGCGCCCGGCTAACGGAAAATCGCTTCTTGGTGACTTTTGGCTCGCGTTTGGTTCACAATTGGCGACATTTGCGCCCGGCTAACGGAAAATCGCTTCGCTTGGCGACTTGGCCCACGTTTGGTTCACAATTGGCGACATTAGCAACCGGCTAACGGAAAAATACCAAAAATTTATAAAACTTCTTTAGTTCATTTAAATGCTGTGCCGAATCCACCCTTTCATAATAACAAAGTTTTCTCGCATATGTAGAACCGCGATGGCCGGATCAGGTGTTCAAAGCTTGATTGCACCAAAGTTCCCTACAATATCCGAGTCTAGTTGCGTTTATTATGGCACCATGCCCTCAGGTTGGTGTGGTGTTGAAATTTGTAGAGTGGGCTGCCAGATTAACTGATGACCTCGCATAAATTCAGAATCATGAGATATATTCACATTAAACCTCCGAATGCCGAATTTTTTAAAATCGCTAATTAGATGCAACGTTCGCAAACGTGTTCAAATACGGTTGGATGAAACGTACTTGATTTATGCGCAAGGCTTTATTAGCATAATACGATTCAACGCTGTGATAGTTCTAAGTAAACACAATAGCGTGGGAACATGGTAGGGTGCAGCAGAAAATTAACTTACTTCAAACCCGTGGAAATCGCGGGATAAGCAGTCGGAGGGTTAACGCTTTGCTCTCTTATGTCGAATCAGACTCGACCAGTGGCGAATCTAGAATTCGGGTCTGGGGGGGCGGGGCGAGGTCATAAAAACTTTGTATCGTCGTGATGAATGCCAAACCTCAAGGCTAAAGTAAACCAAAACTCTTTAACTTTACAGACTTGACTCACCTGACAATAAGAATCATAAAAAAACAGTACAATACTTTCGATAATTTAATAAAAGTTACAATGAAATAACAAGCCAAAAAATGTCTTCGACAGCGTCAAAGCTAGAAGTACAAGTGAAATGACTACAAAAGTAGGAAAAGTTTCGAGCCTGTCCAAGCCAGAAAGTAATGTTGAAACATTTTTATTATTTTTTAAAAAGAGGGAAATTAAGAAAAAAGAGTTGTAATGATGTTAAATAAAATCAAGAATTGGGGCGGGGCCGGGGGGGGGGGGGCTGTAGCCCGATAGACCCCCCCTGGATTCGCCACTGGACTCTATATTCTCAATGATGCATCTTTTACACATTCTTGTTGGATAACGCTTATTATAAAAACCACATAACAGCAAAAACGCACAGATTCATTTTTAGGAATTGAAACAAATTAATAACAATATTTTTCAGCTTAAAGCGCTAAATCAGTCCTCACACACACGTGTATAATTAACGAGATTTTAGTTTAACCGCCAACTACGAGATAACTCGTAATTGGCGGTTTTGTCCATGACGCCAGCTACGAGATATCTCGTAGAAATATCATTGTAGAAAATGAAATCGTCTTCTGGAACCTGCGAATTAACTTGGCAGTGAGCGTGTAAATTAAACAGCGCATTCTACTGGGGATATTTGCCATTTCAATTCATATAAGTACATAAAGGACACCTGAGGTACTTAAGCGTGACCAAGTGATTTTTGTCTTTTAAATTGCTAGAGATAATAATTGCCAATTTAAATATAAAACATTCTATAATTTGTACAAATCAGACGCGTCACTGTACGCGAAAGGGTTAATTTAACAGACAGATTTGAATTCTAGGTATGCCACCTGCCCTCGAATAGAAAATTTCCATTGATTACTAAATGAAAATTGTTTTTGCTTTTTAAAAATAATTTTTGATGCCGATTTTCTTTCTTTTACAGCAGATGGACATCAACATCAAAATTAAACACGCATCTCTGCGATCAGTTAATGAAGTTGTTCTTCAGAGTTTTGTTCTTCAAAATTTTTGTTCTTCAGAAAGAGTTAACAGTAATTCACGTCTGTATTTATTTTTAAGAAAATTTTATTGGCCTGAGTTTTGTTTGGATTTAGAATAAAAGTTTCTTAGTAGAAAATAGGGTGATTTTTTAAAGTAAACATTATACAAGTATGTAAATACAGTAAAACCCCGGTTAAACGAAGTGTCTCTGAAATCGCAAATCCAAGAAACACGTACAGCACTGCACGGAACTAATCGCGAAGGCCAGACATTTTTGCAACGACATCCCCACTTTTTTCTTTCAAGCCTCCCCAAGAAGGTCGGTGATTAGTTTTAGAATGCTAAAATTAAAATTAATGGGTATTAAAAGTATTAATTACGATATTGCTTACCTGTGCCTTTCAGGCGCATTGTGCCCGACGGAGGGTTAACTTTAACCTTCCAGCGAGGAGGGCCTGCACAAATTTTACGACATATCGTGCATCGTATTACATAAATATATTGCGCTATTTTACAAAAATAAATACAGCTTTTATTGATGTTATCTGTATTTATTTGCTTAATAGCGAACAAAGATTTTATAAATAAAAATTGCACTTAAATTTATAAAAGAATGATATAAATATGTAATACGATGCACAATGCAAGTATCTCTTGAAAACGCTCTCTCGCTGGAAGGTTAATAAAGAATATATAAGTAGACTAAAAAAGATAGCAACGAACGTTTGGCGCGGTATGGCCAAATTGGCTCTTGTGCCATTAAAACCAAACCAACCAACCACTAAAAAAGATGGGTTTTTTTATTCACTTTACTTTCAAAACATTTCAGGAATTGCATTCTGTAATTAGATACAAAACAGTAATAGATGTTCATGGCGAAACGGCTATTCCTCCTTTTGTTCGGTTAACCGGGGTTGTACTCGGATGGTTTAATAGTTTGACTGATTTTGCACAAAGACTACATTTGGTAGATAAAACCATCGATTCTGATAATTTTTTATCTGACAATTTCATTAGCCGTCAATAACAATGAATTGAAGACAAAAGTAGGAGATTAATTTTCCATTTTTATAGATTGCGCATGATTGATAATACCACAAGTATTGACTTTGAACGGGAGTAATGTATTTTTACATTCCCAAAGACTTGGATTCGATGTGTGAAAGGTCATTTGAAGGCTGGTATATTTTTATACTAAGGTATTTTTCTAAATGGGAAAAAAAAAAGAGTAATTCGAACAACAGGATGTCCGAAACATCCTGTTATATTGTAAAATAAAGTACTGGAACCCGATTCCACAATCACACAGACTACTGAATATTTCAACAGTAGATGAATGCAAAAATGTACCGCATCAGCCGCTGCGTAGTGAATTTTGAAAAGTTATTAAAACTGAAACAAATATTGCCTGAAAATTAGATTGGTATCCCTGAAAAGCTAATTTTTGGAATTTTAAAGCTGTGTAAAAAATAGTTTTTGCGCGATAACGCTCTCCAAAGTTATTGAGGAAAAACGTTGAAATTTCGATTAATTTTTAAATAAAAACCCAATTTAAATTTTACAAAAACCCTTTCTCAGTGAGCACCCACTACTCAAGAAGTAACTAAGCGCCGCATTTGGTACCTCTAGAATGGTCTTCACTGTACAGCGTTTTGAACGGTTTTTGCATCACGCAATGTATAGATAGTACATAACATATATACGCTTATAGATGTAGTATAGTACGTCCTAAGAATATTGTTTTTTTAAAACTTTCTTTCACACCTGAAATAATCTTAAGCATTCTTTAATAGCTTACGTAAATAGTCAAACAAAAGGCAACATTTTCATTTTTGCAGTGTCAATCAAAAGGAAAAATGCAAGTGCCAGCAAGAAAGAAAATGATTCAATTTGAAATTAACCATTAATTCTGTCGTTGCACGATACGATTAGATTAACATAAATTGAGCCTTCTGAAATAATTAGGGACAAATTAATAAAGCACTGTTTTCCTCGTGTCATATTTTACATTTGCAAAAGGTTAAAATAAATGGGAATGATATGATTAAGCTAGAATGAAAATAAATTAATTAATTTGCAAACGAAATAAATAATTTATTTTACAGGGTGCTTATAATTAAAGTGACCCTACACAGACCTGGTCATTCTAGTTGACGTATTTCCTTGAAACCTGTTATACGTTACAAAACTCATGGGAACATGTTATTGAATATTCGTATACCAAATTCGTATATACAAAATTCGACCACCTGGTGGAAATACGGCGAGTAAAGAGCGAAAAAAAAAAAAAAAAAAACTAAAATATAAAACTTTATTTAATCACACCATTTGTTCAGTGTTTCTTCCATTTGCGTCAATAACATGTTCAAAGGGAGAGGATTCGACAGGAATTTCTTGAACGCAGGGCCGTCTTATCCAATGAGTTATAGAGACTAGAGGCGCCAACAAATCTGCTACTCTGATTTTAAATTTGAAGCAAAAATTTATTCAATTATAATTTTATTAATTATTATAATTTTAATTTTTTATAATTATAATTTTATTGCTATTTTATTAGGTGGGTCTTTCCTTTGGACCATAGGCGTTCAAATTCCTAATTACGCTGCTGATGGGGGGGGGGGGGGGGCCATTTTTTTTTAGACGGCCCTGCTGGAACAGAAACAGCAGCAACGTGACATATTGTATTTGCTTTTAATTCAGGCAGAATGCTCATGTTCCTTCCACAGACATGAGCTTTCAGAACTCCCCACAACCAAAAATCCGAGAGATTCAAGTCCGGACTATAAGGAGGCTAGGCATTCGGAAAACTTCTCGAAACTATCCGATCGTCTCCAAAGGCGTACGAAGCAGTGCCTCCCACAACCGGGTGTTGCACCATCGTGCATGAAGTCTCTTAAACATTCTCGTTCTTATAAGGCAGGAATGACTTGCTGCTGAAGAAGTTCGCAGGAGCGGACACTCGTGATCAGGACCAGCCTTAGGAGGTGTGGAGTTGGAGATAGTTTCGGTTAATTTTTAGCTTTTGTGAATCTAAGATTTTGGAGTTAATAATAATTTTTAAAAATGACGAGAGGTTGTCTTTTTCAAATAGCCGCTGATGTTAAAGGCGTAGAACTACTTTACTCGTGATTCTCTTTTGCTTCTCAGATTCTCTTTGTAACTCGCGATACACTTTTGTTTCTCGAAGTTGCTCGTGATTCTCTTTTGTTCCTCTTAAATAGCAATGCATGGAAAATTGGCGAAATAAAATGAAATTAAGGTTACAATGAAAATTGGTTTATTTCTTAATAAAATATATTACAATGTTCAACTCTTTTGTTTTGAATTCTTCAGTCGTGCGTGGATATGTTACAATGGACCTTATGCACCCTTTGGGTTCGAGAGTAAAAAAAAACAGCTGTGGAGGAATAAACAAAACGATCGGCCTATAAGCGACTCAGAAATAAAAGCAGTTCTGAGTCAGATGTTCAAGACTGACCAATAGCTGCCTCCGGCAGGTCACGTGTCGGAGGATGTGACGTCACATGCATAAGGTCCATTCTGTGTAGGATCGGTCGATGATATGAAAAGTAACATACATAATTTAATAATTCGAGACTAATGCTTCTTGTAAAAGTTGAATCAATATATGAATTCCCCAGAGTACTAAGATAATTTGTTGGCACCATGTTCAAATCAAAATGCTTCTTCATGAAAGCGAACGCTTTCTCATTTCTTTTGATATCTACATTAAAGTCACCCATAACAATAATTGGAACATCTTTATCTATATGAAACTCTTCATCGATCAGCAAACTTTAGCAACATTTTATAAGTGCGCTGAATAATAACATTTTCAAATGGGATGCATCTACTCCCGGATGAATGTAAACAGAAGATAGTATACAAGGCGACTGACTATTAATTGTTTTTAACATATGTAGTTACCGACATATAGAGGATCGCTTCACCAATTTATGCGGGTTTTTTTTATTGCCGAACTTAGCGACTCGGTAGTCGCTGAATTAGAATTCCGATCTTCATTTTTTTTTTGTGACTTCTGTTGTTATCCTTTATATCTAAAATAAGACATTAACTATGTTCTTAACATATGCAGTTACCGATATATAGAGAATCTCCCATACAACGTTTTTTGTGGCGTTTCGGCGTGTGAATCAAATTCCTTCCTGAGACCCCAATTGGAGGAACGTACTCCTACGTTAAAAAATTTTAAAAAAAGGAGTATGCTCCTCTCAACTTTCATATACATCAACGCAATATGGAGGATTTTGTGCTTCGTAGTGAAGTGAAGGAAATTGAGTACGAGTATGCATTTTGGAGATCTTTCTTTCTCTCGACTGGAACCGGAATTTGATACGGATCTAAAATTGTGATGACAAGACCACATGCCAAATTTCATTTATCTAGCTTGTTGAGTTTTTGAGTGCTCACATACTCGAGGAAAGATAGACCGAAAGACTTAAAAATTTGGCTTTCACAGACGGACGGACGCGATTCCGAAAATGGTTTTTCGGACTCGGGAAGGTCTAAAATGCGGAGATTCGTCAACAATTCAAGATTGGAATTTTCGACGGTTAGACTTTCTCTTTGCATACTTCGTATACAAGAAAGTTAAAAAAAAGTACCTCTCTAAATTGACTCGATTTTGCAAGCTCTGGCACCCAAGACATTTGCCCTCCCTAACACACGTGAGCTACGTCACTGAATTAAGGGAAGAGTAGATATCAATATAGCACGGGTCTGAAATGAGAGCAACTGGTCTAATCGGCCAAAGGCCGGGCGTGCCCGATGAGAAATACTTTACGGTCTTGAGGAGTAATCTCCTCAAAGGAAGCGGGGCCAGGAATGATTTAATTTAGTTTAGTTGTGTTAACGTCCCATTTTGAAGCAACACGAGGGCTATTTTGGGACGGACGACACCAGCGTTGGTACCCCTCTCGAACCACACTCTTCCGCAGCACACCAGCAGGAGGAGGCTACCCTGCCTCGAAACCCCAGGGTGGAAGACCTCAACATCTGTTCGACGTATAACACAATGCTAAACCGACGGTGAATTTACGATATTGGATAGGAAGAGGAGGTCTCGAACAATTTTGTAGCCTCATATTGTCAAATTCCTTCACTGACACATAATCAGAATTTCACAATACCGAGAGGCTGTTCCTGCAAAATGTTGAGACTTGCCGTACCCCATATGTGACAGTTCCAAGTATTCACTACTCCGTCTAGGGTAAATTGCGTCTCATCTGACCTCAACATTGTCAACTGCTATTCTCGTAAGAAACCGGCAAGTAAAAGCAATACATCGATATAGATCTTGAGACGGTAGCTTCTACAACTTGCAAATCTTGTACGAACACCATTTTAAAATGGATCGCAGAACCTTCTTACAGGGACAGACAATTCACGTGGCACAGTTCGAACATTTGTCAATGAATATCAGTAACATGACGCTCTGCGAACCATAGCAAAAGCGACTTCCATCAGTTATTTGAAATCTGCATTACATGCTCCAACTCACAGCACACCCAACAAGCATCATTTTTACAATATTCTTCGACGTAGCCCTTTCCGCAAGCCTTTCAACTGTCAATATTCTCGCAGTGCAGCGAAACTATTGCCCTGATTTAATACAAAGGAAAGAGTCTTTCTTTTCTAAATGTAGAAGGGAAACATAGTTTTCCAGAATTGAATACTGGCATTTTAATGATTTTATAATTTGCATGAAAAGCGCCGTCTGGTGGTTGAAATGGAAACATTTTAACCGAGGATTTCTTTTTTTCCATGGTTAGTATAAATCTGTTAGTCATAGGCGGCTCGTCCGGGGGGGCAACTGCCCCCTCACTTCCAAAAGTAAAGGGCCCTTGCCCCCCACCCCCTACTTTTCATAGCTCAAAATTAATGATCCATCGAAAAATGATGGAGAGAAACCCAATACACATACCGAGAGAAGAAAAGGAGTACGATCTAACAAGAGTTATAAAAAATGCATCAATTCAAAAAGTCTCTGAAACATATGATCTTGATATGGAAAAAATAAAGGGAAAGATACAAATTTTTCAGAAAATGTATAAAAAATACATCGACTCTTTGCCAGAAATATCCACGGAGATAACAGAACTGAGGAAAAGGTGCAATTTTCTTGTTGAAAAGGAACTCTGTGATATATTTTCATACTTGACATAAAACTAATCCAAATTCTTCTGTTGATACCTGTCTCAACTGCATCATGTGAGAGAAGTTTTTCATGCTCAAGATCTTTAAAATCATACCTTAAAAATAGTATGTGTCAAGACAGGTTTTTTGCACTTGCTGTTCTGAAGATCGAAAATACTATAGATATTGACTTTACTAAGGTAATAGAACAATTTGCGAAAAACAAAAATCGCAGGCTATTTTTCTTCTAATTTATAATACGGATGTATATTGTATAATATCAAATAAATACATTTATAACTGACCTGCTTTCTCTGTGTTTGCGAGTACGCCGTTCTGTGACGACATCATTGATAGATTCACGAGTTTAAAGAAAGAAGAACTGACTTAATTGGTAAGTGTTTTATATTTTTCTCATGTTATCATTTCATAAGAATTGAAATGGAACTTTGAATTGGAAGGAGGAAGTCTACGGTGGTAATCCGTTCCGATTTTCGAGGCCGTGTCCCGAATGTTTTAGAAAAGGTCGAGGAATTTAATCAATAATGACGTCAAAATCCAATAATATAGCCCAATTTTACAAAAAACAGCTTTAGGGACCCCCACCCACCCACCCACACACTCGCATCTCTTTTGAGCCCCCACTTTTTTGGTGCACCAGCCGCCTATGCTGTTAGTTAAGGTTAGTCACCAATGAAGTCCTTTAAAAGACTTAAATGAATAACAATAATCATCTCATCATTTTCTGACACAATTCAAATTACGGAGTCTGAACTCAATAGTAGTTTAATTATGCAATTTCAAAACTTGTGGCATCAATCAAGGTGAAAATAATCGCAACCAAATCACTCACCATCGTTTTGGGTTGTAATTAACACCAAAATCAACTTCATATACACTGGTGTAAAAAATTACGGAAAATTTAGTAAAATGCGAGAAATTTGCAATTAATACGAAAACTATGCTTCGAAATCAGTTCTGGAGAATTGTGGGACATTCAATCGAGTATCATACACATTTTGCAGTCGGCCAGGCGAGCAATTACGGGAACCACCAGAAAGGGATGAAGGCGAAAATGGAGTTTGACCCATCCTGTTTCACAGAAAGCTGATAACGAGATCCAACTTTTATCAATTGTTATTTTTGATGTGCATATTTAAATGTATTTTCATAAACACAGCACAAATATTCGGGAAAATAAAAAGGTTTTCTTTAAAAATCCCAAATTTTTCCGCATGTGTTTTGCTTATAACATGCAGAGTTTTCATTCAAATTATACGAAATTTGCAGAACACTCGACAGTATGTTTCAGAAGTATTGTATTAAAATCTCAAGTAAATACGTTGAATATTAGAGGAAATATGAGTGTTTGTACTAAATACTTTTTTACTGCGCATGTGCGAGACGCAGCGGAATTTTCTTTCATACATTCAAATCCAGATATATAGAGCAACTTAAAAAAAAAATCCAGTTGAATCCCATTAAAATTCAGGCGGATATCGGCATTTCACTGAGGTGAATTTCAATTTCTCTTGAAGAGAAGCTAAATGATAACGGTTCTTGCACAAACTGATATTTACTAAACTTGAATATTCGAAGAAATCCAATTTAAATAATGTATTTAATTTATAAGTGTACATGATGGTGGTATTCATGATATTCAATTTTCCTAAAATCAATGTTACTGTTCGAAGATTCAAATTTAAAAAATATTAGTTTGTACAAGAACCCTCATCACTTAGCTTCTCTCAAAGAGAAATTTAAATTCACCTCACTGAAATGCCGACAGGTTTCTGAATTGTAGCGGGATTCAACTGGAATTTTTTTTTAAAGTTGCTCTATATATCTGGCTTTGAAGATATGAAAGAAAAATTCCGCTGCGCCTCGCACATGCGCAGTAAAAATTTATTTAGTACAAACACTCATATTTCCTGTAATTTTCAACATATTTACTTCAAAGTTTAATATAATACTTCTGTAACATATTGTCAAGTGTTCTGCGAATTTCGAATAATTTGAATGAAAACTCCGCATGTTATAATCAAAACACATGCGGAAAAATTTGGGATTTTTTAAAGAAACATTTATATCTTCCCGAATATTTGTGCTATGCTTACGAAAATGCATGTAAATATTATGCACATTAAACCATAACCTTCGATAAAAGTTACATCTCGTTATCAGCTTTCTGTGAAACAGGATGGGTCAAACTCCATTTTCGCCTTCATCCCTTTCTTGTGGTCCCCCTAATTGCCTTCGTGACCGAATCTTCACTGAAAAATGTGCATGATATTCGATTAAATGTCACATGATTAGCCAGAACTGATTTCGAAGCATAGTTTTCGTATTAATTGCAAATTTCTCGCATTTTACGAAATTTTCTTTAATTTTTTACACCAGTGTAGTTGCAGTTCAAAGGAACTTGTCCGAGACAATGATCCACAATTTTAGAAATGGTACTGCAAATGCACCATGATCAGTGACAAATCAATTTGCAAAATAAAGAAAAGTGAAGTGTAGCATTACGCCCAGTTAAAATAATCTTAAATACAAATCTAATCCTATATATAATTTCTGTTGTCAACATATCCTTTTCTCAACTAATACCAATACTACAATGGTGAATAAGGAATTAGTTAATAGGATTTTGTTATTGACTTCCAACATGGTGTACGCAGTTTAATGTAAAACACACAGTTTGTTAAATTCAAAGTAAAAAGAAAAATTAAAACACGAGAGACATTGTGATATCATGAATACGAGATCTCCCTCGTACCTTTTTTCTAAATTTGCAAAGCAGTTTACGATTTTGTGTACACACTTCACCGAGTAATGAAGCCGACGAAATTTTCAGAAAAGAGTGTCAAAGTTGACAATGGCGCCTCTTTTCTTGATGTGTCAGAAGTTTTGTTAATATCCATTTTTTTTAACTTAACATAAATGGTGGTAATGAAACATAAGCAATTGTCCTAGTACCTGAACTTTCTTCAATTTAATAAAGAGCATACTTAATCCAAGAAAATAAATGACTCGCTAACTATTTTGACATCCCTTTCTTCGCATTAAAAATTTATAAAGATTGATACATTCAACATAAAATATTAAACAAGTTCTTTATTTTCACATTTATCAACTATATACAACAACCTTATAAATTATTTTGGATAACAAAAAAATGAAAGTGCATTTACATGATGGAAAGGGAAATGCCAAACATTCATGCTGAACATGAATAACAATGAAAATTACTTCTGTGATATGTTATTAAGTACACAACTATTATTTGCATTGTAAAAAAATATCACAGTTTTATGTTTCGAAGTCCAATATATTTTGATGTTCATATGACATGCTTCACAACAATCTTGCAACGAATGCTTTAAAAGCCTGGGGAGAAAATTGCATACAATATGTCCAAAATTAAGAACAATGAGGATGCAAGTTTTGCATATTTTGATAATCGACTCAATTCAAATATTTATATTGAAGATTACAATCTAAATCTTCAGACATTAATTCATACAGATATAAAACAAAAGCAAATTCTTACGATATTTTAAAACTTAATTTGCCACTAAATTAATTTTGGATAAGAATAATATTCAGCTAAAAATTTAAGCAAATGATTAAAATAAATAAGGGCGGTGAAATAAATTAATAATGCTTAGCATTATAACAATGCTACGTCCTGCTGACCTAGTATAAGTGAATACTCGTACATGATATGTAAAATTTAGTAATGATAAAAACAAAAAAACCTGCATTTGTTGAATTCTAATGGTTTCAAAGTCTGTCAATTCTTATGCTTGAGGGCATTTAGGAACCTACGCCACCAACTTCTTTTCACTTTCACAATGGAACTGGGTTCGTCACTACTGCATTGTGACACCTCAGAGGATTCTCTGATCTCGTATACATTTCTCATGGCAGAGAGAGGAATTTTGTTAGGAACTGGGACAAGTTCGATTTCTTGCAAATCTTGTCTTCGGGACAGAAGCTTCCTTCGGGATTTGCGTTTCAGAATTGCAGTGGACTTCTTGAGAGTATTTGGAGGCGATGCTAATGCTTTCTTCAAGCTGATCATAATATTTACAACAGCCTTGGCTACCTCTTCTGGTGTTGCATCTTTTTCAGACAAAACTGACCAGTCAATGTCGTCAACACCTGGAGGCACCTGAAAAATAATTCCTATTTCACATATGTGCAAACAAGCATAAGGTGGGCATACAATCATTTAAAGTAAAGTTTCTTCAATTATGAGTCTCGACTCTGTATGGTGTCGTGCACATTGATTTTATAATAATGAAAATATTGACAACACATATTACTTTGAAATTCTACCACATTGATTAACGAAGACAATTAAAAATGCCTTCTAATTTTAGAATATTACTACTATAATAGCCCAGATCCCTCGGTAACGCTCTAACGTCACCAACAATAAAACTCGAGCCATAGAACTGCAAGACGTTAAACAGCATTATTTCATTGTTAGAGAACCTAGATTTCAGTAATTTTAAATTTAAAAGAGTAATTGCCATTCTAATTTCAAATTTAAGAGCTCTAAAATAGTGAAATAAAATATTCTATCGATTGACATAAAATTTATCTCTCTATGATCAATCGTTCCCGAGAAATTTTAAATTATATTTATATATTTCAAATTAATTTCCATTTTTCAATAGAAAGTAGTAAATTATGTCAGTGGTATATCATGCGCATGATATAGTTTGAACACAATTATTGCAATCGTGATGATATAATTTGATAATATTTTTTTAGCAACGTTTGACAAGCAGAGAAGTGCTTTGTTTTGAAACTAGATTTTCTATCTATCTAGATTACATCTACTAGATTTTCAAAATTGTTTTAGACCAAGAGGTTTTTTGAATAAAGAAAATATGTAAATAATAAGATTTCCTGTCATAAAACATGTTTATTTTATTTGTCTTCAATCGATGTTAAACATTTCTCTGGCATATATATCTATTTAAACACGCCAAATTTGATGGAAAGTCTCTCGAATGAAGGGGCAATTTGTACCCGTCATACCATGACGGGTGACTTTTCGAGTTTTATAAGAATTGGTGAATTAAATGCATTTAATTTGCTTTCTTTGATATCGGTAAAATGCGTCAATGCTCTATCAGATTTTTCTGACTTCAATGTACAGTTCGGGTAACAAAGGAGTGGTTGTAAAATATTTTTGTAGCTGAATGTTTAATAAAGCCTGATTTAAAGTACAGTAAAGCACCGTTTATACGTCTTTCGAGGGACCAACATATAAATGAAAAGACATATTGAAATTTAACTAAACAACTTTGATTATTACAAATTTAATGCTACGAATGCAAATTCATTTAAAAGTATTTATTTTAAAGCTTTTTAAGATAATACTAGTACGATACTACATAGTATGGAAATCGCACCTTTATTGCATATCTTGAGTGCTAATTATACATATCTTATATGATTTATGTGCATGCAGGTAGGCATTTAATTAAAAAAAAAACAACGGCGTCTGACTTGCTAATTGTTTGCAATATATTAAGTACAGCACTATGAATCGAATTCAGTTCATCGAATGATCTTTCAGTTTTCTTTTGACAAAAAATACAAGTTCAAATTTTTTTAATATATTCGATTGCGTCTCGAAAGAATAACTTCATGGTGGAAAAACTTCATCATCATTGCTTAAATTAGCATCACATGATTTGTCTTCTAAAAATTTAATCAATTGTAAATAATTTCATAGTCATGTTATCTTTATTACAGTTCAGATGCTAGAAATGTGGAGTTTTTCACATTTTAGAATGGGTAAAATGATGTATAACAGAAGCTTTGCATCGTATAAAAGAAGCACTTTATCATCAGAATGAATTGGGACTTTGATTAAACAACGTATAAATGTAAAAATGAGAAACATATAAATAGTGCTTTAGTGTATTTTTATATAAAAAATATCTCAATGCTACCCAAATCCTGAATACCTTGGTGAATTTTCGAAAAAAAAAAATTATTATCATGCTACATTGCATCTTACAATGTCAAGAAATTTTGTTTACTTCATATGATAGCTATTAATCATAGTATTTGGCTGTGACTTTAAATTCCAATTTCAATATACAAAATCAAATTTAAAAATGTACAACTTGTTCATTTTCATAGTAAATTTTTCTTGTAATAGTTATCATATTACTACGAACTGCAATAGTTAAATCTGCTTGCCAGTCGTTGTTTTTGGATATTTCAGTTCAATATAATTGTTTTCTCATAAAATGATAGATTAATTTTTCTCACGAAATGCTTGAATACTACATATTTTTGTAAAATATAGAAGAAAAAATTTATGAAATTAAATAAGAAACATTAATAATTTTACCTTTTGAAATAATTACAATTTAATAGAATAAGCTGTGCAGATCTGTACGAAATTTTCATAAGGCAAGAAAGATCTACAGAAAGATTCTTTAAACTCAAGATGGCATTTATAGCAGATTATATATATTCTTAGAATTATTGAATTTCCCTCACTTTTTAAATCTTTCTTTTCTATGAATAATAAATTGCCAAGTCTTATTTTATTACATATAACTTTGCTTCTGGTATTTTGTTTTTTAATACATAACAGAACAGAGCATATTCAGTATATACCTCAAATATTTTTACAGGAACTCCATACTGACCACCAGCAGCACCACCTGTAGACATGATAGGTATGACAAAATGATCATTCCATATGAACTCTTCTATTTCATGCACAACACCAGGACCTCCTGTAGTTAGAAGGGGAAGAAAAAAAAAAGAATTAGTACACATATTCAACTCCCATATAACTCAATACAATGATGTATGCAACAGTCATAAATAAAAAAAATACTTAAAAAGCATTAGTGATTTTAGAAAGTTAAATAAAAAAAATCATTATGAATGCAGGAAGTTGTTTTTACCTTCAATAACTATACACGTGTCCAACAGTCGAGCCACCACCGTCTCTCGTTCTTTGACAGAATCTCCTAAAAACACAGTTTTTCCATAGGGTACAGGTTCAAAACTACCATCAAGATTTTGACGAGCTTTGGCTGTTAAATCCTACATTAAAGAAAAAATGTTAGGAATAAGAAATGTAAACTGTGGTTTTTAAAATAAGGGTCAGTAACTTCTTTTGCTCTACAATTAAAATGTAAGGCGTTTACCTCAGGATCATGGATGGGAAGAATGTGAACAACAGCAGATTCCTCTAAACTGAATGGAGCATCACGATACTCATTGAATGTTTTGGCAGTGATGTCAGCTGCACCATAAAATCCACCAGTGACTAAGGAAATTTTTTCTACTTTTGCAAGTTCTCTTCCAATGGCTCTGCAAAATGAAAGTGCATATATAAATAAATTGGATGTCTCAAAATCATACATCCCAACTTTCAAAGGTTGATGTACATAATCAAAAATACAAATTTCTTAAATTAAATTTTGTAAACTGCCTTTTTCTGATATTGAAATGAATGACTAATATCTACATAAATTCAATTTAATCTATAGAGAATTCACATATTTTATGATTATTTTCATCACTGAAATATTTTGCAAGATTAGATCCAACTACTTTCAGCAAAAAACAACTGTTTGTGGTTACAAACTAACCACAATTTTAAGTATTTCAGGTTCACTACTGCAAAATGCATCCAAGTGTATGAAGTCAGTTTAATACACAAAATTAAGTCAACTGCAATATGGTGGAGTAATTGTGGTTAGGAGCAATTGAAGTATTTTAGGTCCACTACTGCAAAAGAGGATCTAAGTGCATGCAATTAACTATAAAAAATTAAACTCCTGTTGGTATAAACTTAAACTCCAATATGTTGCGCAATAAATTTCTCATATTGCAATGATTTTGTGAAAATGCAGCATTAGACTTTTCTGCAAAGCTTTCTGAAAACAGTTATACTTCAAAATGTGCATTTTGGATTTAGTTTCCGAGTGCACGACTACAACCAACTGACACTGCAAAACAAGAATTTCCAAAGTATGCCGTACCTGCAAATTTCTTCAGCCCTCTGTGTTTGAAGCTTGCTACTGCCTGTTATATACACACACATATCTTGGAGACGTAAGTTTCGTTTAAGAAAATTAACCTGAAATACAAAACAAAAGTCAGCATTTTGTTGAGTACTATTTCAGTAAAAAAGATGAATAAAAAGTTTTTCCTTCTGATGGATAGAAGACATAATTGTCTTGTAGGATAGATTACTCACCAAGTAATTCACTTTCGCTTCAGATGTTGCATCTTTAGGAGTTTCAGATGAGCATGGATTTATTGCTCTCTTCACTCTTGCTTTCAGAACGCATTCAAATTGAGGGTTGTTGTACTTCTGTGAATTGAAGTAATTTATGTTAAAAAATAAGTTGAAATATAATGATTTTTTAATACGTATAGAAGACCACAGCTAAATTGTTAAACAATGCACAGCTTGAAAATGTTCAATTTCGCGATTTAAAATTTATGATAAAAACTGACTTTCAAAAACTACATGAAAGAAACGTGAATACGCACTCAATGGAAATAAATGAAAACATATGTTTTAGATTAAAGAATTAATGATGCCAAAAATAAATCAAAACTATGTAACAATAAACTCTGATATTAATCTAACAGTTGTAGACAAAAACACAACTTTAAAAAATTATTCTTGTTTTGTTATTTTTGTTTTGGATTTTATTGATTGAAAACATTCAACAATAACATATTATGAATCATAACTGAATGATAACTTCGATTATCATTTACAAATCAGTAATTACATAAACTATCTCAAATCTTACACAGGACTTGGATACATTCTTAAATATAATTTGCTCCCCTAACAAAGTTTTAATACTACATTAAGAGGAAAAATACACACACAAGCAATTAACTATGAGTATAAACACCTCTTCTTATTTAGTTTAAATATTTTGTTTTCATAGTTTTTAATCATTAATGATTCTTAGAAATGCTACAAGTCTAATAGTATCTTTAAAGACACATCTATGTCCTATGAATGAGTATTTGTGAAATTCAAAACAGTTCACAATCTACAAAACCAACTTACCGGAATCATGTCATTCCCCATGAGCAACCGAAACCACTTGGGGATGGGTGCAGCATCGCATTTCACCAAAACAACTCGTTTTCTGTGCTCACAGTAAAATACCTATCAAGAAACGCAGCAATTAACTTACAAGTTCACAGTGTATACAATATCATTATTCAAAGATGAAAACAATTAAAGTCAGCTAACAATACTAGTGTTTGTAAAATACCCGACAACAAGTTTGTTCATTAGTTCGGGTTGTTCGAGGCTTACTGGCACCAGAGTCATTTTTCAGGGACTCTGCCCGATTTGTAATTAAAATGTAATTTGTCTATACTAAAATAATATCAATATGTTCAGAAACAGTGAAAGGCTATAAAGATCTGTGAATATGATCAAGTAATGACATTTCAAGCAGTATTTATAAAATTATGGCATAAAATGCAAAAGTATGTTTAAATAATTAATAAATAATGCTATGAATTTTAAATAGAAAAAGATAAGCATATGAGATATTGCTAATCAGTGTATATACTATCACTGAAGTTGCTTGAAAGTAGTGTCTGCATTGAGAATGATAAAATTGGCATTTTATTAAAACATGAATAGATATAGCACAATCACAAACTAGGCAAGTAGAAACCTATTCTCCTAGTACCAAATGCTGATGAGTGAATCTGGTATGACTAGTTTTGTATCAAGTGTTAAAATTAAGCTATATGTATTTAATGTTTGAGGATTGCAGAGTGTTTGTTAGTGTCAATTCAAATGCTCCCGATATGTTTCTCAAGACCATATGCAGGAAAGAATATGTCCATACAAATATATATTAAAATGCTAAAATAATTGCACTTTACAAAATTTAATAAAAACTTAAGCCAATTAAATGTTTTTCAATGCATATGGAAATATGAAGTTACCTGCTGGTGAGAAAAAGTTGATTTTGTGTAAGCCTCCGACACCAGAACTATGATGACGGATGCTTCATCCACTTTTTTCTGAAAAGTCTTCAGATGATCTAATTTTTCACGGCTCAGGGTAGATGGCTGACTTATGTCACTGAACTGAGACATTAACCTAGACAAAGGTCGCCTCCCTAAGAGAGAAAAGTTTATTTCCATCAATAAAAATTTAACTTCTGTAACTCCTATAACTGCAATTTAAAATGTATCCTAATTAAATACAATCTATCAATGTCATCATACTAAAAACATCAAGTAAAGCTTCTTTAATTAACAAAGTGTCCAGATAATTTGATTTTTGAACTTACCAAATGCTTCCTGTTCTTTCATAGAAGTTAAGGACTTTTTATCTCCAAAGGAACTATATATGACTTCCCCATCATTTTGACTGAAGAAAACATCTCCTTCTTGAATAGTAGGAAGATTTCGAGGAGTGTTAGGGTCCATGTTGGTAATTTCCTCGGATCCAAGGTTCACTTGTAAATCTAGCAGATCAACTGAACACCATACTTCATGCCCACTTTTTTCAAACATAGACTTTAAATCTTCGGCCTAAGATAATAAAAACTGACAGTTAATATTTCTGTTATAAAATAATCATAAGATTTTAAATGAATTTAAAGAAAAAAATATTTACACATTTTAAACAAAATAAATACATAAAAATAATGTATAAAACATTTTAAGTTACATTTGAAAATCAAGTAATAATATCTCAATAACTATATCATGATTATAAAAAAAATGTTGATAAGTTTGCTAAACCATTAACATAATTTTCCTCAACTTCAATGGATTATTTTTAACAATGAAGCAGCAATACAAAGTAAATTATTTTCGAAGATATTCAAATAAATATTATAACTTTAAAAAAAAATATTGTAATTGTTTACTTCTTAATTTTGTTTCAACTCAAAACGCTTTACAAGAAAAAATAATGCAAGATTATTTATGAGAAAAGATGACAATAGATTGTGTCTTCTCTCCTTACCAAATATCGTTGCCTCGGATGGGCACTTATTACTATTTTCTGTTTGCTGCTATCTTCCATGTTAACATCCTCTCTCACAGGTGTGCATGAATAATATTCACTCGCAAGCTCAGTAGTCTAGAAAGAAATATTAAAATTTATATAGTTGCAAAATTTACATTATTATAAAAACTCATCGTCCAACACAATATTCCTAATGATCAACATCCCATTTTAAAAATCAATTGTGACTTCCACCTTATGAAGCATTTATCAGATACCAATAAAGGCCTATGCCATGTTTTCACCCTCCTAAGTGTGTAGCACAATTCTTGACCTTCTCCCTGTGACTTATAAGTGCTAAATGCTTTTTTTCTTTTTATATATGCAGATGAGACAATTCATTCTGTTATTCAGAAGGCATTCTTCTATTATTCAAAAGTGTTCAGGTTCATCACTATTTTTTCGTCTGTGTCGTGTAAATATTCGTTTTGAATATAGTGATTCACCTACAATTATCCTATAGTGAGATATTCTAAACATCTGACATTATATTTTATAAAAGCTACGAAAATTTCAAAACAAAATTAGTCTTCATTGCTTTTTAGTTCAATGATGCACATATAAATGTGCCTACTTAACTATTCATTTTCATATAAAGTTGATACAGTAGATGAAATAAGTAGTCAGTTGTACAACTAACAGAGCTGGTTCGATTTTGTACAGAAAACTACACACTTTTAGGTTCAATTTGTCAGAGTGAACCTTAAACCCACAAAATAGTGATTGGTTCCCAGTTACATAACTGTGTTCGAATGATATGTGAATTCTACCGAGAAAAAAGGAAATGTAATGGAATTTTGTCCATTTAAAGGATTCTACAAAACCATTTGTTTCGACTTGCCAAATTTAGCGGCAAACAATGAAAAATTTTAAGTAACAAAGAAGAATTAATGGCATTACTTACCTTCATCTCTTTAATAGAAATACTCCTTTTAGGCATCCTTAAATAATTGTAACCATCTGCAATTTGTCTTGCAACCCTTTTTACACAAATAGGATCCCAATGTTTGGAATCAGAAGGTTTTTCTGGCTCTTTAACTGTGAGAAGAGAAGTGAAAAAATATTGAAACAAATTTTGATATTTACATTGAAAATATTGATATTTACATTTAAAATCAAAACTTGTCAGTATTCATGCAAGAAAAAAAAATTTAATTTGGCTTTCTGATTGAACTTAATGTTCCTGTTTGTAAAAGTTGAGAAATTTTATTTCCAGACAATTTCATTTGCACATAAAGATAAATTAGATATCCAAAGAGATAAATTAAATATCAATTTTTAAAAAATGGATTTGCGGTTGCAAATATTGAAAGCTCTGTAACTTGCTATACTGTAAAAAAATGACATGAGGGACTATTAAATATGATGGTTGCTTTGATGAATCTGAAACACTACTGTTAATATAATTGAAGACTGATTTCTTTTATCAACACATGCAATGGCATTTACCATAATCCAAAAGGAATTGAATCAATATTATCAGAAAATACTATAAACTTCAGACCAAGTTTACCACTGATACCAGACAACTACTAATACCAGAGCAAGTTTACTACTGATATGGTTTGCATGTTTATACATCCTAAAACAGTTCTCAAACAATTACAAATTGTTTTAGAATAGAAGGAAAGAGTCAGGGGTGTAGTGTGGAACACCGTTCCGGCACTGCTTTTCCCCCCTGAGAAATAAAGACTAAAAAATTATGAAAACGTCCTTAAAACAGTGCAATTTTTGTCACCCAAGTTACAGCGTTCCGGCACTGCTTTTAGAGAATACAGGCACTGCTTATTTTACTACACCACTGGTAAGAATATATCTAAAATTTTTACATAGTAGAATTCTCAATAGTATAATGAACATATATGATCTTCTAATAGAATCAGTCATTAAAATTTCTATATTTTCAAGTTGCAGAAAAGCTCAGTGCTCACACTTGATAAATTTATCAATAAAATTCAATCATATACAAAATAAAATATTATTAAAATATAGGTATTTTCTGACAATTTAAACAGATCTCGCATACAAGCACTTAACATTAAGTTGATGAATCTGAAAGCCAGTTTTGAACTTAATAAATTAACACAGATTAACTGAAAATTTAGAGAGAAATTTACCATGATCATTTTCTTGAAGCTTCCATGGAATGTACTGTGTTGAAGCAAATTGAATAGCTAAACAGGCTGGTGGCCAATGTTCCATAAAATTTACAGGGATTATTTTTTTACCCAACACATCTGCTAGCTTCACCTGCAAAGTACAGAAAATCACTTTTTTGATACTATTAAAATGGTACAAAATATAAATTTTCAGGGCAACATTTATTCCTAAAATAGTTCGATTTCTGGTGTAAATTAATGTATACAGGTTTCCAACAGGTTGCATGAAAATTATTTCATTCATCACCTTGAAACAAAATTTCAATTTAATGTTTGATAAGTTAACATTATATTAAATGTTTAGAAACATTCTTCAGAATATTAGCACGATCAGTTACGAGAAATTGTTCACTTTTTGTTCATTTCATAAATGGACAAAAATTTTACTGCAAAAGAATTAACTTTTAGAAAATACAATTTGCTTTTTAACAAGAACTTCCATAGACTTTCAAACAGAAAAAAAAAATAATAACTGAAAAATATCTGGAAGGTTGACTCAGATATAGGATACACTAAAACATTATTCAACTGGTTTTTTTATGACAGAAAATATTTTTCAACAAGTGCAGAATATAAACTTAATTATAATACTAAAATTTTAATTATTAACAATAAAAACTTTAAAAAATAGATTACCTCTCGGTTTGTCCACTGAGTCTTTCCATACATGGGTGTTATGAGAGGAACAAATAGGAAACAAGTAGTGACAGCATAATTCAATGCATCTTGCCAATCTGAACCAGTTTTGATTTCATGGACATCCTATTACATAAAAAGAGAGGCAATTAATCACCTACAGTTATTAATTGCTGAATGCACATTTAATGATATTTCATTGCAGACAACTTTTGAAAGTCAAATAACTTTTAAACTAAAGAACACTTACCAAATAAACTCTAAATCCCATCGCAACTAGTTCACTTTTAAGGTCCAGAGCATATTGAGCTGCCTCTGCTCTGACATAACTTATCAGGATGGGTTTGATTTCCTTGCCTGATCGTGACCTTTTCTCGCTCTCCTTCCTCGCTTTCATTGATGACTGGGAGTCTCTGAAAATATTAGAAGAGAAAACACCCATTATGAATCTTGCCTACCAAATACTTATTTATAATAACAAATACTAATTCATGCATAGCCTACAACCATTACTCATAAGAAAAGGTTATAATACAGGGTGAGCCTAAATGATTCATTGGGTTTCAAAGGACTGTTTATTTACAAGTATACGACGTGCAAAGACAAGTGATACATGAAAAGATGCATACACTCACCAACTTTCTGGTACATACTACAAATGACCAGGTGCAGCTTTTCCGTATTTGCGTAGGAATGCACGCTGAATGTTCGTAACCGAAGAACACTTCACATGTTCCAACATACAAAAACTCTTCTCCTGCATTGCTGCCATCTTGCACAGTGCAGCTACAGGCCTGTCATCTAGCGAGCACACGAGCTATGAGGTGGGCTTTTAAACTTGGGGAGTGTACGTATCTTGTCATGTATCACCCGTCTTTGTAGGTCGTATACCTCTCACTACACAGTGTTTTGAAACCCAATGAATCATTTAGGCTAACCCTGTATATAGATTTGAAATCAAAAGAAATTTTATGAATCAATAGCAAATTTATCTGCATTTACATTATAAGACTCAGACATGAGTACAGATTGAATGATCTAATACTTTCCATTTTTTTCAGCAACATAAGGATATAAGAAATATATAAGAAAAATTAAGAAAAAGTTGCATGCTTATAGCTTATAAAGTATAGTAAAGGCTATTACATAATAAGTTAATACAGGCAAGTCAATATCTTTATGCAGTGACAAGATCATAAATGCCATGAACAGTGTCCGCTTAAGCATCTTCTCAAACAAATAAAAATGTAAAGACATAAATGCATAATTTTGAATTAGTTTCCATGTATCATCGTAAAGCAAGAGAGGGAAAGTATGCGATAATAAAATGCAATATAGATGGAACATATCGTCATTCGGGCAAAAGTCACCAAGTCCGAAACTGTAGTTTCGAGATGTGATCAGTTTAAACTTGATTAATTTTCAGTTGTTATGGTAAATAGTAAAAATTATTTTGCAGATTTCTAACTCCTACAGTTGACTTTCTGATGTTGAGATAACAGGTTTCCATCAAGAAATAATTAATTGCAAATTCAAATTGACTGCAGTAGTCCGTCAAAAGGTTTCTGTGGACTTAGTGACTTCTTCTGACGACATGTTGATAACATACAGCAATATAGATATACAGAGTAAGAACAGAGAAACATTTCATTAAATTGAAAAATTCACAATATTTTCTCTACCAGAATCACTACATTCATTGGATAATAGTATTTCTGAATTAAATTGGTTTAATATACGAATCTTTTACAAGAAAAACATTTTTTATAATTATTTTTATAATTCTATAAATGACTAAAAAATTTATAAAAATACCTTACCTGCTGAACTTGAGAGACTTTTTACGTTTAACTTGTTCATGGTCTGTAGTCTCTTGAGAAGGAGATGGAAGGCGATTTTCAATAGGATTGTTAGTACTAGTCAACATCAAGGATGTTGGTCTTGCATTTTCTGAGGGTACATAATTCCTATCACCATTTTGTATCCTCACAATTTGTCCTAACATTATATCTAAAAGTGATAAGATTGACTCTTGACTTGCCATGATAGGCCACCCATTCCTTTCTAGAAACCTATACTCAAGCCTCAATTGATGACTAAATTTTAGCTGAAACGAAAGAATAAAAAGTTTAATCAAGAAGCAGGTTTAGCATAATGGAAATAAATATTTCAGATATTTTTCATTTTGTGGCAGTCATGAAGAATTTCAGAAAAATTGTGGCCTACCTGTTGCTCTATTGCTTCTCTAAGTTGTTTGATATTTATATTCAGATCTGTAAACACAAACCCCACAGGATCTCCACCGGAAGTGACAATACCCACACGAGGTTTTTCTGGAAAGAAAAAAATATATATATAAATAATAATATTATTTCCTTCAAAACTAACTATAGATCAAATGAATATTTAAAGCATACAGTATTTCGTTAGACTAATAAAAAATGCAAGCAAAAAAACAAATGTTGGGAAGAACATTCTATTTCAGACAACATGGCGAATCTACCTTCCTATGAAAATTGTTCAAGATGTAAAGAATTACTGCATTTAGATTAAAAATAATTTTTCATGCATGTTTCATTTTATGTTTTCAAAATATTTTAAATATCCAGAAGTAGTCAAAATTTTACTGAATATCGATTACTTTTTGACACTTGAATAGGAGGTAGAGGAGTCTTAATATTAGATTTAACTGTCATGTAACAAAACTTCCACATAACAAATAATGTTACTTAATGAAAATGACTACAAAAAATTAACAGTATAACCAATACATTTTATTCACCGACTAAAAAATTAATCAACATGCATTTTTTAAAATTAAACATTTCTTTGAAATCAGTTTGGTAATATCTAATACAAAACACAAAAATACATTTTATATATATATATTACTTTTAACCATCACAGACCACAATCTTATCTCCCTCGCTTTAAAGTATAGTTACACAATAAATGCTAACAAAATTGAATCAGTATGTGCACCTACCAAATTCCTTTTTGATACAGATGCAATTGTTGTCCCTGATCACATGACTAGTGTTTATTTTATGCTCTTGCATCTTAACGATAGGCCAGCTGAAAGCAAGAATACATTTTTCATAATTATACAAAGTATATATGGAGATTTGACAAAAAATATTAATTTCCAAATTCACTGGATTAAGTGAAGGAAAACTGCCTTCACCTAAAAAAAAAATAGCAAAAATTCACTTCTTGAATGAAACTACAGTTTTTTCATTATCAGAGATACTTTAGCGAAATTAAAAATATAAGGTAATTTTTTAAAACTAAATTCATTGCTTGAATTTACAAATATTTTCACAACTTTTGAAGTTATCAAAATTACTAATATACATCACCAAATCTATCTAAAAGATAAATTGATGTGGGTACATTTACCTAACACTTTTTAAAATTCTGATTTCAGTTACTAACTACTTAATAACCATCTGAATTAGAATACTAAAGCAAAGCAAATACATCCAGAATTATTCAACGCTTACACTAATATACATCTGAAGACAAACAGTACAATAATAAATAGTTTAGAAAAAAAAAATCAAATGGCTATTATTCTTATTACTCTTATGATTTAAAAACTGACAAGGACACAAATGCCTATGTTAACCCATTAGCATCAATTGGTGAAAGCAAAGAATGGGTTGTATCAAGTCAAAATTTTTACTAATAAGAATCTAAATGCAATGAAGAATTATTTTTGTTGAAAAAAATGCCATACATGATATGGCCTATGCAAATTTTGTGGGATATGCAGCTATTTGATGCGATGGGTTAATACTCTTCTTCCAAAGACTTCTAAACTGCTAAGCAAGTTTTAAAAATTACAGTTCCGAGTTTTTTAGAAAAAGTGAAAAGTAGTCATTTGGAAATATACTAACACACATTTTTTTAATTCTCCTTTAAAACTCAACACTGACAAAAATTATAGTTTCGAGTTTTTAAAAAAAAATGTGAAAAGTAATCATTTGGAAATATCTTTTTAATTTTCCTTTAAAATTCCAACACTGACATTTCATTTTCTCCCTTTCAAATAAAGAAGAGAATTGAAATTCTTAAATTAAGTCAACCACTTTCCACAGATTATGAATATATTTTACAGATTTTTGTTTTTATTATATGAAAATAACTCATTATTTATAACTCTAGATAGAAGAGTATAAAGAACTTTGCATTTAATTATCATAAAATAAAAAGAGTAACCATTACAAAATGTATCAATGAATAAAGGTTCAAAAGCAGTTTGCATAAAATATTTTACATTAGAAATGTTAGAAATATATTTGAAGTGGAGAACAAGTTCATTTTTAAAAGTGTCAAACAAATTATGACAATCACTAATTATGTTCAATATCATTTAGAAAATTTAGTGTTTAAAAATAAGCAATGACAGTTAGGGGAAAAAAGAAATCCATGAATTACTTGTGAAATAGTTTGCAAGTAATTTATAAATGCTAATAAACATAAGAGAATGTGAAAAAATTCATGCCAAAAAATATATATTTTAATCAAAAGAATTTACACTTCTTTTCCCCAAACTAGCTTATTAAAACTAAAATTTCAAAATGAACAATGACAGTGATATTTAAAACAAAAGTACACATTTTTCTGAATGAATTAGACCTTCCACATCTATAAATATTTTCTTCCAAAAGTTAAAACTACATAAAATTATCAAGGCAATCAATTTGAAAATTTCTTTCTATCACTTTTGAACATAAAATTAAGAAAAAAAGAATATAAAATTAATATTCTTTGTTAATTCATAAAAAACAATCAAATCCACAACACATGATGAATTAAAAGCAGCAAAATTTATCAGATTCAAAATGCCACCTTTAAAATTATTTAAATCTAAAATCTCTATTTTTTCTTTCTCCCTACGAAAATATTACTGGTGTATCTATTTTAAAAGACAATTCAATAAACTGACATGGATTTCAAACAATAACCAATATAATCTTAAGTTTTGCACAACAGAAATAGTAAACACATTTCTGTTGATCTTGAATACACTTTTGGAAGTCTTTATAACAAATTCTTAGGAAGAATAAGATTTTCAAAATGATAATTCCCAAAATTCCTTAAAAAACTTTTCCTACACTCATTTTCAGATATATATTTTTATTAGAAAACAAATCGAATGAATACTGTAAAATTCCACTTTCAAAGCAAATATCTTGTAACATAATACTCTATTTCTGAATTTTCCCTTGCTGGAATACTGCTTACACTTCTCTACATTTTTACTGCAAAATTTCTCTAAATTTTTATCTAGAAAATATAATACATAAACAATCTTCTACAACATTTACTTCGTTTTACACAGAGCAAAGCACAGAAACCAATAACTAGATCAGATTAAAAGTTTCTGAAAAATGCGGAGAAGAAAACTTACCCATCTTTAGAGAGAAAATTAAAAGCAGCAGGTAAGTATGGCAATTCCGCGCACATAAATCGTCGCAGTTCATCTAAACTTATTTTAAGATTTTCGATGCATATCGTCCCCAGCACCACCGCTCCGCTATCTGCGGTGTTGACAAAGTTTTTACCAATCGCTCGGTCGTCTGCTAAAATAACTCCGATCACTTCGACGGATTTCTTCGGACTCAAACTCATGTTTCCCAAGCCCGCGTATTTTCGGGAAGTCAGTTTTTCAATATCGTCTGAAGAAACAGGTTCATTAGCTAGGTGCATGCCTCCGTCTGCGATGTAAAGTTTTGAAGAGGAGAAATCGTTCGTCATAAGCGAATTCTGCGGCACTCCTGGTGCCATGGAATAAAAATATCAAAACAAAAATGCAACAATTCTATAACTAATAAATAAAAACAATCCGGAGCAATAAATATTAATTTAAATGCAGGATTCACATATTTAAATCCACGTTACGTAAAATTCGAAACTTTTTCGACGCAAATATTCGATAGCTGTTCCGTGCAAACGATAACTTATCCCATTGCAAACATAAAAATCGTCGGCAGAATCTTTGCCGGAAGAAACTAGCTCTAAATCCACTTCTGTCTTCTGTCAGAGACAGGCGATTTCTGAGGTAGGAAGTTGCGTGTTTGGGAATGTCCTACGTGAAGTGTGAAGGCGCGTGGAAGTAGTCGTATCTTCTCCGGATATTCGTTACTATGACCAGGCTTCGGGGAGGGTTGCTGGAATAGATAGCGCCGTTTTATCGCCAAGCTTGGCAGAAAAAAAAGCAACAGGTGAAACGCAAGTGGGTTTTGATTTCTCCAGTGTTAGTTGGTTTCTCGGGAAAATTAGAACGTCGTTTATTGCAATGGCATAAGATTGGGATTAAAATTTGAAGAACTCTCCATCGCTTACGTAGATTGTTGTCTTTAGTTGTGACGGACATCACGTTGCTATTCATTTTGGGGTCATTTCGTTTGTATTGCCATTAGCGATTTTCAAATTAGATTTTTATATTATTACGTAGGTTCTGAAAGAAAAATGATAGTTTACATCATTTTTAAACAATTATTTCTGATTAAAATCAGAGATATTACTTTTGAACTATGTGTTGTAGAGAAAGCAACATTTTTAAGATAAAAAAACTCAGCCCTATTATTTTTGTTTGGTAAGGAACTGAAAAGCGTGGGCAGAATAAAAATTTCCGTTTTCTGCATAGTGAAGATGGCAGCTTTAACGTTAAGAAATTCCGTGTGAACCTCTTTTTAAGAAATTAAATGTAGAGAACATTTAAAGGATATATTATGTGTTTAAAATTTTTAACTGAAATTTTAAAAAATATATTTTCTTAAATGTTTCTGGTTCTAACGTAATATTGCTGCGTAAGTTTCACTTTTCTTTCATGCGCATAAATAATTCCACGGAAAATACGAATTAAAAAATACTCGAATTCGATAAAAAAAAAATAGAGAGCAGTATATATTTAGTATACAAAATAACTTCTTTTTAATTAACGAGAAATGAAATTCATATTCTGTTGTAAGTGATTTTGCATAATTTTCTACTGGTATTTATCGTTGTATACTGGTATAATAAAAATAAAAAAAATTTAAAATACCAAAAATTTTTCTACGTTTTTGGTAATTTTTAGTGATGGTTTTGACCTTCACTTCCATGTTCCTGCAATTCACTATGGCGGATGCTTTACTCCATCCTGACAAACGGATTTTCCGGATTTTTCATCTCTCGTGTGATGAATGTCGTTTTACAGACAAATATCTGTAATTAATTTGGTTTTCAGCATGCAGTGTCGATTTGACACTTGATTGTACAAAACTCATTTTTATGCCATCTAAAATTGCAAAAAATTACCTTTTCAATGATATCAATTAAGTTACCGTACGATTTTTTCTCTAGTTTTAATAAATTTTTAGATATATTTTTTGGCATCTTTTACAACAATATTTTCCATTGTTGCAATGCAATTCCAATCGTTTTCCGTGTTTAAACAAATATTGAATTGCGTGTTTCTCTTTCATTGTTGAAGGCTGAGGTATTATTATAATACATTTTGATTTTATATTTTCTTTCATCAAACTTTTTGTGGAATCTATACACAAAGAAAGCATCAGTGGCGAATCCAGGGGGGCTGTCAGGCTGCACCCCCCAGAGCTAAACCAGAATTCTTGATTTTATTTAAAATCACTACAAGTGTTTGTTCTTAATTTCCCTTTTTAAAAAAAATAATAATAAAATGTGACAACATTGTTTTCTGGCTGGACAGGCTCGAACATTTCCCTACTTTTCTAGTCATTCCACTTGCACTTGTAGCGTTGACGCGGTTGAAAACATTTTGTTTAGTTATTTCATCGTATTTTTTATTAAATTATCGAAAGTATTGTAGCATTTTTTGTGATTCTTATTGTCAGGTGAGTAAAATCTGTAAAGTTAAAGTGTTTTGGTTTACATAAGCCATGAGGTTTGACATTCACGTCATGACGATACAAAATTTTTTATGACCTCATTCCCCTGATCCCGATTCTGGATTCGCCACTGGAAAGCATTGTAATCGTCAAAAAATTCAACTTCGAGATTTTGATGAGCTTTCATGTTATAGATTTCCTGACGCTTAGAGCATTTTTGCAACTATGTCTGTCTGACAAGAAAACTCCCAAACGCATCAAGCTAGACGGGTTAAATTTGTTGTAAAGGTAAAACTGATTTTTAAAAATAATTATGCTTGTCTCTTGGTCTTGTTCCATGTCCACTCAAAAGGTTCCGTGACTGCAATGGTTACAGGCACAGCACAGGGGCATGGGGCGGCGTTCTGGCTGTTGAGCTACCTGTTTGCCTATGAGCATGTGAGCATTATAACTACGAAACAAGCTGGACGATTAAAATTTGGTGTGTATTCTATACGCCAAAATTGTAAATCTGTCTCAAATGTGGATAGGGAAACTCAAAAGCGCAAAGACTAATGAATTTTGATTTGCGATGTTTTCATGAAACTTGTAGATCTTGATTAAATTTTAGACCAAATCCATCGAAGAGTATAATGATTGTCCATTGGCGAATCCAGGGGGGGCTATTGTGCTGCAGCCACCTCAGAGCTAAACCAAAATCCTTGATTTTATTTAAAGTGTTTGTTCTTAATTTTCATCATTTTTTTAAAAATAATAAATGTGACAACATTGCTTTCTGGCTTGATAGGCTCGAAAATTTTCCTACTTTTTAAGTAATTCCACTTGAACTTGTAGCGTTGACGCGGTCGGAAACATTTTTTGGCTAGTTATTTCATTGTGTTTTTTATTAAATTATCGAAAGTATTGTAGTGCTCTTTACGATTCTCTGACAAGTGAGGAAAGTATGTAAAGTTAAAGTGTTTTGGTTTATACATAAGCCATGAGGTATGACATTCGTCACGACGATACAAAATTTTTATGACCTCAGCCCCTCCCCCCCTCCAGACCCGAATCCTGGATTCGCTACTGTGTCTGTCAATCCATGTGAATGGAAACACTGTAAATCAAACATGGAAAGAGCTTTGCAAGTGAAATTTTGTATGTAGTTTTTGGGCCCAAATTATAGATTTATATCAAATTTTGGCTCACTCAGTTAAAAGTAGACGTTCCCAAAATGCATACTGAATTATCTTTACTATATGACGAAGCTACGCCCAAACCGTCTCATATTGCGGAGATATACCAGGGGTGCAGTGGAGCCGGAGCACTCTTTTGTGAAAAATAAGCAAGAAAAAATTGTAAAAACCTTCTTATAACAGCGTGATTTTTTGTCGCCCAGGATAGAGCGTTCCGGCACTGCTTAATTTGGGCCTACGCCACTGAAGTCATACGCATATCGAAATTTCTAACATTTAGCAACGCAGCATATGTTAAGTGCGTGGTTTGACTGATTAGGGCCTTGCTGGTAAAAGCTACGCGAACAAATACTTCGTAATTGTGAACCCAGGTCGTTGGATATGTCGGCAATTCATTCATAAAAGCATATTCCAAACTTCATAATCCGATACCGCTGGAGGGTATTCGAACTCCAGAGGTTAAATCAGCGCGCGCCCCACCCGTAATGCAGAGCTTTATTGAACTACAGAATAGACCTCAAGACCTGACAATCAAGAAGGTAAGACTTTGTCACTCGACCATAGCGATCGCTTTTGCATCTGGAGATTCATGTAGTTGTCAGCTAAGGATATGAGAATCGGGTTTAAGCAAGAGTCCCTCTGATGTTTCCCGGTTTGGGTTTAGATCTTTTTAAATGACCTATTCGGAAATCTCTTTTAACTTTTTATATGACTTGGTGTGTGTGTGTTTGCTGTGATTGGTGTGATGTGTGTGTGTGTGTCTTGTCTGTCTTTTATGTGTGTTTTACATTTGCTTTTTATATATGGTAATTGATGTTTTATGATAATTTTATTTATTAATTGCTTGTAATGCAAGATTTTTATGCTCATCTGTTGTAACATTTTAATTGTATATTTTCGTGGCGACCGATGAGTTGCTAGCTGAGACCTCATCGCTTGTATCTTTTATAAATTGTGTTACGACGTTATGTGTTGTGTCCGGCACCTTTTGTATTTAATTTCTGCTCCTGTTTGAGCATAGTATGTACTGGTGTTTCATTTTTGTAACTACGTTTACTCAGCTTGTGTGTCCGGCACGCTTTTTATTCTTTATGTGTCCAGCACCCTTTCTATATTTTACTGCCACTATGGGCAATGTTTGTAAACTTTTCTCTTTGACTCAATAAATGCTAGTGCAGGGGCTGGGTCCTGTCGTTGGCCGACGCACCTTGGGGGTTTTCTTTGCTTCCCCGGCGGCCTTTTTTGCCTTACACCCTTTTTGGGTAGGCTGGGCCGTCGCGGGTATCAAAAGAAAAAAAAGCAAGAGTCCTGCGTTAAGGGCCGGTACAAGGGTACCTGTTGACCCTACGCAAAGGATTATGCATGCGCCCCTGTGTTAAAAAAGATTATACGCCCCCTACTAATACGCATTTATATATTCACACCCATAGCCAAACATAACATAGTCGAATATAAACAAATTTGATATAAATAAGTGATTGGAGCTTTTATTTACCGAAATATCTTAGATGCCCAAAAAGGAAAACAATTTTCAGCACTATTCGTTAACTTGCATTTTAAGCATCATTAATTCATTAAAATACTTGATACAGTAAAATCTATGTATAACGATATTGTAAGGACATAAAAAAATATTGTTATAGGTATGTTATCGTTCTAAACAGAATCAGCATTTCCTCAGCCGATATTTATGCCCGCCTCTTGTACTTACATGCATTAATTAATTTTGTCGCGCTCATTGACTAATCTTACAAATATACTCGCTGATATGAAATTGTATTTTATAAACTTTAAATTCCTAAAATTTTTTTAGAACTTCAAGGTGAAAATTTTAGTTAACATTTTTAGAGTGATGTAAGCGCAGCTTCATTTCATAATGATGTCATTGTTTTAGGTAACACATCGAAAACGAACTTGAAAGGAACAAGTGGTCAGTCCGAAATGCAACCTGCGAATGAATAGGTTCGGCAGAGGATACATCTATGCACATTCCAGCTCTCCTGTTACCTCACATTCTTAAAGGTTCAGTCATTCTGATTCCAGGCGATGGGTCTGGAGCGGTGTTGGGTTATCTCACATTCTTGGGCCATGGGGTGTTGTTCTTTAAGGAGATAAAATCGGAATGGTACTCGTACTGCACCAGCTTTCTAAAGAGGTAATATTGTTATAGACAGGTGCATATAAGGAGTGGTTATCGCTGTCGGCAGGTTCAAAACACGTTGAGTAAATAGGAATTCCACTGGGACCAAAGAAAACATGTTATAGGCAGGTTTATTGTTATAGACAGTATCGTTATACGCAGGTTTTTCACTGTAATACATTTACAGTTATAATTAAATATATATGACCATCCAATAGTTATTACGGAGATGGAAGTCCGAAGAACAAATGCAGTTTCGTTCGATGGACAAGCGTCACCCCCACAACAGTGGGCCCCTAGGCGATCTCTAATATAGTCACCTAATGGTAAAATCGCCTCTGTTGAGTTGCAATAAAATATAGCATAAGAGCTAGAATTATGTAATCTAAGGAAATACAGTAAATCTGAGAAGTCAGAGTTTTGTTTTATTCAGTAAATTCATACAATGCACTAACGGAGCTTTTAAAATCAAAATTTTGTAAATGGGAATACAGTAAAAAAAATGCGTTAGAAACTTATTTAAGTTCATTATACTTATTTAATGGATTATGTCGCTTACTATTATTTTATAGAATAAGAAGAAAACTCTATGTTTTGTTTGTTCACTGTTTCAATTTTGTTAAAAAAAAATCTACTTATTATTGCGTTACTGCTAGATCGACTTTTTCGATCGATTACGATCACGATAAATTTTTAATAGTCTACTTAAAATATGTGATGTAACTCTAACAAATTCTGATACCTCCCCGCTGGAATCGTGCGGCAGTTAGGAGAGGGACGAGCTGGCTCAGGTGTCGTCCTCGTCACCTGACTCCGTTTCAAAAGTCGAAGGTCTGTCCCAAAATAGCCCTCGTGTAGCTTCAAAGTGGAACTTTAATCACACTAAACTAAAAAAAACTGACAAATCTGACCGCCAGGGATTCCTTTTCGTCATTGGTTTATCAGCATTCGAATGCAGCTTTGGTTACTCTTTTTTATTTCCCACGCAGACCCAGCTTACCCAAAGGGTGCATTGGCGAATCCAGGATTTGGGTCTGGGGGGGGGGGGCTGAGGTCGTAAAAATTTTGTATCATCGAGACGAATCTCAAACCTCATGGCTTATGTATACCAAAACACTTTAACTTTACAGACTTTACTCACCTGACAATAAGAATAATAAAAAAGCACTACAATACTTTCGATAATTTAATAAAAAATGCAATGGAGTAAATAGCCAAAAAATGTCTTCGACAGCGTCAACACTACAAGTACAACTGGAATGACTAGAAAAGTAGGAAAAGTTTCGAGCCTGTCCAAGCCAGAAAGTAATGTTGAAACATTTTTATTATTTTTTAAAAAGAGGGAAATTAAGAAAAAACAGTTGTAATGATGTTAAATAAAATCAAGTTTTTTGGTTTAGCTCTGGGGGGGGGGGGGGCAGCCCGATAGCCCACCCCTGGATTTGCCATTGAAAGGGTGTAAAGCTTGACGAGAGTCGGTGGGAATACCTTAGGTTGCTTAATATTTTAGGATGTGTGAATTTTTTGTCCGTTGATAAATAGTTTTTATATGTACTATGGACTCCCATCTATCCGGCATAAGGGAGGCCGGATAACAAAAAGGCGAGATAGACCGGAGTTCCTTTAATGATCACTGCCTACCTCACCCAAAACATTAAAAACACCCTTTTTATGCCCAAACCCACTCTTATTCATATTTTCTGGCCCCTTCGTATCGATCAGTACTTTATAAATATCAGTTACGTAGTGTACCGAACGTTTTAAATATTTATTAACAGAAAAAGAAGTAGAAGAACAAAATAATCTATACATTGTTCGATGAATGTTACAATATTTCACTTAATTGTAGAAAACATTTCTGTTTCTTGCCCATCGACTTTTTTTTATTACGAAATTTTATTATTCCTGTTTATCAATAAAGGTAACGCAAAACTGTCTTCGGTCACTAACGTAATTCACATATTGTTAATTACACAAATCAGTATTTGTTTTCATTTTTTTTTACTCTGAATACTTCCTTTGGTAATCTTTATGCAACTGGCATACCCCCTTACGTAGATAAAACTTCTGCTGCTGTAATAAGTCCCTGAAGCTCAAAACTAGCATAATTATATTATATTTTAGATTTTAGTTTTACGCGGACAGATGGTTCTGTTCTAAAAGATATCAAAGGTTCTGTTGGATAATATTCGATGAAAGGCAATTCAATCATAGCATCCATTCCAATAGCAATGAAAAAAATAAAGACTTTTCGGTTATAATAGGAAATGACCCGAAATAATATAAAAAAAGAAAATTTAGAAAACAAAGTAAATTCTAATTAAATAAAAAATTCATATTGATTCCAATTAAACATTAATAGTTCGATTAATTTTTATTTAGAAAATTCTAATACAAATATTTCCAGAGCTGTTGACTTATGAATTAGGCAGCCAACTGCGGAAAAACTGGACCACATAGATCTGTAAGCAAATCTGAAAACATGGAAAAAAATTTGAAAAATAATGTTCAGAAATTTAAGCAATACTTAGTTTGAATATGTTTAAACACATGGGCCTTGTAAATCAAACGTAAGCCTGAAATTAGATTACACTGAAAATGCGACAAAAAATAATTTTTTGGGGCCCACAAAATTGTGGGGCCCATAGGCAGTTGCCTACTTTGCCTGTTTAGTAATCCGGCCCTGAGTAGGTTCCCAATTATCTGTTTTAATGTGGCGCAAGGGCAAGTAGGAAAACTAAAGGCCGGATAAGTTGGAGTTCTATAAATATTCACTTTCTACCCCAGTCATAACATTAAAAACTTCCTTTATATCCCAAGACCGACAATTATTCATATTTTCTCTCCAATCAGTATTGGTAAATACTTCATAAATTCTTGTTAAGTACTGTAATGTTTGTTTCAAAGATTTATTACGGAAAAAGGAAGTCAAAGAATAAAAAATCGTACGCATTTTAAGGTGAATTTCATGTCTAATTTAGTTGCAGGAAACTTAAAATCATGTAGGTTGTACAGTGCGAATACATATATTTTTTAAATAAATAAAACATTAACAAAAAACGTAGGCTTAATGGTTTCAAATCTTATCTATATGTTTAAAATTATTTGGCAAAACAAAAGAACGAGTCCTAAGCCCCACCCACTGGACCGATTTCGTCAATTTTTATTTCATATGGATGCTTATGGTACCTCGATACATCGTCAATGGTCGCCTGTCCCCTACCGCTCTCCATTTCCGTATAGATATCGCAAAATAAAACTTTGACTGAGTTCTCCAGTCTCAACGACTGGATCGATTTCGCCACTTTGTAAGCGTGGCTATGGGCTATTAATATTACGGCCGAACAGCTGGACGCCGAAGGTGGCTAGTTTAAACTTATTTTACTGTTCACTGATACATGATTACACTAATGTGAAAAGGCAGGCCTTGGATGAAAGGGTAAAAATTGACGGTTGTTATAGAATTATTGCTGACAGTAGCAGACGCCCGTTTGGAACAGAGTAGCAAAATGAATTATTCCTCATTTTATTACAGAGAATATAAATATTTTTTTGAACTATGATGGGTCTACTATATCAAAGAAATTTTGTGTCAAGGGTTTTTCCCAATCAATATCTGACGTGGTCTTGAATTATCGATTTAGGCTTTCAGCGCAACACTCATTTCTCTTCATCTTCCTCATTTATCACGACGGGATGAAATAGAAAAGTTGATGAAATAAATTTGTAAATGGAGAGTGTGAACGATTTTTATTTCTCACACGGTATTAAAAATAGATATTAACTGGTTATCAGATAATTAATCAATTTGTAAAAACAAACATGTTTCAAATTTAGAAGTTTACAAAATCACATGAGTCTATTGTAGTTTTTAATTAACTTTTTTTTTTTTTTACTGTCCAGACGAGTCTGAGATTAGAGGTAAATTAAAATGTTAGTTTAACAAATTTATGGATCTTAGATAACTTTAGAAGTGCAGTTATCGGTTTTAAAAATTAAAAGCGTAATCATAATAGTATAAATTATAAAAATTCAAAGAAAAGTCAAAGTATGCACCCCTCTTTTCCCTGTAATAGTTTTCCGACTATTTTTTTCCGATAATAATTTAACGATAGATTGAAAACCAAGAATTGCCAAGTTATTTGTAAAGAATATTTTATCAAGTATTCTTAAATTATATTTTATTTATCATTGAAAATGTGCAAATAAAATTTGCGCAAGAGATTTTATTGTTTGACATAATCTTTTAAAAAATGTTTGACAAAACAGTGCAATCCCCATAAACGTAATATAGCAATCATGTGACTAAAGTAATTGCTCGTGCGATTTGATATCTAACTGCATCTTGTCTCCCGTGGGATGCACGTCATGTTCTTTTTTATTTTCTCGTACACGAAGTATACAGAGAGAAAGTATTGTAATCGACAAAAAAATTCGAACTCGAGATTTTGACGAATCTCCACGTTTTAGACCTCCCTGAGTCCGAAAAACACAAACTTGGAATTATATCTGTCTGTGTGTCTGTGAACGCGATAACTCGAAAACTATTACAGCTACGGGGATGAAATTTGGTATGTGGTCTTTAAACATAATTTGTAGGTTTCTATCAAATTTTGAACAAAATCCGTCAACGGGAAGTTTGTCTGTCTATCTGTCCGCGGTCATGCGAACACTATAACTCAAAAACTTGACTAGCTAGATGGATAAAATTTGGTACACGGTTTTATCGTCATGAATGTAGGTCCGTATAAAATTTCGGGCCAAATCCGTCAAAGGGTTGATGGTCTGTCGGACTGTACAATCGCATACTTCTAAACATTATAACTCGTAAACCCTACGACTTAGATAAATAAAAAGTGGCATGAGGCCTGCTAACATTAACAAATTGCATATTCATTTTTTTACTTGCGTACTGGCAGCAATCTCTGCGCATGCGCAAGCTGTTCAGCGATAGCGAACGAGGTCATTTTCTCCTTTTTTCTTTTCACTCGCGCACGCCCTCGCATTAGCGGAGCTTGCTAGAGTGTGATAGAAAATAAATATTGCTAAGTTCTAATACATACGCATTCCTTTGAATATGATTCTTCACCTAAATATTTTACAATCCCTATAGTCTACAATGAAAAACCTTCTGATAATCATTGCATTCTGGGTTACAGAAGGTTCGAATTTTTTATCCACGCAGGGGGAGGGGAAATGACAAATTTTTGACAAGTATACGAGAAAGTTTAGGGGAGGCCACTCCCGCTGGTTTTTCTTCCTTTATGCCAAAAATAAATAAAGGAAAATTGTGCTGCAAAAGATGACAATCTTAGAAAACTGATACTAACTGAAACTGCAACTGGCCAAAACCGTTCTTTGCCAGATTTGCGAGATGGCGGAAACTTAAAAAAGCACGATATGGAGGTTTTAAATGATGGTTTGGTGGTTTAAATTTGGGTATGTCTGCTACGAGAACTCTGCTCGTTGAAGGAGGTCGCTTTAAAAACAAGGTATCGTAGGTGGAATCCATTTCGAGTAGGTAGACGTTCACGAATGATGTACTCGTTTTACCGACGCAAACTGGCGCCAAGAATAAAATAAAACACCGACTTCCGTCGGATCTCTCCTATTCGAAATGGATCTTCCCTAACAAAACCAGTTGCCATAGCGACCGCCGTCAACCAGACAACTTGGCGGGCAGATTTCTCGTGGTGGACAGACAGTACCTAGTTCAAATTCGTGCTCTTTAGAAAGGGATTCCCAGACACAATGGCCATCTGAGTGGGGGAAACAATCGGCCTTCAAGAGGATAGACTGTAAAAGTGGCCAACTTGGTTGTAAAATATGTTGTGATTGATTGATTGATTTATTGGGGTTTTATGGCACAAGGGCCAGAATTGGCCAAGCTGCGCCAAACATTTGTTTAGATTTGAGCTAAACTATGTAAAAATCAGGGCAAGATAAAAATGTGGAACTAATGTATATAAAGATAGTGTAAACGTGAAAATATGTTAAAAGTGCTTAAATGAGAGGATAAAAGCCAATTGATTTTAAAAAAGGTAAAAGGTGAACATGAGGAGTCTTTCCAAGTAAATCGGTTAAGGAAATAGAACTTGTTTGAAAGTAACGTAACCGTAGAGAGTTAAAATTCGGGCATTCAGAAAGGATATGAAGGACTGACATAATGCAATTGCATTGGGTACACATTGGTGCCTGTTCTCCCATAAGCAGATGGCGATGGGTGTATCGAGTGTGACCCACTCGTAACCTAGCGACAATTGTATCCGCTTTTCTATTATTTAGAGTAGGCCAAGATTCCACAACTGGCTTAATTGAGTGCAGTTTATTCATTGACTGGGAGTTCCAGCGGTTCTCCCATCTTGAGTGTAAGGCGAGATTAATGTAGTGTTTAAAATCTTTTAAAGGAGTAGAATTGTCAAGGACTGCAGTTGCATTTTTCGCGGCTACATCAGCTATCACATTGCCGGAAATGCCAACACGAGAGGGTACCCAGCAAAGAAGAATTGAGAATCCCTTGCTCACAAGACGGTCGTGCAGATCTAAAATGCTAAAAGCTAGTGGATGACTGTGACGGTGCAATGAAGACAAAGCTTGGAGAACACTGAGTGAGTCAGAGTAGATAATATAGTTATCTGCAGGGTAGTTTGATATCTCTGATAATGAATGGAGAATAGCCCTTATTTCAGCCGTAAAAATAGAACATGAGGGATGAAGTTGAAATGAGAGTGTTGAGTTAATAAAAACGCATGCAAATGAAGTTTGAGTAGTGCTTTTTGAACCATCTGTAAAAACTGGTAAATATGTTGTGATGTTCCCCACTAGGTTCTTTTAAAAGAGAGCAAACTGCTGTTTCAAAAGAGTGGCTTTTATGCAGTGTTACCTTTAACGAATCTTCAAGACCCTACCATCTCACTTATCTTCGAAAAAAAATTTTGATCATAAACAGTCTACTGGTGAAAAAATAATTTCTGAAGCTAATCTACAGGCTGTCCTAAAAATACATGATTCAATGAATGTATCCCAACTGGCGTCAACAAAAGCAATATTTAGGACCAAGTACAATATCGCTAAAAGTAGGGTTGCCATAATAGCCAAGTATTGATACGGGACGTTTAAGTGCTAAACAATTAAAACAAAAAAATGTGGGTAGGTAATGGTTTTGTTTTACTCTGATAAAAAATCAATAAAGTTTAAGCAATCTAATAAAATGAAAACGTAGAATAATAAAAAAAAAGTTGCAAGGCTAATTCTTTTTAGCCCAGTCATATTTTAAAGTTTATTTTACTTTATTAATTATACCATTTTCTTCTTTCACATAATTATAAAATTGGGCTGAAGTCATTTTAAAATTATAATGACTAATCATAATTGCTTCAATTGTCTCCACTGACAACCTGTTTCTTTAGTACGACCATTCAGTTGACATTGGGGAAAATATTCTCTCCACAATTGCACTATGGGCTAGAATGACGTATACATATTCGCATAACTTTATCGGACATGACTTCTGATCAATATATTTTATATTTTCAAAAAATTTCAGCCACTCTTCTATACTTAATTTCATAGTTGCTTCTCAATTTCGGTTGGCATTACTTTCCTCTAAATAATCTTTTAGATATACAAACTGGTTGAATAAAATCTCAGTGTTGCCAATATCGACGTTTATTACTTGTAAATATGCAATAGTGCGTTCCATTTCTTCCCATTCAGGAGAAAACGGGGCTGAATAGTAAAATACAGTGATAGCCCTTATTCTGATCATTTTGGACTTTTGGAACTTCAAAAATTAAATGGTGGAGACATTGGTGTCGGGCTACATTCAAGATATAGTGTGGTAGAAATTATTGATCACATTCCCAAAGAAATGAAGAATAAAATAATAAAACAGGCTTTGTAAATTTCGAGGAATATTTATGTTATTACCGCCGAATTCCCAACTTTAGGGGTCAAATCTACTTCGATTGTTTACCTAAAGTGTGAAGTGAGCAAAGAATTCCCTCCACATTTTTTTATTTTTAAATTTAATTAAATTAGACGATCAAAATTCTGCAAAATCTATTAAATTAGAACACTGGAAGTATAACTTTTCTTTAGGGATAAAAGAAAGTTGCGAAAATAAGCAAAAAACGTCCGAATTTAAGCTTAAAATTAAACACGTAAAAATCTAAATCGAATTCTTTAAAAAATTTTACGGTGTTAATACCATATTTGGTCTCGGTAAGTCCAACAGTATGGACATGCATGAAGCAAAAAAAAAAAAAAAACGAACTCACATGCATACTCAAAAAATTGCTCTTAAGTGATTCTCTGCTCACCCTCCATATCCGCACCTACATTCTGAGCGCCTAAACCCCCCCCCCCTCCAATCAGCGTTCCGGCATTTCTTAATTTACGACTACACCACTGCCAAATGTGCTGTAAAAATTGCAGATGACCATAAGTGGGAAAATCACAAAATGGTATCCGGTCTCTCTCTCTCTCTATCTATCTTTTAGGGCCATAGTGGCCTGGAGGTAGTCGCTTCGGAGTTGTAGGGTCGGAACTGGAAGGTTTCAGGTCCGAACCCTTATTCAACCGAAGAACCACCGGGGCCTGGTTTACGTTGAATATGAAGTCGAGAGAGGGGGCATGTGCAGCTCAGGCGTCGTCCTCGTCACCTGATCGCGGTGCAAAATTACGAGATTGGTCCCAAAATAGCCCTCATGTTGCTCTAAAATGGGACGTAAATAATACTGAACTCTCTCTCCCTTTTATAATCTAGAACATAAGATAAACCCGGGTAAAAGCTCGGATCTAGACAGAGGATTTAAACTCTAGACTGAGGAGTGAAACTTATGCAAAGCTGCTGTCTACCTTGAGGTTCAAGTCCGTTGCGATAAAGCTGGCTGAGTTTGAGTTTTTCCGGTCTGCAGGGTTTTTTTTTATACTCAGACATAGAAAGAGAGAGAAAAGGAGAGTCAGAAACAAAACAAAAGGGAAAGAAAACATGAACCGAATGCTTCCGATTTCATTGCCGGTGTATCTCCATTGTAAAAAGCTTTTCTTCACCTGTCAAATCGCCTATTTGTGTTTTCTCATCACACAATGAAGCGAGGCCGCTATTGCGTAATTGCGCGATTCACTTGCGCTAATCTTTTTCGCTTCTACCCACGCCTTTCGCCTCCAAGCTTCCGATTTCCAAGCTTTTTTTCTCTACTGCATTAGGGACGCTTGTTCGTTTTACTGCCTGTCAGCTTATTTTTTCTCCACATGTATTAGGAGTATACGAGAAAGTTTAGGGGAGACTAATTAGGAGACTTTTTAGTTCTTTTTCGCACGCTGGTTTAATAAAGTCAACGGTTTTTTCAGAAAAAGCTGTCAAAGTTGGCGTTGCAGTCGACTTTCATGATGCGAAAGGTCGTAATCGAGTCGCGATCTTTTACAACTGTTTAGGTTTTGGCGTGTCGTGCTGGAGTGAAAGAGCACTCGGCTGGTCGCCTTCCTCTCCTTATTGGCATACATACACAAAAACACATTGGGCAGGAACAGACCTCTTTGATTGCCGCTTACGTGGAGCAAGCAGTGATCATAGACTACAGAACAATAACAAACAATAGCACAGCAATAACACCATAACAAATCTAGTCTCCTGCTTTTAAGTCAGTCAGACACTCGCATACAGGCCAAGACATATCCCGCCGTCTGTAGATACTTTCAAAAATGAGTATCTAACATTAAATATGCGAACTTCCTAAAAAAACAAAAATAACTAACAATACCAAAGAAGTTATTTAGAGAAAAAGGTAAAAGCAGACTGTTCCATTCTTAAGCACTTCAGTACTGATGGGAGCAAATTCATGCATTTTCAAGATAAATTGGCGCTATAAATGTGCTGGAATGTCTCGCGTAGTTGAGCGAAAGGAAATATTCTTTTGAGAACATTCTTAAAGAATCATTGAGAAAATGTAAAGGAAACAGAAAAAAACCAGTAATGTTCGCGAATCCTCTTATTAAAACTGTTTCAAAAAAATGCATGCAAGAAGTCTGATAACAACTAAAAGAGTTTGTTACAATGTTACTACGAGGCAGTGCATGTGGAATTATTTTTATAATTTCAAATAAACAATATTGGGAAAACCTTGTCGGCAGCGATGAAGTCACGATTTAAAATTTAGTCTCTATCAACCGAGTTTTCGATTATCCGAGTTGGTAACCGCAATCAACCCGGATAATCAAGCTTCTACTGTACTCCAGCATTCAATCATCTTGAAATCAATTTCTAAGACAACCAAAGATACTTTTAAGGAACGCAGATTACTTTCGCTCGACATTTCGGAAATTATTAGTTTCCAAATCGGAGAAAATTTCCGTGAATTTTACGAGACAGATAAGCATCGAAGTGATTCGACATTACTGAATCGATCGCAAGAAATGAATGTGCGTCCGCTTCAAAGAACATAAATCACAGTACAGAGATAAGTCGCAACTTTAAAGTTGTGGACAAACGGCGCAATATCTGAAGAGACGGGATATGTGGAGCAACAGATTTTTCGTACAACGATTACGGCTTAAGACAATGCTCCTTCGGTTATTTACCAACAGTTGCTACATTTAACAAATACTCAATGCAAAGGTTGTCCCCCGAAAGGTTGATTACAAACTTTAAGAGTAGGCCAAGCTTAGAGAAGTAAGTCATTTTCGCAGCACAGTATGGGGCTGGGAACTCAACGGCTGGTCGCTACGGGGTCTCCTTGTCATTAAGAAACCACCAGATGAAATATACAGCAGATGCTTCATTGAACACAAATTTAAAATAACATAGTTCAGCTAAATAGATTCAGGCAGCTAAAAAGAAATAAAAATTTAAATTTTCCCGCAGAAAGGGGGTGGGGGGCGTTGCCACCCTCTCCTTCCCGAATGGCCGTCACTGCCTGCAAAAAATTACTATTTCGAAATCGATCGATAGTGTTAAAGGCGTTACATTCTAATATTTCTAATCAAGAATCTAGTCTAGACTATTTAGATTTTAGAAAATAAAAAATTTGTTCCAAATTTCGTTGCTTTATTTTTTATACTTTTTTCTGTTTTATCTTCCAATTTATCAACCGAATTCTGTTCGGATACAAAGGAAAAGGAATCGTCGACGACTTAAGAAGTTGCGTTTTATAGTTAACTGAACTACATTTGAACGTGCAATAACTGGAAGCTTGACATCAAACCTTGGTTAGTAGCCTATGACGTACGTTTTACGATAAGAAAATCATAAAAAGAATTGTAACATAATTTACGACTTCTTTCAGACGCTACAATAGTTCTCAATTCTCAACTGAGGAAGAAAGAAAAATTGTATAATATTGCAATTCTAATTCCTTTATCTATTTTCTTAGGACGAAAAAAAGCCTTAAATCTTTAGGATTGTAAATAAGAATATTTTATAAACTTTTATACTTTAATATTCTGAATCAGAATCTCTTATTCAATTTGCGATACCTTTTCGACTGAAAAAGAAAACGTCAGCGATTTCATCTATGCCGGAAAGTGTTTCGCGGCACTAACTGTACAAGCAAATAAAAAAATAGATTAGATCCATGAAGAATTACAGTACAACTCCAATTATCCGAATTGAAAGGGCCCGATTCGAATATGGGAAATTCAGATAATTGGATAAAGATAAGAAAATATGTTATGCATATAAAAACATAATTTTAATTCTTGAAATTAAGTTTAACAAACATAAGGTACAGGAAACTAAATACTATAAGATTTACATAAAAAAGAAACCACGAATTAAATTCTGTTCGTTTATTCTTCTCAAAAAACTGATTCGGATAGTTGGGCTTCAGATAATTGGAGTTCTACTGTAATTGGACTCAGTACAATCGGGAACCAATTACCATTTTATGAATTCTGTGTTCAGTATTTTCAACTCATCTAGGTGTGTGTAATTTGCTATGAGAACTAATTCCAATCCTTTGAGTAACACATTACTTACAATGCAATAATTAATTTTGGATAAACGCGGTGATAGAATTTCTTGCATTGTTTTACCGAAGCAGATATGTCTAGGAATATGTATTTTATAATGGTGTTGGTTGTAATCAAACTTGGTTTAGCATACGAGAGAACTCCAATTATCCGAATTAAATGGGGATCGGGTTGACTCAGTGGCGTAGCAAAGTTAAGTGACGCCCGGAATGAAATATCAATTTTTCGCCCCCCCCCCGTCGACGTCACTGGTTTAGTAATGGTAAATGGCACCTGAGTATGGTATTATTTTTTCGTTCCCTTACATATTTGTCTTTAAAAAGGGGCATAAACGCACTACGGCGCCCCCTAAAACTAGCACCCGGGGCATCTATACCCCCCTTGCTACGCCACTGGGCTGGCATGGATATGCGGGAACTCGGACGATTGTATAAGGATCAGAAATTAACACTAAACGTACCATGACCGGTTATAAACTTTTGATTAGAAAATTTGCATAAAATGTTATCGCCTTTTCACACTTGACTTCCTGACTTTTTCTATTAAATATATGCAATTAATTTTTCATTATTTATTTATTTTTGCTAATTCTGATAAACATTTATAGCCAACCTTTATTCACCACGGTAGGTCATAGTTTATTGCTTTATAAAGTTATCGGATTGCACATGCACGTTTCATATATCGTACCAATTTGCTGCACATTTTTGCATACACTATCGCGTGGTAAGTTCAATTTGAAAAAAAACTTCATTCGCTGTACAAATTTGTCTTGTCTGCATCAAATTGTCTTCGTCAGCATTGGCAAAAACACGCGTAACGATTTTTATCTATCTGTGAAGACGATAACTTTATAGAAATTCCACAAAATTATTTTTTGTTGAATTATTGCCTTAAATTTACTTCGTAGAATATTTCCTTACTAAATTCAATATCTTCCAACATTTAATCAGGAAAAATGAATTTTTCATCTAAAAACTGGTCATTTGTCCAGTTACGGTATGAATAGGTGTATATTAAGTGTCGGTCTAGTGTTAAATAAAAAAAATGACATTGAACAATTCCCTGTTAAAACACACATCAGTCTATCAATTTTAACATGATAATGTTTTCAGGCTGGCATTCTTATCATAAATTGCGTGATTTAAAAATTGTTAGGCACAGAATGCAACGGGTGATGCGAAATTTTGACAACTTCTCTTGAATTTCTCTTTTGTTGGGATTAGCGCGCTTTATCAATGTTGTGACGAAATTCTGATTGGTTGCTTTATCAAGTCGTTTACTCAAATAAATTTCATTCTTCTGTAAAACATTGCGGTTTACTCCGCATACTTCAGTTTCTGTACATTAGATGTATAATATGGATAAATAAAAATTTTGTTTTGGAAATTTTGAAATTTATTTCGTTTTGCACATAAAATTAAGCCCAAAAACGTTACCAACCTACGATGCTTGGGACTAGAAGATCGAATTTCCAATATTTTATCAGAATAACGTTGATTAAGAGCACAGCAAGAGGATAGAACCTATAAACATCTCTCTGCCATTCGTAATTCTCAGCATGCAATGCATAATCCAAATGTTCTATCGATGCGGCATTTCGGAGGAGAAACTCTGTCACAGTATGCCGGGTTATTCCAAGTAGTTGCACCGATTACAAATTACTATAACTTCCTAGTAAACAACAATAGGAAGAAAATGTCACATAGGGTACATATTACGGACGCAAACAAAAATTTAAGCTTCCTTCTGTCATGCGATCAAATTTTTACTTCCTATCTTTGTTTACAAGGAAGTTAGAGCCATTTGTAATCGGTGCAAATGTTTTGAATAACCCTATCTATTGGTTAGGAAAAGTTTACTAAAATGTTTCATATCTGTAAGTGTCTTTAGACGTATATTTCGTCGCTTTACAAGCAACACCACCTATCTCAATTTTTTGAAATTTTAAAGGAGAAGAAGATAACTCAATTTTCCTCAACCAATAACGAATATTTCTAAAATTTTTTTCACATCTAGTAGGAATATATGGTTTCATGTTAATATCAGACGTTAAAAAATTTAGAAATATTCGTTATTGATTGAGAAAAATTGAGTTATTTTCTTCTTCTTTCAAATTTCAAAAAATTGAGATAAGAGGTGTTGCTTGTTAAACGACGATTTTTGATCATTGGTTTTAAAAAGGCTCAGAGCCGCAAATATTTACCTGTACTTTCCCGCTTCTGTTTGGGGTCGGAAAAGTGTAAGTAAAATTTGACTACCTTAAAAAACTTAGACTAGACTCCTTCTAAATTAGAAATAACTTCTAAGACACTGTGATCTAAATCTCCAGTGTAGGTATAATCTTACATTGCACTTCCTTTTCTCCTTTCCTTTCTAAAGCAATTTCTTGCGGTGACTTTCATTTTGTAGGGTTCCTCCGCAATGTAAAAAAGAAAGATGTGCGCATCTCATTCAAATAAATGAGCACAGATCATTAACTTATTTAGATAAAACTGATCTAATCACCGATTGCTACCTACAGATCGGATGGACGGGGAATTACAATATCCGTTCGTTTGAGTCTTCCTGCGGCTCTCTTCTTTTGACTTTCTCTCATTCGAAGTATACAAAGAGAAAGTATTGTGATAGTCCAAAAACCCGACCTCCAGATTTTGACGAACCTCCACGTCTAAAAAAAAAATGTTTTAAAAATTACTCGTGTGTCTGTCTGTCGGTCTCTTTGTGAACACCATAACTCAAAAGCGCTATGGACTGGGCGGATGAAATTTGATATGCGGTCACCAATATTGTAGATTTCTATCAAATTTTGTGCGAAATCTGCCTGCGCGACTATCTGTCCGTCCGTGTCTTTGGACACGATAACTCAAAAATTCCAAGAGCTAGACAGATGAAATTAACCATATAGTTTGCTCATCAGAATTGTAGATGTATACAAGATTTTAGGCCACATCCCTCAGTTGACTGATAGTTTAGTCTACTAGTTTAGTCATACTAATGTCCCGTTTTGAAGCAACACGGGGGATTTTGGAACGGACCTCGTAACTTTGAATCGCAGTCAGATGACGAAGACGAGACCTGAACTGGCACCTCCCTCTCCAGCTTCCACACCACACCAGCGGGGGGACGTTTGACCCCCTACATATGATTTAACGTGCAGCGAGCCCAATACACGACGTATCTTCAGTGGAATTGGGTTTCGAACCCTCCGGCTCAAAGGCCGACACCTCACAACTAGACCACCGCGGCCTTTCTGTCTGTCTGTATATTCGCGGGTATGTGAATGCGACAAATCAAAACAGCACCGACTCAGAAAAATTAAATTTGAAACGTGGTCTTATGACCAAAAGTATAAATCTGCAGCAAATGTCGGACCCAGTCGGCGAAAGGAAGATGTCCTGATGCATACTCGGTTTTCTTCATTATACTACGATGCACAAATCGCGCCATATTGTGCCAATGAACGTCACTTGTCCGTTGTATCATTCTGGTACGCGACTTCCTTGCTGGGTTTGGCCCTCTCTTTGTCACGTGTCCCTGAGATACAGATACTTTCTTATAAGGAGAAATGAACAGAAAATTGTCATATTGTGTACTAGAACGCTCACACTGGTTACTTTCTCGTATGCAAAGTACAGTAGAACCTTTGGAATCCGAAGTTTCGGATAATCTGAACATCTTTTTTTTTTAATTTTCTGAAAAAATTTTATTAAAAAATGGAGGAATATAACAATTAGGAATCAAAAACAACATTATCTATGTTTTCCCAACTTAAAAGAAACCTTTGAATTGGTGTTTAAGAATTACTGCAGCATCTTAATAAAGAGAAACAAAATCGGCTGTCTTCTTTTGCCGTAAGGAACTAAACCTGCCTGACGTTGCGAATCGCTCCTGGCTCTTTTACAGAACACCTGAAGTCAATACTCGACTGCATTTGGTATATCAAGAGTATTCTACGGAATTTTTCGGATAGTTGAATTTCCCGGAATCCGAACAGAGGTCAGCCTCAATTAGTTCGGATTCCCCAGATTCTACTGGATACAAAAAGGAAATATAGTAAATGTTAAAAAATTCGCCCGCGGGGTTTTGATGAATCTCCACTTTTCAGCTGGTCATTCACTTGAAGTATATCCATGCCATTTGTCCTAAGCCCGGTTTTTCCCCCACCCATTTTAATCAAAAAATACAGGCACGCCATTCACTTGTATTTAAAAGGATAGAAGGAAGGGGGGTGCGATCTTCTTTCTCTCTCTCTACAGCTGCTTGTCAATCGCTCTTGGATTTTCCCTAGTCAGCAGATTTTAATTTATGCTACCCTCGAAGAGAGGATCTACGCAAGGCATTGTTCTTTTCGCTAGCCTCTTTCAGGGTCTCTCTGATTTTTCGTTCCGTTTTCAGTCCAGATGGAATTCCAACCATGGCAAGCCGTTTGGCTCATTTCCATAGATTTTTATCGCTTTGCAAAATATACAGTTTGTCCGTTAAGAGAATGGCCGGCTTTATAACTTCCTGAGCCCGAGAAAAACCATATTTGGAATTCCGCCTCTCTATCTGTTATGAATGCGTTAGCTTAATAACGTATAGAAACAGAACAAAAAAAAATTAAAGGTGTTTGGATTATGAAATCCCCTAAAATATTGATCACCACTTTTGGTTAAATGAGCCGGGGGAGATTAAAAGCTATAGGAAGCTCAAAAGGCAAAATTTCGACAAAAGCTTTTTCAAACAGTTTATAATTTCACCTCTCCACTTGCGTAGTCTTTTACGTATTAACAACCTTGCTTTATCAGATACGTGTCAAAGTATTTTCAGCGTTAAACTGCCAAATACTTGCTTTCTGCCTGCATTTTCATTTTGGGGTCACATTTGTTTTGAACTATAGCCCATTAAAGAGGTTTTCCTGTTTTTAAAACTCCTGAAATAACTTTCGCCGTAGGAAAGTACATTTCGCAATTTAAATACAAGCAAAACATTTGACGAGCCGCATTATAACATGAAAAAATACGTGACAGCTCAGCTCCAGTGAGCAAAACGGGGCGGAAAGTACAGACCGGATAAGTGGATTGTGAAAAATGCAAAACAAATAACCGCACACTCACTCCTGGTCAGAGAGGAAGGTAGTGAGTCCCTTCCTTCCACAGTCAAGTAATCTGAATTTTCCAAACCTCACTAATCTGTTAAAAAGTAAAATCATGATAAATAAATCATAGCATGAATCAACAAAATAAGTTGATAGATGGTTCCCAAACTTTTTCGATTCGAGGCGCCCATGTTAAATCCAAATTTTTCCACCTTTGGCAATTATTTGCACTTTAGTTTGGATCATATACACTTTGATGAAAAGAATTTGAACTCGTGGCAAATATATTGCACGAAAAAGAAATTATTCCGTTATAATTAAATCTGTTCAACGTGAAAAAAAACTATTTCGATATTGAACAAATATGATGCACAAAGGAAAATGATATTATCACTTGTATTAATTACTTCCCACTATAAAACGGATACTTTACATTTTGCGTGCGTAATTGCATCTATAACCTGAGCGATCGGGGGGGGGGCAAGGGAGTATAGATGCCCCTGGCGCTGTGATACAAGATCATCCAATTCTTCATTCGCCTTTTCTCGACCGTCCTTCTCGATGAACTCTTTGACTTCTCCGTCTTTTCAGCGCCTGGAAATCCTTCGCCGCCGAGTGATTTTGAAATTTTTGCGATTTCTTCCTTTAGCTTCAGTTGCCATGTGGCAACACGACCGACGCTCTGCAGAGTACGCGTATGAATGAAATTCTAGCATTGCACGAATTAAATGGAAACGATTAAGATAATACGTATGTGCAAAATCTGTAAATATTTAGTTTGCTTATCATTCTCACATGACTACATCCCACTTTAAAATATAAACTGGGAAAATCAAAAGCGGTTTTCGATTAATGATTTCAAACACACTTCACGAAGTCCGCTATTAGTTATATTGAAATTCCAGATCGCATGCATCGCGATAATATACGGAAAAAGAAGATCGGTGACCAGCAGCACTCTATGGAATTTTTTGAAGCACGATATATAACGGAGAGCCAATGTCGTTATTAATGATGATAATAAAAAAATGGTTTTTCCATAAAAGAATATTGAAAAATCAAATTTCTATAGGAATCCATTTTGTTTCTCAATTAAGCGATAATCAACACACCCAAAAGAACTGACAAATTCATTCCAAATGTCTTCAGAGCTCAAAACTTTATTGAAATGCTCAGATGAAGAACTCAGGTTGCACATGGATTTCGCCTCTTTCGAATTTCAAAATCTAATGTTTGACGGAATTTTGAGAAAATAAATTATTACAGAAACAACAACAGGCTTATCGTTACAGTAGTATCTCGACTTACGCAACTCCGATTTAATACGAATTCTAAGTTACGAAGATCCAGAATTTTCCTTCCAGCTTCGAGTATTTCCCATTTTAGGATATGATCGAATTGCAAAATTCAAGCAAATCAATAAAACAAATAACAGAAATAAAAAGAAACTTCTCCGTTCATTTTCAAAGGTGAGCCGGTAACAACGCCAGCACCTGATCGCATCGCTCATTGCAATAGAGGAAGTTGTCAATCCTGCCTGGCAACTAAATTTGGATTTTGAGCATAATGATGTCAATGTTGGACGCACATCTCAACTAATAATAAAGCAGAATGTGTGTCTGTGTGTTGGAGCTCTACACGGCAGACCGCTGGACATAGCTACGAAATTTGGCACAAACATATGTACTTTGGAGGGTGGGAAAGTGCACGTCGGAGCCCCCTTTTCTAAAATTTTTATTAGAATTTTAATTAATTAAAAATTAAGTGAAATTTTCGCGTTTTTCCTTAATAACTTCCAAAAATATAACAACACAAAAAATATTTTTACACCATCCGAAAGTGCAATAAATTACCTTTTCAATGATATCAATTAAGTTGCATACAATCTTTTCTCTAATTTTAATAAATTTAAAAAAATATTTTTTGGCATAATTTACAACAATACTTTTCATTGTTTCAACGCAATTCAAAACCGTTTTCATTGTTTAAACAAATATTTATTTGCATGTTTCTCTTCCATTGTTGAAAGCTGAGGTGATATCTTAATGTTTAATGGTATGTTTTAATAAGCATATTTTCATCCAACTAACATACTGGAAGTAAAATATGGCGCGCCATTTTAAAGTTAAAATCAAATCCATGTTTTGCGAGAGGAATAATAGAGTGAAGATGATGCCGACAACATGCAACTGGATGTTACATGACACAGACAGTCACTTGATTCCATTAGGGACCGTAATGCAGACAACGAACAGAACAGGAACAAGGCTCTTGAAAGAACATGGGCTAAATGTCTATCACAATTTAAAATGAACTTGTTAAGGGAACCACATGAATATCAAATTATGCGTAAGAGATTCAACTGAAATTATATTTCCGGCGAACAAACTGGTAGCCGAAGGCGGCTAGTAGCAAATAACTGACAGTCGATAAGCTTACAGAGATGCTCGAGCAAACCGCTATTATCGAAACCGACACCTCAGACCCAGATCCACTAGAAGAATAAATGACATTTAAATCAGCTATTTGAGGGAGGGAAGAAGAGCCAACAAATCGAAACGCCACAGAAAGCCACGAAAAAGCTGGTCAAAAAGAGTTTTTAAAAACTTATTGGTAAAGCTGTAAAACTTAATTATATTGATAGTCTAATAATTTGCGCTACTTTTTATGTACTTTTCGACATGTTAACGACTGCAAGTTGCCATAGCACTTCGGTAAATTTCTGAATTCTTTTCAAAGCTGCAAGTGTTTCTACATTCGTATCAAAGTTTTCTATATTTCATTTTTGTTCAATTTCATCTAGTGGCTTGTTTTCGATTTGGAACTTAGTCAATAAGGTACGTGCGAACTTTTTATCTCTTATTAATAAGAAACAAACAGTTTTTAAAAAATAAAAACTCGTTTTTTAAATACAAAAGAGTTTTTTATGTGTTTTAATAGAATCATTGGAGGAAAAAGTGTAGGATTCCAAGGAATTCTAGCATTATAAATAATTTTACATAAAGTTTATATTAGTAGCTCTCTATTTAAAACAAATTTTCTTGCTACTTTAAATTTTTTTGTTGTTTTGCATTAGTAACTAGACAAATTTTTCTATGCATGTTCTTTTAGAGAAAACTTCCTTTGCATCACGATAAATTATTCGTCGAGAATTGATACATTTTATAATAATAATTCTTCTAAAAAAAATATTATCCAGAACAAACATTTTTTGTTTAAATTTTGCGTGGTTTTGTAAGCTTATAGCGAACTACTAGACTCCGAAAAAAGAAAATTATCGAAGCTAATTTCTGATTTCGAATCAAGTTGAAAAATGTGATTTTTTAAACACACGTCCTTAAAATATGTCATTAATAGCTTTTGAAGTCATCAATGAACGAATCATAGGAAGAGGAAAACTGAAGAATAGAGAGAGAGACAGAGCAAGCGAGAGAAAACAGATACAGAAAGAGTTTAATGCATGCCGCTCAAATGAACTGTAGAATAAAGGGACACACTGAAATGTCAAAAAACTTGCTATTTGAGAGTCAAAAATACATACAATATCGTAAGACATGGCCTTACCACTACTGATTCATTGCACATTTTAAAAAATCCAATACAATATATGAAATAGTGGTCTTGAAAAAAGTTCCACTTTGTGCTCTAATTTAGAAGTCATAATAAAAGCTAAAAGGATGAGTTGTGTGGAAGATATTTTTGTAACTGAAGCTTCAACACAAGTGGTTTTAAAAGACTTGCGTAATCAAACTAACTGTACAGCGACTGATTAAATCACTATAAGATGATTTTTTATCCTTCGAGGGCGATATTAATAACGTTTTTCAATTAATAAATGGGTTTTTGACACTTCCTCGAAACAATTTGACTATAAACTCTTGTTCCAGTAAATTAATTTATAAATAGAGGTGAAAAACTGCATACCGTATTAAGGATTATCTACGACCGTCCTCTCGATATTGTAGACCAGTACGACTCCAATTCGTTCAGGAATTGACACAAATTCAAAAACAAGAAGTATAAATCTCACAACCTAGATATATGTCACATACTAGATAACTGATTTGAATCCGACAGGTGTTAAAATTTTTAATTAGGCAAAACAGCAAACAATATTACGAATACTCAACGAACGAAAGATTAATTTATGTCCAACCACAAGCAAACAGTTTAATCATAGCTTAAAGTTTTGTTTAAAGTAGTCATTTAAAATCATCTACAGGACTGTCCAGATTGCAGGATTAGATTCTTCGAGTGTTTATTATATTTTCCATATAGACTTCCGTTACGCAAATGAGAAATGGCGGGGTGCGGACGAGATTAAAAGAATATTGAAATATTAAAAAAAGAATCCAAAATAAATTTAAATTGCAAATAGGTCTCGTGGTTGACAAGATGAACCATGAATGAAAGCAATACTGCATGCGCGCGGAAGTCAGCTGTAGCTATTTTTTTTTCTCATTTTTCTACTAATTATAGTGTAGCTAGCAGTACGCGCACGGCGTTGCCCGTGGAATCAGGACTTCAACAAAATAAAAAAACGCCCACAATGGCATGAAAAACAAAAGATGCACATTATTGATTTTCCCGCTTATTTGTTTTCTCGAAAATGAAATTTAAATGTAGAAAAACAGTACAAAGTACGTTAATCCAAAACAATATTAAAAAATTGCAACGTCAAAATCATTATTATACAGCAACCAAAATATGCGAGACAAATAAACATGTTAAGATACTGCCGAAAATAATAATCGATCGTCATTCAATTGAAGGTTGTGACGTCACCTGCGCTCTGCACCGTCAGCCAATCAAATTGCGGGCAACGTTCGGGAAAAGTGTCGCTGGAGGAATCTTTCTAGATAAAAATACCTTTCAACTGACCAGGAAAAAATTAATTAAAAAAAAACTTGAAACGATATTTTAACCGTTCTTGTTTTAAATCCGACAGAACCGTTCCAGTTAAACGCTGAAAAACATTTAAAATAATAGTGTTATTAGAACGTCGGATGCAGCAAATTTAAAAACAAAAATAAAATTTCGATTGTAAAACTATTTTTTTAAAAATTTCTCAAAATTCAGTAAATTACGTTTGAAGCTCAAAACAAATTTCATTAAAAACAAAATTGTTTGTTCTATACGATGGTGCATCGAAATGACCCACAACAACACAAAACATTAAATAAAAAATTTTCGAGATTGAATTTTAAAATTCCGGCTTCGAGGTGCATTGAGTCACCATTAAGACTACATGTGTGCCAAATTTCAAGGCTGTAAGTGCGATAGATTCGTCTGGACATAGCACGCACGCACGCACGCACGCACACATTGCCTTTTATAAGTATAGATAAATGTTTAATTGCCCTTGAATTTCTTCATTAATTGAGAATTTCTCAATACTTATGTCTACCCAACATATCCTAAAGTTCTTAAAGCAAATAATTTTAATATTTAGCAATTTTAGCCAACTTTTTCGCATATTTCACCACTGTGCGCACTCAACGTACACACAACTTGACGTGTGTTATCACATAGACGTTCACCATTAACTGCGAAGCGGAACGAAAATCACTAAATAAGCCACTGATGAAAAGAATCTCATATAAAAAAATTGGTTAAAAAAGAATAAATAAGAAAAATGGGTTTTTTTCCCCATTTCCTCCGATAAAGAGTTTTAGTATTCGTTTCTTTCTTCAAAACGCAGATTCAAATGCAATCTTGACAGAAGTCCTCGGATCGTTCGAAAAAAGTTTACAAATTTTGGAAACAATCGACTGTAATGAGGAACGTATTACAAAGCAATAAATTGAAAAACTATTAGCTAGCTATGAAAAATTTCACAGAAAGAAAATAAAAGAAATCGTTGATTCGTCAGGGCGAATTTGATAGACCTTATGAAGCTACGACACCGAACTCTATTTCGTGTAACTCTTTTAAGCTGGTATGTGCTATTTTGTATCGATATAAAATGAAACTGTTTCATACTTTTCTTCCAAACAGCTGTTTTCCTACACTGCGCCTTTGATAATAATTCGCAAGTATTTATATTCAAAGTTTGTCACCAACTTACGCGAATCCGACTTTTCGTCGGTCCCACCTATCGCGCAACCAGTGGCGCAGCGCCCGGTTGGGGGGGGGGGGGGAGGATAGATGCTTCGGGCGCCATGAAGTCAAAACATTACTGCGTTTATGGCATTTTTAAAGCAAATTATGATGGGGAAGCGTAAAAATAATACCATGCCCTGGGTTGCATTGATGCTTGATAAATCACTGATGACAACTCGGGTTTAAAAAAAAATCACATTATTTCCCTAGTGCCTTTTACCCTAGTTATTCCACCGGCCATGGTGACAAAATGTTACTTTCTTGTCACTTTTTAAAGTCAAATACGATGAGGGAGGAAATACCATGTCCCGGGCGCCATTTACACAAGTTACGCCACTGATGATGAAGAGGGGGCGAAAAAACTCACATTATGGCCCGGGCGCCACTCACCTTCACTACGCCACTGAATGCAATTTCGGTTTTAATGTTTATTGGAAAATAAAATGATTCTAGAGATAAAAGAAATGGCAGAGAAAGAAGTAATCAGTCATAAAGAACTAAAAACGTATTGCACAAACTCCAGCATATTCCATAATTATAGTGTTTTTATGGGAAAATAACTAACACGTATTTCACATCCAAATATACATAATTCAGACGAAATCCCGCAAAACTATCAACAAATAAATAAAAAAATAGTAACGCTTTACAAAGAACCAATCTATAACATTCAGTTCTACATTTTACGAAGGTAAAAACATAGTCAAGGTCGAACGTCGTATTTCAAGAACAGATATTTGGAATTTCCCCTCACACTAAAATACTAGAAGCATCATGAAAGGCAGCTATTTGTGGTTTTTAAATGAATGCTGTTAGTTTGTTCAGGTGGTTACCGAATGCAAGCAGTTACAAAGAAATAAATGGTTTTCAGCACTGAACAGTATTGACATTTCAGCAACATGTTTGACATTCAGTAAACGGTCGTAGAATAAGGCTATTTAATCTAAAGGTTTAGTCAAATAAGAAAAAGCTCAGAATTTTTTTTTTATATATAAAACGTTCGAAGAATTTTTGTGCACTAAACAGTCAAAAGTTTTGATAAAATCTGCAAAAATCAGTTTAGACATGCCAAAAAAATCTCATCAGAACTATAAAATACAATATCACTGATTTGAATTAATAATTTTTTCAAAAAAAAATTAACTTTTACAAAGACTGACTTCCTAAAATTTTTTTCTGCTCATAACCGTTTCTTCGGCGGGGGAAAAATAGTATCCAATATCCACTAGATTTTTTGTGTGTGTGATTCTAGCAGAAAAAATTGTTATAAAATGAAGAACTGTTTATGGTACATGTAAAGAAATTAATCTTAATAAAAGCTTATTTGATTAGTTTTGATAAAACTTTTTAATTAAAGTTAATAAGTACATTTTTCTTTTGATGTAGAAAAATGTTGGCAAAAGCAAGTTCCGTGAAAGTTTTTTAGACGCAAAATTTTCTCTGCTATCACGCAATTAAATCAACATTCAGAGGCGTTAAAGAACTAGAGTTTCATGATATGTTTTCTTCCCGTCCGTAGTTTTCTTTTCCTTAAACACCTTCTTTTTCTAAAAATTCGTTGCTATTCCTAAATTATGGAAAAATAAAAACGTAATGTTTCGATTTATCGATTTTAAATCACGTGATAATAGTAAACATGTTTGACGAAGAAGCAATTATGTCTGCCAAGGCAGTAGCAGAAATGAAGAAGAAGAAGTGGTTTATTTAATCAGTTAAATTGACATTGGGAAGGAATAACAGAAAGAAGTTCAATAGTGGTAAGTGAAAAGAAAGTAAATATTGATTCTTGTTAACTTTATTCTGAGACTGGCAGAAGAATAAAACACAACTTCTGATTTTTAAAATAACTCTTCTGTTTTGTTTGCAGAAAAGATTCTGCTTGGATGAATGGAGTAGTTTGTTGCTCAATCGGAAATATTGTATTATGTTGCATTTGTTAATTTTAGATTGTAGAATTTGAAATAGAATTATTGCGTTAATTTTATTTTCTGAAAGGTATTTCATATTGCTCATTATAAATATTGTTCTGAGAGTCCGACGAAATCTTTCTTAACAATAAATTAATTTCATTTAATACAAGTGAAGTTGTTATTTAAATCAAATTGTTCTTAAGTTGAATATGTTGGTAAATCAAAAAGAAACAGATGGTATAAAAAGAAACAGAGTGAAAACAGCATATTTTGCATAAAAAAGAAAGCGACTCGCTTTAAAGCTATGTTCAAAAATCAATAACCAAAGATTTAAAAAAATCTAGTCATGTCTCTAAATAACAGTTTTTTAGTTTTCAAATAATTTGTAGTAGTAACATTTGTTAAATATGAATAATTAATTTAGTGAACAATCAAAAAACAAATTACCCATGAGTCAGCACATCATGAAATATATATATAGATTATCGTTACTCATCCACAATAGACTCATGGATAACGACGTGACCAATACGAAGCTGTTGCATCAACGTTTCGGGGCGTATTCTAGGGATGGGGTATACAGTGGTCCTAAAAGGCGTATTTAGTCATTAGCTCTATTTTTACTTTCACTTGTGTGCAAAGAATACATAGAAAACGAATCGTAATCGTCAAAAATTCAAATCTGGAAATTCTGAATCCATCATTTTCACTTGCCCGCAGTTTGATGTTGTGCACTTTTTTCTCTCGACAGAAGTGATTTTTATTTCATTTGACAAGTTTTGCATAGCGAAATATTTCCTCGCAGCAGCTTCAAATTGAAACTTTTTAAAATGTAATAACTGGCATTTGTTTTCTACTTTGCTTTCTAATTACAGACTTTAAGTTTCATTTTACTTTCTCAATTATTATAATTCGGGTTTCTTTTCTTTTAGACTTTTTCACTACGTAGAAAAAATTAGAGGAAACTTTCACTTTTAACGAAATTTATTATTTGATAAACTATGACAGTCAGCTCTTTTTTAAATCATAATTTTAATATTTTCTTTCATACCGTTTTTGGAAATGTAGTTTGTTTTTTTCAGGTTATTTGTTTTAATTTTTCAAACCATCTTATTATTCGTTCATCCAGTATGTGTAATGACGTAGATATTTCGCAACATTTCCAACCTGTTAATTTTTTAATGTTAAATTTGGCAAGGCGCGGATATTTAGCCCAAAATATTAAAGCACTTTATTTCGAAAGCAAGCGTCGAAAAAGAAAAAAAAAATTTCGCATAAATTTCAATTTCCATAAAATTCATATTTTTCAGTCTGATTAAACAACAAAAATGAAATTTTAAATAGCTATGCATTCCGTATTAATAGTTTGATAGCGAGGGAAATCAATATTCCGGTCTAACAAACTGGTCACCAAAGGCGGCTAGTCAACTGTGCAGCCAATGCAAGCAGTGAAAATCTTTATTTAATCACTTTACAAAGACAATTAGATAGGGTAAGTTTAAGCACTTGATTCAAATTAATATTTTTTTAAGTGAAAATGAACACTTGTTTCCTATCCATTTTGCTTCAACTTTACTGTACATAAAATTCAATTTACCATGTGCAGTTTTATTCGTTATTATAAAAGCCCAAAATCATTGGAAGTATAATTTAGTTTATATTTATTGTATTTAGAAATAGTAATAGTAGTTAGTATTCGTGCTTATAAAGGTATATTTTATTTAAGTCACATTAAGGAAGAGACAAGAAAGTCAAGGGAAAGCATTTCTCATTTATCTTTTAGCCATAAGAATTAATGAATCGTTAAGAAATTTCTGCTCACTCTCATGAAATTCAGTTTTAAGAATAAAGTTCTACACCTTTGAATTAAGATTACAGTCAGGATGGAAAAAAACCCGTGATTGATTGACTTGTTACATTAGCTTGTTACATTTTGAGGCAATATGACGTCTGCTGGGGTCGGATCTTATAATTTTGAGTCATGGGCAGAATGTCTAGGAGAAAAGTTTGTGAAAACTGCTGCTAATAACAAAAATTTTCGCACTCTCCTGTAACTAAATTTAAAAAAAGTACTGACCTTGATAGAAAAGATGCGATAAAGCTTTGTTTTGCCCTTTAGAGGACTAACAATACGGAAGAAATCAGGAACGTGCGTAACGGAACTCTGCATTTAGTTGGAAAGCGATTTAATTCAGATCGTAGAAAAAGGAAATTAAACACGGAAAAGTAAACACATGGAAAGGAAACGTAAATACGTAAAGGTGAAACAGTATCGAACGATAAACTATGTCATACAGAAGCAATGGACCATCAAAATGGTGAAATGTACTACTAACGGTGGTAATAGCGAATACACGCACATTCAAATCAGTGACTAACTTAAGTTCATTACATCAAAATAGCAGATAATACAATAGTAGAAGTTCTGGAATATGCGTCTCAAGAAGAACCTTATCCGAATTCTGGTCCTTTCACAGGGTTCTGCATGGATCTGACTTTAAAAACCAAAACGCCAGAAACACACATTTCATTATGGTCAAACTAAAAACCGAAACATTTTCAATATAGCTATGGTAGCCGCCTCACAATATAAAGAATCCGGTTCGGACCAAATAACAGTTAATACGAATTCACCCCAATACATTTTAACATTAATTTCTTGGTGAAGGTAGTATCCAACATCAGCTCTGCAAACTATTACAGGTATCCTGCCATTACATCTTGAAGCACAAAAAGAAGCTATATACATCAACGCCACGTGTCTGAGGAAAGAAATTGAATTTGATAGTCTCTCCTATCAGCCAAAGGATTATGAAGAAAAAATCAAGAGCCTAACCATCCACCCTTCATTATTTAATATCATAAATCAAATGTCAAAAACAGAGCCCTACAAAGAGGACAACACCTTCATGTTTTCACAAATGGTTCCACAACAGAAATGGGAACAGGATGTTCTTATTGCGCATTTGAAAACGGAGTCAAAGTCTTGGAATGGAAGGGAAAATTAGAAAAATCCACAGGGTGTTCCAGGTTGAACTGGTGGGACCAAAAGAAGCGATCACCAGAGCAAGTCAAGGGAACGAATCAACTAAAATCTGGACAGACAGCCTCTTGAGTGTAATGGCAGTGCTTGATCCTTCATCAACTTGTCTGAGTCCCATATCAAGAGTCTGCTTCAAAAAGAGTCTGGCAAAAAGAATGTACAATGGAGAAACAGGCAGGAGTGTTTACAACGTTTTGCATAAAGTCAAGACAGCTCCTACCCGATGGCAAAGGCCCGAAATAACGTTCGTCAGGGGCCCACGGCCCATTTCCGACATACCTTAAACGATTCAACATCAGAAACAGCGATTCCTGTGGCTGCGGAAGCCTGGGAAACCCCTTACACTATGCTACAAGCTGCCTGTTTGCAACCTCATACCACCTAACAAAACCGTCAGCTGACCTAGAACCACTTCGGTGGAAAAGAGTTATGAACAACAACAATTCTGGGGCGAAAATCAGAAAACTCATCCACTTCATCGCGGAAAACAAAACACTCTTTTTTCCAAAAGATGGTGAGAACAACTAGCCACATGCTCAATTAACCTTAGGCACTCATCTTCTTTCTGCTCCCATACATAAGGCACCACCCTCTCAAAGTCAACAACACAAAGACTTGAAAGAACTAACAGTTATATTACTAACCATTATATCCTTTTGTTCTAAGTGTCCTCTTTTTTTACCTTTTTTTTCTCTGGCTTTTTCAATAAAGTTTCACGCATTCCCAACCAGCCGTCCTTCCTCCGAGTTCGGGGGTATGCTGTGGTGTTAAGTCCCTTCTCACACATAATCGAAATATTCTGGTTGGATGAATCAAAGCCCATGTTGGCTACCAGGGTAATGAAGAAGCCGATACTCTCGCCAAAAAAGTCAACACAGAATGCGTTATAGTGAAAACTCTAAAGCCTCGATGCGAACTTAAACAACATTTACAAGAACCGCTTTCTAAAAAATGGCAAAATCTTTTGGATAATGGAAACACTTGACGTTCTGTTCATAAAGTGCTCAAAACAGTTCACCTAAAACCAGTCTTTTGGACACGTGAAGAAATTCTGTTTGTCACAGGACACGGTCCATTCCCTTCGTTCCTTCACCGCCTCTATTTATCGGATAGTGACTCTTGTGCCTGCGGAGAAGTCGGCGATCCCATCCACTGTGCGACATCTTGCCCAATGAATCTCTCTTGGCGTATTAGGAAACCTTCTATTTCACAGGAAAGTCTGTGGTACCAAGAGTTCTTAAGACTCCGAATTCAAAAAAAGAAGAAGAAACATAATTAAATTCATAATAGACAATTAAAACATAATTCGACTGGAATAATTAATCAAGTGCCTTTGAACGATAATTCTAACTTATTTTGCATTTCGCACACTGAACATACTAAATCCTTCCTGCTAATAGTAATCGTCGAACTGTAATTTAAATATGTATCTAGCTTATAAGCATACATGAGTATTCAGGATACTCAACTTTTATAAAATTCAATATTACTGTTCGAAGATTCAAGTTAAAAAAATATCAGTTTGTGCAAGACCCCTCATCATTTAGCTTCTCTTAGAGTACACAGAAATTCACCAAGTTGCAATGCCTATATCTTTCTGAATGCTAATGGTATTGAACTGGAATTTTCAAATAAGTTGCCTTACATATCTGGTTTTGAAGTTATGTAAAAAATTAAGTTACGTTTCGCACATGCGCAATAAAAAATTATTTACTACAGATGCTCATATTTCCTGTAATATTCAAATTTATTAATTCAAATTTTAATACAATGCTTTTTTTACATATTGTCAAGTATTCTTTAAGTTTCGTACTATGTGGTTGAAAACTCTGCATGTTATAAGCAAAAAACATGCGAGAAAACTTGGGATTCTTTTAAAGAAAACCTTTATATGTTCCCGAATATTTGTTCTGTGTTTACGAAAATGTATGTCAATATTATGCACATCAAACATAACCATTGATGAAAGTTACATCTCGTTGTCAGCTTTCTGTGAAACAGGATGGGTCAGACTCCATTTTCGCCTGCATCCCTTTCTGGTGGCAGCCCTAATTGCCCTCGTGACCTAATCTTCACTGTAAAATGCGAGTTCCGAAGATAGTATGTTCCACGAGTCTCAGCAACCGATTGCAACCGAGCATCTTCAAAATTGTGCGTTATTTTTGGACACCAGTGCATATGTCCCGTGCTTTTCCTACCTCGTTGCACTTCATCTGGGATCATGATGGATGTTGGATGATCTAGATGTAGGGTTGCCATAACTGCCAAGCATTGATACGGGACGTTTAAGTGCTAGATATAAACATGAAAAAAGTTGTTGGGTATTGGTTTATTTTACTCTGATAAAAAATTAAATCAGTCTAAGCAATCTAATAAAATCAAGTATAAGCAATCTAATAAAATCAAGTCTAAGCAATCTAATAAAATCAAGTCTAAGTAATCTAATAAAGGGAACATGCAGAATAATAAAAAGGATGCAAGGACGATCCTTTTTAGACCAGACATACTTTAAAGCTGATTTTAATTTCTTAATTATATCAACTTCTTCTTTCCCATAATTATATAATTGGACATGAGTCATTTTAAAATTATAATGACAAGTCAGAAATTTGTTTCAGTTGTCTCCGCCCCGTGTCCTAACTGAGCTTAGGGAGAAAATGGGACGACGTAATACGGGATTGATGAGTAGTGAAATACAGTGACAGTCCTTATATACTGGAGGTATGACAACCCTATATAGATGTCTATTGAATTTTCAGAGTTGCATGGACTCATAGAGACGGCTCAGCTCTGAAATACTTTTGGGGATTAAAAATAGCCACAACAAAGTGAAGTTGTTGACAGTTTGTCCAGATCAAAATAATTAGTGGAAAATAGTCAATTAAAGATCCCAGAGTTTTATAAGATTTGGCTGAGCCTGTGTTCGTGTAAACCAGCAATGGTTTGATGAGACTTCATTTTATTAGCAGAGTTTTTAAAGTTTCGACAATAATACTTTAAGCAACAAACATTCCAAATTTCGCTTAATGTCACGCTCTTTAAATTTCTCAGTGCATGAAATACGAGTTTAAAATTCAAGTTTTATTAAACATTAACAACAAAAGAATCCTCGCTATTTTCTATATTATTTTTTCTAATCATACACGGCAGAAAAGCGTTCGAAAAAGAAATTCGGTATGGAACTATAATAGAAATAGAAATCACAAAACATAAACAAATGATAATAAGATACAGGGTACCGCTAAAGTCCGTTGTCACCCCAATAATTTCTGAATGGCAAGAGCTATAGTCATAAAAGTGGGGTCTAGGTATAGTAAAGTTGACATTCGCTACGCAAGGAAACCGCTTACAGCACCACCTGGAGGCAAAATTCGGAGTTAGCGTTCTTATCTCAAAAACGGTACGAAATACTGGGAAAAAGTCAATTACAAAGTTGTTCAGCATCACCGATTTAGTAAGAAAGGACACCTTCCGTACAGTAATGGTAAAAATAGAAGGCGTTAAATACATATATGTTTGGTTCGCAACTCCCAAAATTGTAACGCGACATAACGCGGAAGAAAAGAGAAAACGTCCCTTATCGTGGCGCAATGTTAGCGTTCGTGATTACAATACGAGAGGACCCCGGTCAAGTGTCCAACAGTACATTCGAGACACATTCCAGCAATAAGTCATCGGGTATGGTGGTTGCGTAGAATGGCCTCCACGTTCACCTGACCTGAACCCAATGGACTTTTTTCTGTGAGGATACATCAAACAGCGAGTGTATGCAACCCCTCCACCAACATTGCAGGAACTTCGAAACCGTATTACGGATGCTTGTGCCAGCGTGTCACCTGCCATGTTGTACAGTGTGCAGCTGGAAGTGCAGTCCCGTGTTCAGATGTGTATTGTTGCTGAAGGATACCATTTTGAGCATGACAGATAGATGAGCCTCATTTCCAGCAAATGCAGTTTTGTTCAACGCGATCAAACCAATGTGCGTTTTGTGCATTTCATTTGTATCATTTTTGTGCGCAAGATGTTTTTTTGTAATAAATCGATGATGCTGAACAACTTTGTAATTGACGTTTTTCCCGTATATCGTACCGTTTTTGAGATAAGAACGCTAACCCCGAACGCTGTAAGCGGTTTTCTTGCGTAGCGCATGACGACTTTTCTATACTTAGACCCCACTTTTATGACTATAGCTCTTTCCGTTCAGAAATTATTGGGGTGACAAGGGACTTTAGCGGGCACCCTGTATATTAAGTTATTCAGTAAAATCTGGTATTGGTAATGGCGAAATTTCATTGTGTCTGGCTGAGATGGAATCCATTGCTTGCAAGCGAAACAATTGATTCCGTATCATTTAGAGAGGACTGCTTAAACTTTTTATACTCAGAACTCTTTTTTTGGAGGTGGAAAAAATTTTCGTGACCCCATATCCAACATAAAAATTTTGCAGTGCCCCCAAAGTTCCAATATAAATTAGAAAATGAAGCATAACTAAAAGGTAAATGAATTGGAACAAGTTATTTAGCAAATATTTATGAAACCTTTTAAGACAAGATAATCTCCTTAACTATTTTTTTTTCTAACAAATGTTGGAGGGTCAGAAACAAGAAGGCCTTATGAGATTTGTTACGACCGGATACCGGTCTGCAGTTTTAAGAAGCCCTGATTACGAGCAGTAATGTCCAACAGGTGTTGCGTACGCTTTCTGGGATGCATGCAGGACCGTCCAGCATTAGTCTAAAAATAATCATTAAGGTAAAGAAAACAAGTAGCATCATTCGTACAGCAGCAAAATATTTCATTTGTAAGTGATTTTATTGAAACTAAAATGCTTCAAAACCACTTCCATCGTCTCATTAACATTGCTTCAACAGATTTATGGTTTGTATGGATTTTTGATTTCTGAAATGACGTAGCATCAACTTGTGATTATTATTAAAAATAAATTAAAAGTTTGTTAGATATTTGACGGTAATATCATTACTGAACATTAAATTATATTCGTTTCTGGGCTGTGAGCATTATAAAATATGATCTATGGTTTGCATACGTGCTTCTTATGATACTAATTTTTACTTTCTCGTATACGAAGTATACAAAGAAAAAGTATTGTAATCGTCAAAAAATTCGAACTCGAGATTTTGACGAATCTCCACGTTTTAGACCTCCCTGAGTCCGAAAAACACAATTTTGGAATTATGTCTGTCTGTCTCTGTGTGTGTGTCTGTGAACACGATAACTCGAAAACTATTAGCGATAAAGGGATGAAGTTTGGATTGTGGTCTTTAAACATAATTTGTAGGTATCTATCAAATTTTGGACAAAATCCGTCAACGAGAAGTCTGTCTGTCTGTATGTCCGAAGTCGTGCGAACACTAACTCAAAAACTTGAATAGCTAGATGGATAAAATTTGGTACACTGTTTTATCGTCATGAATGTAGGTCCGCATAAAATTTTGGGCCAAATCCGTCAACGGGCTGACTGTCTGTCGGTCTGTATAATAGCATACTTGTTTAACTCCATGCGCATACGTAAATGCCTGTGCAAAGAAGGGACACTCCGAAAACTTGGCAGTTTGCCAAAAACCAATTCTGGCTGCGAGATTTTGTAAGGAAGCAAACATTTAGGGCGTCTCGTTTTACTTGCGTATTGGAAGCAATCTCTGCGCATGCGCAAGCTATTCTTCTGTTTTCTCCTCCGCACGCGGAACTTGCATTGCTAGAGTTTGATAAAAAAAATAAATATTGCGAAGTTTTAATACATACGTATCTTTTTGAATATGATTCTTCACCTCAATATTTTACTATCACTATAATCAACAATGAAAAACCTTCTGATATTCATTGCATTCTGGGTTACAGTTGGTTCGAACTTTTTATCAACGCAGGGGGAAGGGAAATGACAAATGTTTGAAAAGTATACGAGAAAGTTTCGTGGAGGCCACTCCCGCTGGTTTTCCTTAAGTTATTTCCATATGTTATCTATTTTATTAGGAGAAGCATTGAAAAACAGTTCCAGCACAGTAAAGCACTGTTTATACGTTTTTCAAGGAACTGACGTAGAACGACGTATAAATGCAAAATGGTACAATAGAAGTTTTAATAAATAACTTTGATTGGTACAAATTTAATGCTACTTATGCAAATTCAGTGAAAAAGTCATGATTGTAGTGATTTAAAATTTTTTTAAAGATACTACTAGTCACTGGCGACTCGTCGGCTAAAGGCGAAAAAAAAAAAAAAACAGTGCAGCAAAAATTTTCGTTAGGACTGTACTGGGGTTTTTACTACTAGAAGACTTGGAACAATGTTCTAATCCGGCATAACGCGACCTGCATTTTTATATTCAATTTTTCGAACAACGAAAGCTGTGAAAATATGATGACTTAATGATCTGCAACGTTCATTTTTTCTTATCGCTTATGATAATGAGATTGATCCCTCCTTATAAGATTTTTTATCTGAATAATATTTTAGAAAATTAACAACATACCCCTTTTCGGAGAGTGACTTCTAACAAAAGAAAACGAATACCAGATAAATCAGATATGTTGCTATCCAGGCAACCTGAAGCGAAACGGTAACCCATAAATAACACAGGAGGGAAATCGAAAAGAAAAACAAAATGCGGAAGCGAAGATTAACTTTTAGTGGGCGCGAAAAAAAAGGGAGGAAAGCATCTTTCTCTCTTATTTGGCACCGCTCCAACCAGAGCTGATCTCACTGCAGGTCCGACCCTTGTAAATTCAAAGGAAGAAGAGAATGCTTTTTCTCCCGATTCATCGCTCGGTTGAACGCAGTGGACGAATTTTGATACTTTCGAAGGCAATCAGGTTTGCAGCTCTAATCTGTGTCTCTCTTACTTGTTGATTCATTTTTGTCTTCTTTTCAAGTTCTTATTACTTTTCCCCCACTTTCATTGATCACTGAGCTATAGAAGTGGGAAAGTAAGCGAATAAGAATCAAAACTAATATACAAGCTTTTAAAATAATTTCAGGGGGTAACCGAAAGTACGAAGTACTTTATCATTACAATGATTACGGGACTGTGATTAACCGACGCATGAATGAAAAACGTATAAATGGTGTTTTACTGAATTTTAAAATCAAGAGCTGCCGTACGTAGAAATAACTTGAATAGGGGAATAGCTGAATTTGAATAGCTGGGGAAAGGAAAGAAAGAAAATAAATAAACCCACCAAGAATTGTTGATACAGGGTAACACATTTTCTTGTCGAATAAATTTGAGTGACCTCGCAGCCTGAACGATAAAAGAAATCTTAACAGAAAGATCGTAAAAAAGAATAGAGCTCTAAATCACTACAATATATTGCAGTGAAAGTATTCCATATCCGTGTTTCAAACAGCCTTTCCAAATCAAAATCAGTCATGACATACGGAAACAATTGATTTTTCCTTTTCAAATCCACGGAGCGGATATTTCTCGACTTAGTTCTGTTCCATTTACGGGTCTGTGTAGGAATTAAGATATCTATTCGATCCCATTTACGTTTCAGGGAAAGAAGTCCATAAATTTTCGGCAGAGATCCGGTTTAAGAGTCGCAGGTTTAACACTACGGCAGCAATGGATTCAATTGCCATAGCACTAACCTAATTCCATGCATTTTGAACACGTTTCATTTGTTTTCATAAATCTCAGACTTTATTTGAAAGCAATTTTTTGAAGTTTTTAATTAAATTAATAAACGTTTTGACATAATTAAAAAAAGAGAGAGAGAGAAAAGAAACGATTTTTGTGATGCTATAGTACACTTGCAAACCATGCAGATAAAAATGCATAAATAATCATCTGCATTTTGAATCTATACGGCTATTGTCATCTTCTATTAGAATGGCTCTGAAAAACACAAAAGGCAGAAATAATAAGAAAATACGAAAATGAGTTCGCAACAGAAAGGCCAACTTATTTTTACCGTTACTTTGTGAGCAATAAATACAAACTTCCATAAATGTAAATTTTATTTATCACCCTGAAATTATTTTATTAACTCATTAAGCGGGATTTATTATTTGTGAAAATGTTCTATAAACAGTAGAGTCCCTCTAATCCGGAAATCCGCTTAATTAAACTTCATACAAATAGTTTAATTATTCATCATATGGCCTTAAGTCTTTACTACGCCAATTTATGTAATGTATTAAATAGCAAAATAAGGTGAACTATTAGTCTGTTGCATGGAATTTCTTTCAAAGCCCACAAGTCAACTTTGTATTAGACCCCGCTTTTATTCGGTCCGGCCCTGCCCACATACTCGGTGGATGGTCCGTGGAATTGGGTTTCGAACTGGACCACGAGGACGAGATCTTACCACTAGGCCACCGCGGCCCTTAGGCATTCGGACTAGATGTCATATTTTACTCATCTATCTCATAGCGTTTTTGAGTTGACATGTTCGAGCACAGAAAGGCAAGCACCGGAAAGTTGAAATTTATCAAAATATTAAGGTCAATTTTTCACAATTACAGTACTTTTCTTTGTTTATGAAAATGAGAAAGTAAAGAAATAAAAGTGATTCGAACTTCTAGTCGGAAACATCGTAGTATGATAAGGTTTCAGGCTTTATTAGTTTTTATATTATTTCCAAAAACTTACTCTTCATTCTATAGCAGCGATAACGTGCACTCAAAAAATGCATTCAATGTAGTCGTAATGCATGTGTTTATAAATGCAGCAACTCGAATAACAAAACGAATTCTTGTAAAATATGCTTAAAGACATTTTTTTTTTTAATTAGGAAAAAAAAACTATACGGAAATAAAATTGAAATCACTAAAAATCTAATTTTTTGAAAATGCGATAATTTTTTCCGAAGTTACTGAGGAAAAACTTTTAAAATTTCGATTAATTATTTTATTAAAAATATAGTTAAAAGTTTGAAAAAGCCTTTCTTAGTGAATACTTACTATCTAAAAAATGACTATGCGCCAAATTTGGTAGCTCTACATCCAACGATCTGCTTTGTAGAGCATTTTGAACAATTTTTGCATGTCGGATGTCGCAATTTACAGATAGTATTCAGCCTATACACATTATTATGTTAAAAAAACAAACTTTTCATAAAAAATCCTAATTCATTGTGGCAAGAATGTCGAAAGATGTAGACTTGTTTTTTAAATAACATTTATTAATTATCTATTTATAGTATATGGCAAAGAATAGGAAACTTAACATAATTCTATCTTCACCTATTAATGCGATATAACTAAAAAATTAAATATATTAAAAAATTATTTTATTAAAATTAGATTTAAAGATATTTGTCAAATTTACAATTCACAATTGGTTTCTTTATATTTTGGTTGCCAGAGGAAAGCAGTTGTGAACTGTAAACTTGACAAGTCTCTCATTCTTATGATATAAATTTGTATTATTTGTTTTTCGAGCATCACTTCATAATTCAATGGACTGTTTTTAAATCAATAGAAATAGTCTGTTATTTCCCAATAGTCTGTTATCGTCATTTTTATGTGATTTCCCAGTTGGATCGAAGCATCCTGTTTTTTTTTATTATTTAAATTAGCTTGAAGCTTCTTTAAAATCGAACTTCCGTTGTACTGAGATTGAATCTGTTAGCAAAAAGAAATGGAAATTATATCTCAGATTTATATTCCTGGGCCAAATATTTTCACATAATATTTTAAAAAAAGATTATTTGTTTATGACAACAATAATAACCATTGCAACATAAGAACAGACAATTCATTCTACTGATTTCTTAAAAATAAAGTTTAAAATTATAAAACACTAGCTGATAACCCGGCACTGCTTGGGATCCAAATAGCCTCCGCCATTTCTTTTTCTACAAATATTGTCATTAACTTTCTCCAACAAATCTAAATCACCTTTGAATCCCTTCTTGTTGAATTAAAACTTTCAATTCTGGTTTTTTCATTAACTTATAATAGTATGGTTTGAATAAAAATATTGGAATTGGAAAAATTTGGAGAAAAAATATTTATTTTAGAATTTGTAACAGTATATGACGTTCAATAACTAATGCTCCTTTACATTTATACAAAACAGAATATATCCGGCTAGGCGTTGTTGATTAAAAAATATAAATCTTAAATTCTGTAGAACGCAAAGTTCCCAAAAATATACGTTGCAAAATAATACATCAAAAAGCAAAAAATAAATAAAAATAAAAAATAAGAGAGAGGGAGAGAGAGAGAGAAAAAAATCATAAACGCGGAAGGAAAGTTACACAGCAGCTTCAAATTACTCTTATTAGGACGGGGATATTCTGGACTTTACAACGTTATGAAAATTACTTTCTCAAATGAATAAATAATATAAATATAAAACAAAAATAATAAATAATGAAATAATAATATAATACAAAAGAGTTTTAATAGAAATAGCTGCATATGCGCCTTACTATATAATACAAAAGAGTTTTAATTAATTTATGACTAATTAATTTATAGTTAATATGTTTGTTAAATTTTGTTAACTATAACTGTTATTTCTCAAATGAAAATATATGCAGAAAATTCGCGAATACAGGAGAAAAAAAAAACCGCCCAAATTTGCCACATAACGTTATGTGAATAAAAATTTAATTCGAATTTTACAATAATTTTCACGGCGTTAACTTCCAATCCTGCTAATCCATCACTGTGGCAAATCTGTTCCCAGTTAGTCAAATGGTCTGGGCGTGCATAGAGAAGAAATAAACAAACATGCACATGCACACATACATACACACAAAATAAGCTCTTTTATATATATAGATTCAGTTTTGGGGAACATAGGAGTAGTTTTGGTAAATGTTTACTAAAAACGCTAAATTTTATTTAATGACCTTAACAAAATTGCGATTTATATAACTTGTTGGAAACAAATTCTAAAAATATTTAATCCTACCAGTTATTAACGTACTGTCTTCTATCTAGAACAGGCGACTTTTGCGATTCTCTAAAATTGTATCAAAAGCAAACGAAAAATGTAAAAAAAAAAAAATTCGTTGAAACGAACGAGCAACTAGAAGAGAAAAGAATGTGTTTTTTTCATTCCCGTTCTGATTGTGTTTGATTAAACTTTAATTTATTTACGGAAGTAAAATTACGCTGGTGTTGTTTAAAAATTATTGTCAGAATGATTCGAAACACTGTTTAAAACACAGAATCATGCATTTTTGATAAATCTTTCCTTTTCAATACCCCACACGAAATGAAATAACGAATTATATCTTCTTTCACAGTACAAAGAAGGTTATAATCTTTGCCCATCGTAAATGAATCTTCACGCATACACGGAATTCATTTTGTAAAAATGTGTGATTAATGTGGTACTTTCCACATTCTACAAATAATTTCTTCATTAACATCTTGTTAAAGGTCACAGCTGAATCATACACTAACAGCATTACGTATAGAAAAATAAATAAATAAAAAATAAGGAAGGGATATTTACGGCGGCACGCGCAGATTTTTGTCGCCAACAAGATTCTGTAGGATCGCCCACCCTAAGCTGAGGATGAGGATGTGGTTTCGGAATTACAATACTAATGATTTTTTCCAGTCATTTCATAAGTTCTATAATTAAAAAAATGAAAACTATATGACTAATGAATCATAACTGCTCCCGAATACTATACAAATAACAGAGATGGTTTTGGGTGGATCATAGAGCATCAAAACTTTGTGTCAATGTAGCCCTTGTGTCATGCTTCATTTGCGGTAGGCTTTGAAGCGCAACAAAAGGGGTATCATTTGAAAGGCGACAGCAAATTGTCTGAACAATCCCTTGCTCTCCCCCTTCCTATTGTCTACAAACGGATCTTCTAATGGCACAGTAGAGCAGAAAAAAGTCACTTGGGGTTTCCTAAAACACTTTCTTGGAAGCTTATGATGTAATGTCACGATTTCTTATATAAAGATACAAATGATATATATGTAGTTCCCACGCTACTTTTTTTTATTTAAAGAGAATAAAAAAACTGCTTTATATATATCGTGCGGTTCGGATCGTAGGTGGGATAGTTTTTTGTAGATAAGTAGACAGTTAAAAATCTAGACTAACAATAAAAGTTTCTATCATGCGGTTGGAATTGTAGGTGGGAGAGTTTTTGTAGAGAATTTTGACGGCAAGGGATCGAGACTAAATAAGGCTCGATTCGGCCAAAATTATTTACATTTGCATTTTTTAAATCCTGTAATTAACTCAATGTCTTTTATTCAGTGAAATTCATATACAGCGCAGTTTATAGTAACTCCTTAGTTAACAAAAATCTATATTCACAGGAAAATTATAAAGCATGCCTGCAGTAAATGCCTTATAAAATAAATTAATTCTAAATATTATTGAAAGAAAAAAATTAAAAGATATTCGAGTCTGTAGTTCGAACCATCGTCGCATGATAATGTTTTAGCTTGATTCTTCTGTTTTCATATTATTTTTAAAAATTTACTCACAATTTTACAGCAACGATAGCGCAAAAAAAATGTGTTAAAAATCACTGCAACACACGTGAGCTTAAGTGCAGTAGCTGCAGTAACTAAAACAATAAAACGAATTACTGTAGAATATACTTAAAAATAATTTTAAAAAATTATGAAAATTAAACAAAAAATTGTACGGAAATTAAATTTGTATCATTGAAAAGCTAATTTTTTTAATGTTAAAGTGGTATAAGAATGGTTTTCATGTAATAATATGCTTTGAAGTCGATTAATTTTTAATTAAAAATTTAATAAAAAGTTTGAAAAACCCTTTCTTAGTTAGCACATACTACCCAAGAAGCAATTAGCTACAAATTTGGCAACTCTAGGCCAAGCAATCTGCTCTGTAGTGCGTTTTGCACGAGCTTTTGTCTTTAAACCTTATCACGCTTGAAAAAAGAAATTCGTATTGCATTCTGCATTTTTTATTTTAGAATCTGAAGGTAGATTTATTTTTCCTTCTCATCGTCTATTTTTAATATTCAAGATCCATATTTTCGTCTCTTTAGAAATTTGTAATTCTGCAGTCGTTACTATTACTTTGATTGAATTATTTTAGTAAGGATGGGCTCTACTTGGAACCTCGGGGTAGGGTGGACCTTAAGAATCAACTTTTGAAATTTTTATAGGGCACCCTCGCATTTTGATTTAAGGCCTAAAATAAGACTTCCATGAAAATTTCAGATTTTAAAAATGTGTTTTAAGGGTCGCTACCAAGCTTTAAAGTTTTGAAAAATCAAGAAATTATCCAAAATTGGAATAAACTTCACAAAAAACTGACAAACACATAAATAATAATCAACAACATCCACTGATTGTAGGAGAGTACATTCCCCCTCATTCATCTCCAATATAAGTTAAACTCATAGTCAGCTTTCATGTTGAGATAGGAGTGTTTCATATCTAGATGTGCTCTCGCACGTCACAATCACACTCCCAGCCTGAGCCTGACTCAAGCATATTAGTTTATACAGCTACTGTACTGAGTGTAGTATATTTGTCTGAGTGGGTTATTTTGCCCATGTTTGACTGTTAAGTTATAGCAGGCTTAATAAAAAGTTATTTAAGTATTATTATCGTGAAGTATTATTATTATTGTGATCCATCCGAGTACAATGGGAACAAATCCTCTATCTGGCATAGCAGAATGAAGAGCAGAGATTATAAAGCTCAAGATTTAAAAACGAATTCTTGACTGATTTTCCCTTAATTGTTCATTGGGACGAAAAAACTTTAGAATGCATTGTAGGTAGTGAAGCTGTTGATCGATTACCAATTATTGTTTCAGGAACAGGCACTGACCAATTATTTACAATACCAAAACAGATCACTTGTTGAAATGGCACGTTGCCTTTTATCGCAAGCAAAATTACCCTTAAATATGTGGGCAGAAGCTGTAAATACTGCCAATTACTTACGTAATAGATGCCCGACCAAAGCTCTTTCTGGAAAAACCCCATATAAGTTGTTTAATGAAATTGTACCTAATGTTAGTTATTTTAAGATTTTTGGTTGTACGGCATATTGTTTAGATAACAAACCCAGTCACAAGTTTTCTGCTAGATCAAAGAAAGGCATATTTGTTGGATATTCTGAAAACTCGAAAGCTTTTGGCATTTATCTGCCTGACGAAAAGCGATTTCTTATTTCGAGAAGCGTAAAGTTCTTTGAGGATGGTAATATTAATTCATCTATTGATATTGGTGAACTTTTAATTCAAAATAAAAATTTAACAGACCAGCAAAGAAAGATTGCATTGGAAGTAGGTTTGTTTTAACGAATAAGTATAGCCCTGATGGTTCTCTCTTGAAAAACAAGGCGAGATTTGTAGCAAGGGGATTCAGCCAGAAACCTGGTATAGATTTTGGCGAAACATTTGCACCAGTTGCTCGCCAAGGATCCATTAGAATTATGGCAGCCCTTTCGGCAAAATTAGGGACTGAAATTCATCAATTCGATGTGACTACCGCTTATTTAAATGGAACATAAGATGAAGAAATTTTTATGGAATATCCTGCCTATTTCAAGGAAATTTTAGAACAAGTAATAGTAAACGAAAAATCTAATAATATTGCTTTAAAAGCATCGAAAATGTTAAAATCTTTAAATAATGGTGATAAAATTCTTCTTTTAAAGAAATCCCTTTACGGTTTAAAGCAAGCTGGTAGATGTTGGAATTTTAAGTTAAACCAAATTTTGAATAATTTTGGAGCAAAACAAACCACTGCAGATCCGTGTGTTTATTATATTAAAAATGGACAAGGATTAACATTAATAATGGTTTATGTCGATGATATATTGTTTACATCTGAAGATCCTAGCATGTTACAAAAATTTAAAATTCACCTAAAGAAAGATTTAGAAATAAAATATACAGGTTTAGCTAAATATTGTTTAGGTTTAAATTTTCAACAACAAAATCGAATTGTGGCTATGAGTCAACAGAGTTACATTAGAGAACTCTTAAACCGTTTTGATATGACCGAAGCTAAAACTGTTGTTTGTCCAATGGATCTCGGCTATTGATTAAAAAGGTCTGATGAATGCGATACGGAGGGTTTACCATATCGTGAATTAGTTGGTGGGTTGTTGTATCTTGCAACATCCACAAGACCGGATATCGCCAATACAGTTAGTAAATTGAGTCAATTTCTAAATTATTATGATAGTACACATTGGAAAGCAGCTAAACGTGTCTTACGCTATTTAAAGAAAACAATTAATTTCGGGTTAATTTTTAAACGTACTGATGAACCCTTATTTGGGTACACAGATTCGGATTGGGCTAATTCCCTTGATGATAGAAAATCATATACAGGATTTTGTTTTATTCTAAGTGGTAGTGCAATTAGTTGGGAGAGTCGTAAGCAATGTACCGTTGCTTTGTCATCTACGGAAGCAGAATACATGGCACTCTCCGATGGCACAAAAGAAGCTATTTATTTACGTAAATTGCTTAATGAATTGTGCGATGCAGATGTAAAAAGTGTACGCTTGCTCTTTGATAACAAAGGAGCGATAAAATTGGCAGAGAATCCAATTTTTCACAGGCGTACCAAACACATAGATATAAGACATCATTTTGTTCGCGAAGCATTAAATAATAATGTCATTAATATTAAATTTATTTCTACAGAGGATATGGCAGCAGATGTCTTAACGAAGGCATTACCATCTCCAAAGCATTATAAATGCCTGGAAGCACTAGGCATTGTTAGTACAGACAAGTACTTCAGGTAAATGTATTGACATTGTGGGGGGGGGGTGTTGGGATAATTACATCATCAACCCATTTCCCCTCACAATCTGATTTGGAACACCTGAGTAGGTGGCGCCGCCCTGCGTAGTTCTGCGCACACTCAGACGCTGTGAAAAACGAGTCCGCGAAGGATGTGTTATTCTTTGTGTCAGTTTATGTCTCAAACTTAATGTTCTATGTCCGTGTCCATCATAAATAAAAAGGACTTTAAAATATTGCATGTTGCTTTACAAATTATTCGACTCTGCATATTCCTCCAACTAAATACTTCACACATAGTACATTAGATATCATTGAGATTGCCAAAACACTATGAAGGCTACGCGCTATTCGGGGTTCTAGCCTCGAGACGACTATAAAGAACATTTAGTGCTCACCATCATATTTCTTGGAGTTCACAAATGACCAATGCGTTTTAGAGCTCCAAGGGGATTGCATCGTTCACAATGGATGTGAAAGGCAATTTTCTCTCTCAAAATATATTTATTCAAAAATTAATTTAAGCTCTCTGATCAAAAATAATCTGGAATTCGTGATATTTGTGCTCGTTTGTTATGAAATGTTATGCGAATAGCTGGTTTCCAGTTGCATCTGCCTGTTTTGCTCCGATAAATGATTTGCAACTCCTAAAAGCTTAAAAGAGGATGTAGTGTAGGTATCAATTATGAAATTTCAAAATGTGCGATGAACTAGCTCCTTGGACGTTTGCGATACCTGTAAGAGGATCGTGTCATTGAGATTTTACCGACTGTGTTTCTTAAGAAATGAAAACAAAAAATAGTGGATGCTTTAAAAACGGAAAAAAATGATGAACCCTTGGAACAATCCCGAGTTGATCCAGATATAGTCCTTAAAATGTTTCTGCATGGCTTTATATTAACTAACACAATGAGATTTTTAAAAATCTTGATTGTACCATTTGGGTTTCTGAAGAAAGATGTTACAGAATGGAAAGAAGACAAATCTTACAAGAAAAGTTAGGCAACAGTTGATTTATTAAGAATTGTAAATGATGTTGCAGAGCATGGAGTAGCACTGATCAGAGAGTACAGCAAATTTCATACAAAAGACAATGAGCAAAAGCAGTTACAGTGTTGATGCTAGTAAAGGAATTTAGAAGCGAATTATCCGGAATCTAAAATATTTACCTTAATATCTTAAAAGTTAGTATACTGTAATTCTTTTTTTAGCTTCATAGGTTTGTTTAATGTGTAAAAAATGGAAAATAAATGTTTAATAAATAAAGTTAGATAAATTTGTAGTTCAGGAACAATTCTAATTTTTCGTGAAATTCAAAAACTTTCAGCAGTGGTAGCGACCCTTAAAACTCAACTTCAAAATCTGAAAAAATTACGGTAATTCTTTTTTATATAGTAGATCAAAATGATAGGGTGCCCACTGAAAATTTACAATTTTTTTCTTTTACCCTCATATAAGAACCACCCGGGGGGGGGTTAACAGTGATCCTGAAAATTTAACACGTCTGAATAATGAATGACCTGAAATGTCCTTACTTCGAAATGCGACTAGTTCAGTACTCTCTATAAACAAAAGAATACCATGGTAGTATAAGAAAATACAAATATTTTAATATTTGCACATCAGGAGGCGTGCCAAAATTTCTATGATGATGATTTATTTTGAACGCATATCATTAACACAACATAACATGAAGAGCTTGAAGATTTATATTAAATATTTTAGCTCATATATATAAGATACAAGTAAAATATCAAAGTCTAAAACAATGTAAAATACACAGGCTAGATGTCAAAATATGCTCTTCGATACACGCATTTGTCAATCCAATAAATATTTTTAAATCAGTTAAAGATTTAAATACCCATTTAAACAAATCTTTAAATTTCAGTTATTGTTAATTTCTTGCTAAATCAAAAGAATGCTGAGGAATATTCAAAGACTAGTTTCAATTTAAAATATTTTTTTGAGGAGAGGAGCGGAGGTCGACGGTCAGTTTAAAAAATGGATCTATGGAAATAGAATTCTATGTTTTCTTATCATTTCCTGTTTAAGAAAAGCATTTTAAACAAAATAACAAATGTGCTAAAACAGGCTGCACCAGTTTGTTCTCTTTTTTTAAGAAATGAAATCCTAACTACGAATTTTCCAACGCAGTCTGCGGAATTCCGAAATCATTATGAGCCGAATTTGGATATCAATTTTCCTCCGTGGAAAATTAATGATGCATTGCTTAAAACATTTAATACATCCAATTCTGTGTTCCAGTTCGCCAAAATTTCGAACATGTGATGAAACTGCAAACTGAATCTTAAGAATTTAAAATCGTAAAATCTAAATCCGAAATGCTGCATTTCGAACAAAGGTAGTATTCTAGCAGATGGAAAACTCCGCTGTTTTTAATGAAAACAGAGACAGATAAAACTTTTCAATCCGTTTCAAAATATTGACATAGAGCCAAGGGCGCTGAATGAATTCTTTTGGCGACGTCTATCGCTTCCAAGGATATTATCATTGTTCCGCTGTTGGAGAAAGTTTTGGTTTATTTAAATTGACGATTTAGCTTCCTGTTAGATACAGTACCAATGAAATTAATATTGAGAGGCGAATAAAAGAAATCAATTGTATTAAAATTCTACCTTTAAGTACATAAAAACTTTGGTATTGCAAATGTTAGCGACACAGTGGCAAATCGAGGATTTGAGTCTTTGGGGGGGGGGGGGGGGAAAAGTTTTATATCGTTGTGTCGAATGTCAAATCTTATGGCTTATGTAAGCCAAAACACTTTAATTTTACAGACCTTACTCACCTGACAATAAGAATCATAAAGAACACAGCAATACTTTCGATAATTTAACAAAAAACACAATGAAATAACTAGCAAAAACATGTTTTTGTCAGCGCTGCATATACGAGTGCAATGACTACAAAAGTGGGAAAACTTTCGAGCCTGTCAAAAACTTAGAAGAAATGTGTTCACTTTTTTAAAGGGAGATTAAGAAAAAAAAAAAAGCTGTAGTGATTTTAAATAAAATAAAGAATTCTGGTCCAGCTCTGGGATAGGGGCTGCAGCCCGGTAGCCACTCCCCTGGATTCGCCACTGTAGCGACAGATATACCCCGAAGTTACTCGATGGGTGGGACCAACTAAAAGTGCATAAGTGGGTTTGCAACTTTGCATACAAATACATACCGATTATTAGAGGTAACGGCCAGGAAAACAGTTGTTTAAAAGAAAGTATTAATAAAAAATATAGTTTTCATATATATCGCTATAAAATAGTAGATATCAATATAAAAGTGTTTCACAAAGCAGAGCTGCTTCGATTTTGTGGCTTCATGAAATCTAACAAATTCATCCGACGACACAACGAAAGACATTTTTTCTTTTCTTTTTATAAAATTTCTTTACAACAACATAATATATATATATATATATTTAATTTCTTGCCTTGTAACTACAATACTTTCTACAATTACAGCATATTGTCTACAACATTTGTAAACCTTTTTTCAAACGAGCCGAGGCCTCCTGTAAAGCCTCCAATTCCCGTTTGCTTTCTGGTGGATATGGGTCTGAGGTGTCGACTTCTAATGAAGCGATTTGTTCATGTATTTCTATAATCTCATCGTTTTTCATCTCTTTGTTGTGTGAGTTGTTGTCATTACTATCAACTCCCAAATCTGATTTCCTAGCAAGACTGACATCTTCTATTACATGGACGACTAGATCTGTCTCTAGCGTCGTCTCCTGCTCTTTTTTTGAAAGAGAATGGCCACATTCTCTTTTTATTTCTGCATTTGTATCGTATTCTAAATCGGGAAAAATTCGAAGCGAGAAGGGAAGCGTAAATTCGAACTCGCGGAGTATTACTGTAATTACAACCATATCAGAACATTAAAGATTGAGTGTTTGATAATGAGTCATGAATTAAATTGTGTCCGTTTCGACTGAGAGATGAACTATATATATATATATTTGTATTCAAACAGATTTTATCGCTTATCAACTATAAAGGAAAGGAAAGGGGAAACGCATCTCGAAATTAGATCGACGATAAGGCATTGAATATACAGGATGATTCTAAAATACCTGACAAAAAAAAATGTAAAGGCAGACAAAAAGGAACGAAGCATACAGATTTGGTAATGGAATGTAGGTGCGGAAATGACAACTTTAAATGTTGGCGCTATTTTCTAAACAACAAAACAGGACAATTATAGTCAATAAAAACAAACATTTGAATGGTTGAACTTTTTACAATAAAAGGTAGAAATTTCACCCGCAAACTGTAATACAAGATTCTCAGTGATTTTTCTCAGACTGGCATACACTAGCAAGAAATGTCCGCATATCCGCTGTGGATTGGTCAGGTTTCTTCACCCTTGATAATGTTAAGATAATATGTGATTAGTCGGTTATTATTTATAATACCCGCTTGAAGATCCGGTTGTTATTATTCATAATAACAATTTATTACACTGACCGTAACTGATACACTAACACAAATCTCATGAATTTCATGCACATTTCCAGCAACAAATGACAGTCTAACCACCGGATTTTCATCGGATTCAGTGAGATTTTATCAAGTACTGAATGTGTCCCAAGAAGAAGAAATCCATGGATGTCAAATTTGGTGATTGTAGTGATGAAAAAAGTAGGCCCCGCTCGATCACCCCCGATCTCAACAGCATCCTCTACCATTTCAACACGCTATTTATCCGCAGCGAGTCCATTACAAATCTACTTATTTCTTTCCTCCTCTATCTGTACGTATATCTTTGCCAGTTGTTTTAAAATCTCCTTGCATGTTACCAGCAATTTATGAATTCTGGTTAATAATTGTATAAAAATATTAATTAGATTTAATTTAAAAAAAGTTTAGCTTCCAAAAAATTCTCCTTTGTGATCACTTTAACAGTAGAAAGAAAATAGACAAGGGTTTTCTTCCTCAGAATCATATTCATTATTATTATTTCTGTTGTATATTTTGTTGTTTCTTATATCCATGACGCATGCATTAAGATGAAGGATACAAGAAATAATAAAATGATCAGCCCTTGATTTTTGGAACATCGACTGTATTCAGAAATGTTTATTTTTCTTGGATGAATCGCTTTAAAATGACCAAACGTCTTGGATTAGTCGTCAGAGGCCAAATTTCTAACATTTTATCTCGAATTCGAACAGACATCTCGGATTGTCGCGTTTTTTTTATAATGAAAAATCAATAAAATAGTTCAAAGTGAAAAAATTAAACACAAAATATGCTTAAAAAGCTTGCTTTTAAAACAAATTCCGCAATCCAACTTTTACTAAATGTACGGCGTATTGGCACTTCAGTACCTCAATGTTTTTGAATATTATTAACTTCCATTATACGTAATCAGATATTAACATAGCTTCAATGTAAAGTGACGAGACATTCCGAATTTTTCAGACAATGTCCAGAATAGACAGCTCTCTACTACCAATGTTTAGAGCGGCCAGATGTGCAGAAGTGCTGGTCACTTTATTTAAGAGTAAAAAAATCCTTCAAATGACCATTTCCAGAATGCGATTTCCATTTCCAGGCAAGGTCTCGGCTTCCGCACCTGACAGTTCCAGGCTTGCCCATTCCACTGAAAATACTCCGTGTATATGGGCCTGGTGCGCTTTAACCCTCCGAACGGATCAAACGTCTTTTTCCGTTTTTCATTTTCAGTTCAAAAGCAGTTAACTCGTATTTATATTTATATTTTCATAAACAATCATGGATAAATTATTCTTAAGATTTCGTATATATAATTAAATACAAAAGATATCGATTCATTTACTTTAAAAGCTAAGTTTTCTAACCTGAAAGCTAAAAGTTCAAAATAATTGGGAGCTCAGAGGGTTAAATCAGACGTTGTGTGTCAGATGTCATCCTGTTCATATGGTGCAGAAGCTTTGAGCGGGGGGATGGCATCTCAGGTGTAGTTCTCGACATCTGCACGAGATTCAAAATTACGAAGTCCATCCCAAAATAGCCGTCGTGTTGCTTCAAACCGTGACGTTAATGTGAATAAACATATCAGCATGGTTTCTTGAAAAAAAAAAATTCAAGTTATATCCATCCACTTATTTTTAAAATTGTAGTACTGCATTTTTTTTTGTACTGTTCAATCGAATTACCATAGAAAGAATATCAAAAAGCCAAGCGACTGATTTTTTGGAAGCTATATAATGTTCCTTGAATGACGTTTTTAAGTAGTTGACTCACAGATGAAAATTAGTTTATATCACTACACGTTTAATGCTTAAAGAAAATTAGATTCTTGTATGGTCGTAAACTGAAATTAGGTAAACGAAAATTTAGTCTTAAATCATTGTAACTTCCTGAAATACCGTTTGGCAGTGCGCATCGGTTATTTGCAAGTTAAAATTAGCTTTGTTATGCTTTGTCTTGCCAAAATGAACTAGAAAAATATCTTTTCCGCTGCCGATTTGCTTACGATAGGTGTTTTACTCTGAGTCCAGAGCCTAAACTTCTTACATCAGCTAAACAAAAAATACTTGCTTTCACGGTATCACGTAAAACAGGCAAACTTTTCGAAGAATATTTGGTCCATACGATAAATTCAAATAATAAAACAATAGATGTATTTATTATTTCCAGACGAGTGAGCTGAGCTGATAAAAAACTGAGTTTTTACCTACATCACATAATAAGTCAATTGGCAAGACATTTATAACAACAACTTGTCTAACTATTTAATTGATCGGGATTTCTTTGCATAAGATGAATAGTGAAAATGAATAAACGCTTAATGCGATATCACTTTTTAATGATATTCCAGCCTAGATATCTTCTCGTCGATTCCTGTTCAATCAGATAATTCAAATTTTAATTAATTTTTTTCCACGTCTTGACTTTGTAAAGTTTGGACGCAATCCTTGACAGATTGGTACACAATTCTTAATGTCAATCAATGAAAATTAAATTAATCTATCCTCATTCCCATTAATAAATTTTTAGTATTAAATGTATTGTCTTTTTTAAAAAAATCAAGGAAATACTTTGAAAAAGTCAATTTTAAAAGTCCATCCATGTTCAAGGTTTATGTGAACCCTTGAATATGTTAAAGAATGTGCCCAGTTGTTTAGCAGCATGAATATAAGTTCATTTTTCATATGCAATTTTTCTAATGGAAATTTATTAATAATCTTTGTGCAACTGTTTTCAAGTATTGTATATGGAACAATGAAATAGCTTAGTTTTATCGCTAAAACCAGTGACCATTTCCAGCAGAATGAGTGTACAAGTTATCAGGATACAAAAAAGAAATAATATGAATTGTATCATTGTGTACTGAGTAGCAAAGATTTACAGATCAGCAGAGCTAATTAAATGTAAAAAAATTATTTGTTGCTCATATTTCGAACTAGTTAAAAAGTTATTCATATAGTATGATCACCTCTTTATGTCTCTCTGAGGAACTGACCACTCAAACCGTAAGTCATCGAGTTTCGTCAAAAGAATCCAAATAACACCGTGCACAGAGGCGTTTGTAATCAGCCTTCCACTTATATCGATTGCAATGCTTAAAGGAGTGCCCAAAGAGATTTAATTCCATCTTTACAGATATTTAGACCCAAACGTATAAACAGTTGCTACGTCAGAAAAACTTTTTAATGATTATTTTAAATTCTTGTTAAGATTATTTTGATTTTGTTCATTTTCCTACTGGCAGCTAAGAAGCCATGGATTTTTCTTGATATTTCCCTGCTATCTTTAACATTTCCCCTCGAAGCTCTAGGGTACGATACCCCCTCACACATTTTTTAATGTTCCAGGTAGCCAGTGGCCTGAGAATGGACATCATCAAGAGAAGCCGATGTATTGGAGCGCTGTTCTGTTACTGATATCTGAAGTTGCGTCGATGGACACAAAGCCGTCTTATCAAATTTGAGCGCCCTGGGCTAAAATAATTTTGCGCCCCATCAGAACAGTAACTAGGAGCTTCAGCGCCTAAGGTCCAATGAAAATACCTAACTAATAATATAATTGAGTAAAAATGGCACTTGTACTGTGCTGCTGATCGGTGCCTTTTCAAAATCGGATTTTGATAATTATTTACTTGATTGGCACAGAAATATGCATTTTAATTTATAGCATAAGATATGCATGTTTATGTAGCATTACAAAATCGATGACTGTCTAGTTACAGCCCTCTAATCATATTTGTATTTTTAGCATATTTAAAATTATAATTTTTTAAAAAAATTGGTTCAATATTAAAATAAATCGGTTTTGTAAGTTTATAGGCACCTTTGCATCAATGGCGCCCCTGGGCTACAGTCCAAATAGCCCATTGGATAAAACAGCCTTGGATGGACAGTGGTCATTCTTTATAGGTAAGAGACATTGCCTGTCAAAAAGGCATCGCTAGCAGTTTGCATTGTCTCACGCTGTGCTTTATTTTTCAATTGTTTAGTTTGTTGTTTGCAAAGTATTCACATTCATCAATTCATAGCAGAATTTCTAAACCCCGCATTGTCTTTCAGCGATTACCTTCTATCTTGAAAGAGTCTGCCCTCTTACTCGTTTTTCAGTAAAGCGAGTAGTCCTCTCAACGGACCAATACCTGACGCTGTAATCATTGTAACCATCTTTACTGAGTTAACTTAATCAAGGTTCTTCACTCTATTTCAAATTCTTTCAAAAGGCTAAAAACAGAATTACATTTGTAGGTGCAATGCGAAATAAAAACACACTGTGTCTTTTAAAACCCCTCAGCTGCTTGTCGCTTGTTATTAATAGATTCTACAGCATCTAACAAGCGGTGTATTATTATTTTTCTCTTCAGATTAAAGAAAAAAGCCAGAAAACATTGCTTATAGGACTGCGTGTCGTATTTCAAACACAAATTATCTACGTTTTATTGTAATTCTTTCAGCGAACCTATTCTTTCCTTTCATCGATTTCTTGTTTTCTTCCCGTAATAAATGATTTTCTGAAATCTTTATTCAATAAATATTTTTCAGAACATCATAGAATGAATGCATGAACTTCATAAATCCATTGACGTGTTTTTCTTTACAAAGGTTATTTTAGGCACCATTTTTAGATTGTTTATTTTCCATCCAAATGCATTTGTATGCCTTTTCATTCGTGAAATGGTTTTTCAACTTCATTCATCAGTCTTATGTATCAGTGGCTGCAAGATTCATTGCAGAAAATAACGCAATTTTTCTTGCAATACAGGCGACAGGGAAAACCTTCAGAAAACAATCGGGATTGTAAAATTGCAGACCTCCCTTAAAAATATTCTTTTTGCTGCCTTTTCATTAGAGTGCAGAAACCTCGTAAGTCACATTTTGCCAAAGAATAAATAAAACTTTTTAAATTCTTTCGAACAGGACAAAACTTTATTGTTGAGACTTTCGTGATATGCAACTTTAGAAGCATGAGTGAGTAGTATTGTCTCTCTTTTGCAATTTTTACCGACTCTATGAAAGACTGAGCAATCGAGTCAATTCATGTTACGTTCCAATCGCGTGGAAAACGTAACTGCGCATGCCATGTAACAATTAATGGCATCTTGTCTTAACACTGTGACTTGGCGTTAGGTACATTTTCCTCCTACATGAACAATGTATACCAAAATTAAATTAGCATTTGACGTGCATCACAGAAGCGTGAATTTAATCCGTTCTGAAAGTTTTTAAAACTCAAGTATTTTAGCACCAGGGTTGCCAGATCAAAATAGCAAAATAATGCCAAACCTTCTTAAAAATAAGGCCAAAAAAGACCAAATTTAACAAAATGATTGAAGACCTCATTTGCTATTAGAAAAAAAGGCTATCCTTCATGTAAACGAATCCTACTTGATAGGCATATGTGCAATGATCTATTATTAAACAAAAATTTAAGTGAAAGAAATTTAAAACATCCTTGTTTTATTCAGTAGCCACTTCGTTTGACAGCTCATTATACAGGGTTCCCACTTATATCCGTTACAACCACTTAACTTCTAAACGGTGACAGCTTAGGCCATAAAGTTGGTGTCTAGGTATAGTAAAAAGGCTATGCGGTACTCGATGAGACAACTTACAACGCCATCTATCGGCAAATTTTGGAATTAGCGGTCCTATCTCGTAGACGAGAAAAAAGTCAATTAGAAAGTTGTAGAGCACTCTCGATTTAGTACGAAAAGATACCTTGCTCACATTAATACTCAAAACAGAACGTTTAACATGCACATTTGTTTGCTCGCGATTTCCAAAACTGTGACGTCTTGAAAGGGGTTTAAAAATGAAAAAGCAATTAGTTATCACAAGATACCTTTATTTTCGGTGTTCAAAGCGCTCTCCGTCATCTACAATACAGATTTAAGCCCTTGTTTGAATTTCACTTTGAACACGTTTTAGCAAGTAGTTGGTGCGCTAGCACAAGCAACAGTAATACGCCATCGAAAGTCCTGCAATGTTAACGGAAAGGTCCATACACCTGCTGATTGAGTTATTTCTACAGGAAAAAGTATAAATGGGGCCATTTTGTGTCCGAAAAATAACATTTTCTCCTTTTGTCCATGTCTTGTGTCATCACAATTCAAGAAAATGAGAACAAACAAATGTGCATTTCAAGCGCTCTGTTCTTCGTATTATTGTGTAGAAGGTATCTTTTCATTCTAAATGGAAAGTGCTCTACAACTTTATAATTAACTTTTTTCTCATATCTGTCACCGTTTACGAGATGGGACCGCTAATTCCAAAATTTGACGATAGATGGCGTTGTAAGTTGTCTCATCGAGTAGCGCATAGCCTTTTTGCTATACCTAGACACCAACTTTATAGCCAAAGCTATCACCGTTTAGAAGTCAAGGAGGCAGGGGGAGGGGGTAACGAATATAAATGGGAACCCTGTATATAATTTGAAATGTGTATTTGAAACGATATATAGTGAATTCATTAAAAAAACAATAGAATAGGTAATTAAAAATTGTTCTAAAAATCATTAACGAAAATAAAGCAAAAAAGTCCAAAAATGAATTTAAGGCAAAATGAAAATTCCTAAGGCCAAAAGCTTTGAAAAAAGGCCAAATTTCTGTAATTTGGCCTTAAAAAAGCCAATATGGCAACCCTGTACAGCACTAACCGCTTTAGTTATTAGGTAAAAGAAATTAGTTTAGAATTACCCAGACATTATAAATGCGAAAATGTAGACATTAATTGAATCAGCAGTTTGAAGGATGGATCGATCGCCAAGAAATCGAAACGCACAAAACGAGCACAAAAACGTGTGTTATCATATAGACGCTCATTTTTAGCTGTGGAAAAGGAACGCAAATCACTAAATAAACCACCGATGATAAGAATCTCATATAAAAGTTTTGTTAAAAAACAATAAATAAGAAAAATAGGATTTTTTAAATATATTATTATTATTGTCCATAGGAAACTGTTTTTGAATTCGTTCCTCTCTTCAAAGTGTCTGATATTCTCTGAAAAATATTACTCATACCACCCGCTCTAAAGATGTGTTTTATACTCGATATTCTAAAATAAACTCGTCATTAGCACTTTAAAGAAAAAAATCTCCAACTCACCAACTGCAAATAGCAGATTTTATAATATGAGAAAACAAGTGAAATTTAAACTCTTCTTCAACAGTTCTTTTTATCGACGTCATTGCAGAAACACAAGCTTTTACAAAACACAGATAATATAAAAGAAATAGACACTGAAATTCAAAGCGTAAAATAAAGAAATACTTAGCTCGAGGGTAATTAAAGATTATTTAGAGTGTTTCAACTTTTAAAATTAAAGGAAAAATAGTGGCACAATATTATTCACTGCCGATTCAATTTGGATCAATGTTATTTTTTTTTAATGAATAATCATATCTGCTGCTCAAAAGTAAATTATAGCTCTGAACGCGGTAGATGCAAAATATCTTTGACAAAATTCAGAACTAATGTCACTTACTTTTATTTCCAAAATCTGTTATATCAATCTAGAAAATTGGCAAAACCATTATCATAGCAGCATAACACCACAGCATACCCCCGAACTCGGAGCCAGGACGGCTCCCTGACGGTTGGTTGAGTATGCGTGAAACTTTATTGAAAAAGCCAGAGAGAGAGAGAGAAAAAAAAAATTCTATGAAAAGATACAAAAAAAACAGGACATTTAAAACAAAAGAATATAATATTTTTTAAAGTTCAGTCTTTCAAGTCGTTGTGTTATTGAATTTGAGAGGGTCGTGCCCTGTGTATGGAATATCATAGCAGCAGAAGTTTTCTTTTTGTGATTTTAGAATCACGGATTCGGTATGAAATCTGTTCAGTGCGGTGTTGACTCAAAATGTTACTTTCATTATATGGTCACTTTTCAAAATATGAGGTCCGGTCTTTCACTTCAAAATATAGTGTTAAAAAAAGAACTATAATAAAAAAACATTTCGATGTTAATAAATTATGAAGAAAAATGTCTTTCAAAAATCGTATTTTAGTATGAAATATCAGAGAAACGATACTTTGTCTCCCTTCCCATTTTTTTCTTCTCTTCTCTCTTTTCTTTGTGGATAGATAAAAGCATAGTTTTAAATCTACGAACTGAATTAACAGGTCTAAAAAAATCATTCCGATTTCATCATAACAAAACTCCCAGAGAAACTCAGTGATGAAATACAGCTAAACCAAATCATACATCAAACAACATGACAGCTCTTTCTAAAACGCAAATTCAGCCAATTCCGAGGGATTTACCCCTCTTACTGTTATTGTCCGTAAGTATTTTATGCAAAGAATGAAATATTCTTCACACATTGTTTTCGGCGCTATTTTAGAGCATCAGACACTGATTCTGGACATTCCCGCCGCATAAATGCATGACAGAGTAAAACATAATTGAGTTAGCAGAAAAGAGACGTAGAAAAACCGAATAAAAAGATAACCCACACACATCAGTTGATGTAATACTACTACAAGCGGGTGTCTCGGTTTTCGAAACCGCCTAGTCAATATTTGTCTTTCGAGTCGAATTTCCGCTTAAAGATGTGAAGCGCCGAAGTTGAGGGTTGGTTAAGTTGGTAAATACTACACTATCTTGGAGGAAGCGCGAGTGCACGTCTATATCCTTGAACTTAGTTGTAGCTGAAGGTGCGATGAACGCATCGGTTATTCCACGATTTATGGCTTCATCAGGAAAGAGCAGAGACAAATGTCTTATCAATTTTTTTCTGAGTTCAATCTCGCTATCCGACGCTGAATTATCTGACATTCGGTTTAGAACCGAAGTGGGTTCTAGACAGTGGCGAATCTATGATTAGGATCTAGGGGGGCTGAGGTCATAAAAACTTTGTATCGTCGTGAATTTCTGTGTAATTAATTAATGCCAAAAACATTTCTGTGTAATTAATTAATGAAAAAAACATTTCTGTGTCATTAATTAATGTTTAAAAAATTATTCTAATTAAGTTATAAATCGTGCTGTAATGTTCATGCCAGGATGTAAATTTAAACGCATTTTTGAGCCACTTCTTCTAACTAGAATCCCCTTAAAAGTTTGAGTATAATTAAAATTCTCTGCACTTGAAAAGCTTTTTTGAGCATTAATTAATGACACAGAAATGTCAATACGACACTTGATATAAAAAACGATAGCGTATAGTATTATAAAAACGCAGTTGATAGAGTAAAAAATAGTACTTTTTTGAACTTCATAACATTATCATGCTACGACGTGTCGAGCTAAAGGTTCGAATTTCAGAGGGTTTTTTTCTAAGTAGAGTTTCGTTAACCGACCCTGAATTATCCGACATTCCGCTTAAAAAGACATGGAATCTACATTAATTAAAAATGATAAATCGAAATATTTATTGCGTAGTTTTCACATCGTTAAGTGAGCCACTTGTTAGGTTGAATTACGTTTGCATCAAGGTCAGGTGGACATAGTATATGCGAACGTGTTATTTTTTTCGCAACACCGTACTATTTTAGAGTTCTGATTAGATGCAAATATATTTCGCATTTAACATAGATGCAAAATCTATGATGCGAATGTCAGAACTGAGGGGGTTTACTTTTAGAACCAAAATATGTTGTAATCTCTCTCCAAATTCAGTTATTGTTTAGAACGGATTCGGAAACCCTCCGCGCTCTTGCGCATGCGCCGGACGGAGTTATTTTCATCAAAATAGGGGGAAAGTGAAGAATGGAAGGGTGATGTTTACATTTCACTGAGCGTGATCTAACAAAGAACTCCGGAAATACGCTCATACGACTCATTGCATGACACCTCTTTCCGGTGTAAAATCGTCCAAAAGTGGTAGTCTCGGAATCCGTTGCTGAATCTCCGAGTTCATTAGACGGTTGTGGCAATGCAGGTTATTTATTTATTCTTTGATTGTATGCTTTGCTTTAATCAGTCAGAGTTACATTTTGTTTCCTATTCGATTGATTTTAAATACCGACTGAAAAATAGAGTCGACCTCTCTTCCATTAAAAATAACTTTTGTGATCCTATATTTTGTTGAAAATATATTTGCTCAATGGAATTACGTCACCAAGTTGATGATTATTGAAATTTTTTGTCATATCTTGCATTTATAATTCTTAAACTATTTAAAACCCTTCTGAACATGTATTTAAAAATACCGAGTTATTAATATACACTTAACATGTTTTATTAAAATTATTTTCTTAAGAAAACATAAAACTAATAATAATTTTCTCATCTTTCAATAGTATCACATTATATTGTTGTAATATTTTGAAAATGCTGTAACTAATGATACGAGGCTTTTTAATAAAAATTGGATTTAATTTTTAGTCTATATATGTATAAATAAGCAATTGTTTTTTAGTATGTATGTTCATGTTTTTGTTTTTTTTTTGTTCTTTACGCACGTCGAAACCGTTTGACTTACAGGGCCCAAATTTGGCGCAATGGTGGATTAGCAGAAAAGATAGCTAAAGCCGTAAAAATTATTTTAAATTTCGAATTAGAATTTTATTTATTTAATTTTAAGTGAAAAATTTGTCCGTTTTTGCCAATTTCTTTTTTTGTCCATTATTTTTCATTCGCATCCGATGTTTAATTTATTAGTTCTCGCATTTTTTATTTATTTCTCTTCATATATTGTTCTTTTTGAGCCTTATTAAAAGAAGTTGGTTGTAAGAAAAGGTTTTATCTTTTTTTTCTGCAAACGATTCGCTTAGCAAGTTCCGTGTTTCCATTTATAAAATCGGAAAAATTCGTTTTCTTGCTTTTTTTTTTTTTGTCTTTTGGACAAAAAGAAATATGGATCCCGAAGTTTTTTTTGTCTTTTTGGACTTTTTTTTATTTACATCATTATTACATCATTATTACGTACATTTTTATTGACATCGTGTTCGTCCTAAAAAGTTTTTCCAAGTTTATATTTTTAATCAGCAACGTTGGGAAAATTCTGTACATATACAGTTTATGGTTTAAAAGTTTAAAATAATTGTTATTTTTCCAAACTTCTCGCGCTTTCTTTCAAACCATACAGCTATAAGGCAATAAAAAAGCTGGATTTGAAAGGATATTTACGTTTGTTCAGGTAAGTTAGAGCCAATATTTGGAGAAACAAAAACGGAGGCGGAATATAAAAAAATATGGATTCCGAACGACGCCGGGCTATCAGCTGGTTTTCTCAGAAAACTGAATTTATAAAATCCAAAATATTTTGATAAAATTTTAGAATAAATTTAGTTTTATCGATATTATTTTATGTTTACAACTTTGCATACTAATTCTAGCAACTAAAAAATAACTAAAGAATGCAATATAGTGCACATAAAGTATACATATGTAATGATGAGAGAGTTGTTAGTTGAAAGTGTTGAGGCATCTTTTAAAGGAATTGCAGTCATTTAAATAACATAAGCTTTTATTTGAAGTCTTTAAAGAAATAGCAAATTATTTTAAGAAGGTATTTTAAGTAAGTCCAAGCCATGACTATTCAGATCTTACACGCAAAACGATCGTGGAGAAGCTTCAGAAGAAGAAACAAGAGCTTAAGAGCATCGCTCACAGATTTTGTGCTTTCGAAACGGGAAAATTCCCGCATTGTTATAGATTCAAAAGTAGATCATTTGATTCCCAGTTTTTGAAAATCAAGGGGACAAGGCATTAGTTCGCATTTTTCTCGAAGCAACTGATTTGTGGTTACCTAGTTATAGTACTCACCCCACAAAATAATATCGTCTTTTTAAAAAAAAATAATAAATTTTGAGTCTCAGACTCAAACTGGAACAGAGCTCTAATCTTTATCTAGAATTCTGACTTTACATAAAAAAAAATTATGATCTATAAAAGCAATAAAAGATTCACTTCGAAAAAAATCTGGCTGGATGCTTTCTTAAGATAAACCACATCCGCCCGTGAAGTGACAATGTGTGAAACCACTAATCGGAAGCGTCCCTCCGCTATAACGGAAATCAAACTCAGTAATGTCAGAACAAAAAAATAAAATCGTAACGCATCAGAGAAATTCCGCCGAAATTGCATCATTTAGAGAACGTGTTGCCATTTTGCTTTATGCAGGTTTGAAATTTTTCTGTCCAGCGTAAATGGTGTAGGACATTGGGATGTTTCAGCGATTTCTATGAAATAAAAAAATCCCATTTTATGCCGGTTTGATAGTCCTTGACATTGGTCACGTACTAAAAAGCAACTGAATATCAAATCTTTAGGAAAGTGCATAATCTTCAAAAACCATAGGCAACTAATAATCTATGTAAATACATACGTAAGCGCTGAATCTGTGTGAGATTCAAAAAGTTGGGGGCGACCAAAAAATTTTCAATCAATTATATATATATATATCTCGTTATATAGAAATATACAAAAAAATAAACAAGACATATCAAAATGTAATTCAAAAACTAAAAATTTATTAATTAAACAAAATTTAAATTATGATCCTATGAACAAAAGTGCAATACATATGCAATATATATAATAGTTATACTTGAACAGTTTTTGAGATAATGGGTCTCAAAATTTGCCTCCATCTTGGATTTTATCGGTGAAGGGGAACGTCGTTCGGACTCAGCATTTTATTTTTACAAGAAATAAATACGAAAAAATTGTACAAACCTCCTTAACCCCTTGCCATACGATTTTATTTAATCCCCTAATTAGATGTCACCACCCATTTGGGATATTTTTTTATTATTTCAATCTATTTAAGATGGTAAAGGATACTTGAGACATTTAAGTGTGTCCAGGTGATTTTTGTATTTAAAATTAATTGTTACGTTGACTTAAATACGGATTTAAATAGCAAACATTCTGTAATTCGATGCGCGTGTCAGAGGCGTTATCGAATGTTATGGGGTTAAAACAGCGCGATCTTTGTCATCCAGGTTAGAGAGTTACGGTACTGTTTAATTTGCGACTACAACACTGGTTATTGTGTTCACAGGCCGACGCTAGCCGGGGCAAGTTGGGTTTAGGGGCATGTTGGGCCAATCGTGATATTTTCAAAACTGCCCAGTATTTAACGCTGTTATTCCAGAAAAGTGTGCATTGTCCCGTCTTCCTTCCTCCACATCAGCGTCTTTGAAGTGGCGTTCATTACAGAACTAACTAGAATTTTCCAATTTTTAGTAAGCTGAGTAAATTTCCTCATTTATAAATAATCATTCTTTTCTTTGTTTATAAATTACAATTTCCATTTCACAAATAATATTCAGAAATATAGTTCTTCATTGTTACTTTAGGGCTTGTTTGTTTATCGAAATGCTTTCAGAATAAATCTCTACGCTCAGAGAAACAAAAACGGCGATATGGGGCTAGTTGGGCCATTTCGCAAGGGGCACGTTGGCCCGGCGGAACAACATGCCCAGTGGCGCATTTTGAGAATGTCGTTATAGAAATATCTCTGAATATGTGGTATGGAATTGCATCAGATTTATTATGCAAGTTACTTGATATGAAAAACAATGCGGAGTCAATTTTGATTATAATTACACAAAACTATTTGATGATGACCATAAAAGCTGTATCTCACTTTTCCATTGAGTAGAAATGCACCAAATTTGTATAAAATACACATAATGTAGATAATAACACAATTATGTTACTTAAATTAACAAAATATAATAATATAGAAGAATGTTTTGTGACAGCTGCTTTATACTAGTAGTGGGGCAACTTACCACGCAGTCGGGGCAAGTAGCCCAAGCGACGTCGTGTCAGTTTGAGGTTTTAAATTATTACTGATAGTTAATATATTCAAATTTTACTATGGCGAATTTTTCCCGAAGGTACACTAATAGTGTCAGATAAAAAAATCTTTGAAAAATTTTGAATTCCCTTTTTTAAAAAAAAATCTTAGAAGAAAAAATGTCCCAACTAGCCCCAGTCTACCCTAATTGCTGTTCTCGGGCGCAGGGAGGTATAAAACTTGGAGATTACTCAAAATTTTGACGATTGAAACACTTTCTCATTCTAAACTTCGTATGAGAGAAATGAAGAACGAAATGAAGGTATTACATAGTGTTTGCAAATTCAGCTTATATAAGTTAATAAAAAGTCATTAAATATGAAAGAAGAAGCCCAATTCTAATCTTTAAAGACTGAATTACCAAAATTTGTCATAACATTTGAACAGTTTGCATGAATATTACAAAAATTTTTAAAAGATATACATTTATGGAAAACAAAAGAGTAATTTTCTCCTGAATGGAAGGATTGCTAAATTGTTAGCATAATGCTGAAAAACCGTCAAAAGAGCAACTTCCTTTACGTTTAACGTAAATTGGGTGGATCCTTCTGATACTACAAAATTACTATTTTATGGATGGAGGCTGAATGCTCTTCCCTGTCTTGCCGGAAATATTCGTGCCATTTCCGGAAAGAATTCCAAGAAACAATGTAATAACTGATCAAATTCTGATAGGAAGGTCGCAGAGCAACTAGAGTAATAACGTAAATTCCACAAAAGTAAAATTAACTTTGCATTTTATTAACTGTATTGTGCAGGATTCTCTTGCCTGTTTGAAAGTGGAAAAATGAAAATTTCCAAAGAAAACGATAGGTGAAATTTTCAGCGATGCGCGTAGAAATTTTCTCCCGTCAGACCATACTAACATTTTCTTATTTGCCATATACGGCCATACTTGTTTGTTAAATTTCCGATGATATAGCGACAAGAAATGACAATTCAAAAGTAAATTGACGCTGCGGAAAGATGTTGTGGGCCATTATAAAAAACGCATTATTCATGTTTAGCCCTCTAGGTGTTTTGTACGTATTTTTCGTTTCTCATATTGAGCTTAAAATCAGATAATTCATGTTTATATGTATAATTTCTTAAACTGCCATGTATAAAATATTCTTAAGATTTCAGAGACTTGATTAAATGCAATAAAGATACAATTATTCACTTTGAAAGCAACTTTTTAAAAGTTGAAAATGAGTAGACCAAAATAGCTAACCGTTCAGAGGGTTATTTAAATAAATTTAGAAAAGTTCATTTTCGTCGATTATGCCAACGAAAATGCCCAAACTATGACTTAAGCTGCTTCATTTTCGTACAAAATAAATATTCATATTTTGATATAAATGCATTTCCGTAAATATAATTTTTTCTTTCTTTTTGTTGTTGTTGCTGAACCACTAAGACTTTATTTCTTGTAATTTTTATCTTTTTACTTTCTCGTATACGTAGTATAATACAAAGAGAAAGTATTGTAATCGTCAAAAAATTCGAACTCGAGATTTTGACGAATCTCCACGTTTTAGACCTCCCTGAGTCCGAAAAACACAATTTTGGAATTATGTCTGTCTATGTGTCTGTGTGTATGTGTCTGTCTGTGTAAACGATAACTCGAAAATTATTAGAGCTACGGGGATGAAATTTGGTATGTGGTCTTTAAACATAATTTGTAGGTTTCTATCAAATTTTGGACAAAATCCGTCAACGGGAAGTCTGTCTGTCTGTATGTCCGCGGTCATGTGAACGCTATAACTCAAAAACTTGAAAGGCCAGATGGATAAAATTTCATACACAGTTATATCGTCATGAATGTAGGTCCGTATAAAATTTTGGGCCAAATCCGTCAAAAGGTTGACTGTCTGTCGGTCTGTATAATCGCATCTCCAACGAATCCGCCATCTCCTCGTTCATGCGTATTGGACGCAATGTTCTATACACGATATTTATTGACTCCTGTTTGGCGCTTTTTTTCATCCGATTCTCCATGTGCATGCGTACTGGTAGCAATTTGTGCACGGGGGAGGATTATGTGACTTTGTCCTTGAGCCAGCAAGAGTAGAAATCGGTACGCATTTAAATCGGAACGCGTCTGTGAATTTGATTCTTTACCTAAATATTTTCTGATAGTCATTGGATCCTGGTTTACAATAGGTTCGAATTTTTTTATCCACGCGGGGGGAGGGAAAACAGCACCTTTTTCGGGAAGTATACGAGAATGCTTAGGGGAGACCACTCCCGCTGGTTAAATTTGCAAATATTAAGGAAGTTTAACAAAATAATCCACGCTCAAGAAAATAAAACAACTTTCCTCCGTAGTTCCCGGATATTATTATCATTATTTGCACCTAGCAAAGCAAAGTTAAAGAGCGAATACATTTCGTTTCAGAATGCCGCGTCTATCACTTTTGAACAATTTTACTCCGCAGGGGGTGGGTAAGAAGAGTGCTTTTCCGGAGTTCTCTGTGGCCATTCACGACCACGACCGCTCCACGCCAAAACCGATCGTCAATGTGAAAAATTGGTCAGAATTTCCGTGGTATGGAGCGTATCAGTGATTGGATACCCAACCTCTCCCAATATTCATGACTCCATTTGGATTACTGGACCATAACAGGGTGTGTGTCGGGGGTAGGTGGGTTGCGAGGAAATAGGAAAAGGCAGGATTCAAGGATCGAAGTGACTGGAAGTGGATGAATTTACACTTTTTGGAGCGCTCGTGAATGACCTGCCACCAATGGATGGATTGAAAAATGGAATGGCGCGGAGTGATGGTGAATGATCGGCTTTAGGCTCAATCATTTTCTTTCATTTTATACCCACTTTTGTGAAATCAAAGCCAGGTGGTACATTTGCAAAAGCGCGGGGAGGGGGGTTCGGTATCTGAAAACGAGCAATATTTTTTTGGTGTGTTTACACTACAGCAGCGATTCCCAAAGTGTGTGCCTTGGAATTCTGGGGAGTCTTGACTTTCTCAAAGGGGCGCAGTGAGATATTACATAATTTTCACAATTTTATTTACATTTTTTAATTGAGTTTCATAAGTCGCGACACTTTTGCAGAACACTTATCACAATTTATAACCTGGATTGAGAAATACAAATTACGATATCGATGCATGGATACAGGAGCTATTTAATGCACTGCTCCATTTGCATTTACTGCTGCGGAAGATGAGAATACGACTGAGTTGTCTTGCTGCAATTCCTTAGAAACAAAACTTAGCAGCGTGGAAGTAATTGTGTTGTGGGTTGTCAGAATTTTGGTTGAATAAATCTTGAGAGAAAAAAAAATGATTGTAGAAAATACAGGAAAAATGGAAAAATTATTTCTGAACGTAAATTTGTAATAAAAGTCAATTAATTAAAAAAATACTCACTTAATTTAATTTTTTCTTAAAATTACCTAGTTCTGATCAAAAATGTAGTAAACAAATTATTTAATTTGATTATCACATTATTCAAAACTAACAAAAAAAAGGCAAGAATGCAAGTGAAGCAAATATGCATCCAGTGTAATACTAAAAGTCCAGCACCCTCAAGATTGAGTTTGAGGAATAAAAATTATTTAACTATAAATGAAAAGAAAAAGTTGGCTTGGTTAAATACAAATCAATTATACACATGCCTTATGAAAGCGAGTTTTTTTTCATTAATGAGATTTTTTTTTAAGCACGAGTTACATTTCCTTAACATATTAGTGTAAATAACAAAACAAACAAACAAAAAAAAAACAAAGTGACAATTTGTGCACTCGAACTTTCAGAAAAAAGCAAAGAATCTCAGATGATGCATATTGACATTTTCCTGTTTATGAAAAAAAAAAATTCAAATCTTGCGTAAAATAAATTTTAAAAATTCAGATTTGAGTTTTCAATTTATTTATTTAATCCGTTTCAATTTTCTTTTCATAACAGACTAGCCGTTTTTGGCGACCGGCTGGTTTGCTTTAATTATTGCGTGCAACACATTTATGCTTAGCTTAATGATTCCGCCATCAGTGGCGTCCGGGTCATAATATGATTTTTCGCCTCCCCCCCTCCCGTCATCATCTGTGACTGAGCTTGTCTAAACGGCACCCAGGGGATGGTATTTTTTTCACCCCCCATCGTATTTGACTTTAAAAAGTGAGAATAAGCGCGTTAATGTTTTGTCATCACGGCCAGTGGTGTAGCGAAAGCAAGTGGCGTCCGGAAAATAATGATTTTTTTTACCCCAGTCGTAAGCTGTACCTTAACAAGCGTAGAAGACGCTAGGAATATTGGAATATATTATTTTTAAGCCTCCTCATCACATTTTGCATTAATACTGGCCTACAAGCAGTATTTTTTGACTCTATGGCGCCTTCTAAAACTGGCGACCGGGGCATCTATACCCCCTTGCCCCCCCCGGTTGCTACGCCACTGTCCGCCAGAAAAGAATTTTTTTAATTTCAAATTTTGATAGACATGCAACTTGTACTATTTTAGAAGCCTTAATGCCTATATTGTTCATAGTGCTCTTCAGCTACCCAGTTCTCTCCGTCTGTCACCTCGCATAAAATTTGAGCTTTAATCTGAAACAAGTAAACGGTAACTTTTAACAAATAGATACAAATCATCAAAACAATAACCTCAGAATGTGACATTTCAAGGTTTTTGAAATGTGCTGATTTCATCTTTCTCATGAATCAAAATTTTTTGAATTTCATTCTGTGACGAGGGTTCAAGAAATATGACGCAATGTGATGTGAAAAATCCGAATAACAGATATAAATATATTTCATTAATTAATAAAAAAAAATCGAAAAAAGTTTTTAAAAAACTGCTCTGCTTATGCTGCACTTTATAACAACGCTTTCTGTCCTTCAATAATGGTGGCATTATTGATATTCGTCAGCAAAGAATAGTTTGAATAAAATGTAAATACCGAGGGAAAAGCTGTGCACAATTGTAGGCAATTAAATAACTAGAAAATTCGTTTAAATTGTGTGTGCAAACATAAGAATCAACATTGCTTCTATACGTCTAAAGGGACATGCTCATGTTTCGAATTTTCAACGAATAAAGAATTTTAAAAACATAAAGAACCCAAAGTGGAATTATCTTAATGAGCTATTTTACTGAAAGCGGTATTAAGCGAAAAAAGGGTAGTAGGTCTTACGACGCCTCCTTTTGAATAATTATAGAAAGTTATATAATTCTAGAAAATTCCAGAAAATTATTTTTATTACTCTTTCAGATTAAATTGACGATTTCGTCAATAAATAACGGTTTTTAAAATTTTGCGTTTAGAGTGATTTCTTGTCCTTTATTTAAAAAAAAAGCAAATGATTATCGGATGATATCGAGATACTAACTGAGATCTTAATGCCTGTGTTGTTATACATGCTTACAAAATTTGGGAGCATGCATCTTCGCAAGTAAGTCATAGAAGCTGAATATTTTATGGACGTAATTATGCAATAAAGAACCAACTCCAAATCAACATAACTGTCTTCACTAAATATAACAAAAAAAAATTAATTAATTAATTAAAAGTAAAAAAATATAATGCTGCATTTCTAAGTATTTTACTGTACGGATTGCAACCTATTCGATTTTAATTCATAAATTACACGCGCTTATATGTAGTTTTCAAAAGTGTGTCTGAAATTCATAAAATGGTAGTTAGTTCCTAATTGCATAAAACTACGTCCACATTAGAATGAATCTAAAGACTCTTCATTCATTACTATTTCAATTTAGAAATGAAAGAAATTTTATTTTAGGAAATGAGATAAATCTGAAAATGCCGCATTAATACAATAAGGACGGTATGTCATTGTGAAATACTTTTTGATATGAAGTGGTTTCTTCAACATTTGTTTTAATCTGAATTTAATATTGATTCGATTTTTTTTTGCTTTATTTCTACGCATTTCAATTGCTTTCAAAAACATTTTCTCTGACTTGTGATATCGCCTCTCATGCTCGTAATGCTTTTCCAACAAAATGCAATATTTTTGCCAGAAAATTATTTTTGTGAGATTAGCCTCCTTTCTAGCACTTGACAATTAGAAAAGGTTGTTGGGATCTGATAAAATTTAGAAAAAAAGCACCTCATATTTAGGAATCATGATTTCCAATTTCAAACACCTTTCACTAACTTCTGGAATATTCACTACGTCGGAAGTTGGCAAATGGTTAACTCATCAAGCTTAGTCATTTCTGAATCGATCGGACCGACATCGACCAAAGGAAATGGAAGTGGATGATTCCTGTGATAAGCTTTGAAAGAGGTCTGATATCGCAGTTTTTTTTTACTGCTATTTTTCATTATCTACTGAATTTGCGTGCTTCTTATAATTCTGCATTTTTTCCGTCTTTCTGAAGATTGTATATGAACATCTACGTCTTTTTTCTTGATTAAACTATGTTTCTATTTTTTTAAATCGTTGTTCTTATAAATTTCATAAGGAAAATCTCTAGCAGCATGATAATATTTAGAGTAATGATCATTTAGATATGAAACCGATTTTTGAGACTTCAATGGATGAATGTTGACTAACTCTTAATACATTTTTGATGCTATTTATTTCAAATTCAATATTCCGAAATTAAAGAAAAAAAAGTAAATAAAAGAAAGAAAAAATTCTTCGTTTTCACCTTTGTTGTAGAATAATGCAATTTATATAATATATATGTAAGATTGTCAGGTTTTAATAAAGGATGAAAGGCAGTCCATTGTCATCAGAAAGACGATATTTGTTTAAATCTTCTTTATTTGCATCAGGTTTATTTCCATGGGGTAAAGTATTTATTTTTTGCAGCTCCATGACCACAGAATTAGAAGTTTTTACGCCTGGCGGCGCGTGTTGTTGTTGAAAGTTCATGCCGGCGTGAAAAGGTCAGAAATGACGCAGAACGCTTAATACCGTAGAAAGGGAATTTCTGAAACTCGTGGATTTGAAAGGAAAGTTGTAGTGTTAATTATGGTGAAAGTAGAAGTATTTAAATTGAGGTTCGTTAAGATTATTTAGGAAAGTTAATTAAAATATCACATATATATATATAATATATATATCTATATAAAACAAAAATCATGCATCAACTTAACATTTAAAAACTTTCACATTATTGAAATTATAATCCAACTTTCGAAAAAAGGAACACGCTCAAGCGATCAATTCGTGTCGCTGGAAGTCGAAAGCAGCATGGACTACAAGGTTATTTATTTAGAAGTTGGCAAAGCAAGACACGTTTATGAACAACCGAAAGAGAAGGGATTGATTTATAACTTCAATTCAGTGTATCAGATGAACTTATCATCGGTATACAGAATTAAAAACTCCAAAAATGAATGAATCGAAAATAACTTCATTTTCACGTGACTCACGCTAACTATGGTGCGCTAATTTTATTTTGGAATCTACTGCCCATCTTGCAAGAGGAAAAAAAAAAAACCCTTCCCACGTCGGTGTAAGACAGTGCGTGAAATTAGATGCTAGAAGACATACACAGAATTGAATCCATTGCACTTAGCTAAAAATAATTTATATCATTACCAAATACCCAACGTATTAAGTTTCAATTGTGAATCATTATTAGTCATAACTTATAAAGGACTATTAATAAGATTTAAATTAATAGGTATGGAAAGAAATTAAAAGTATCTTTTAAGGGAATGTTTCTTTATTTTGGTAAAAATTCATCTTAGTGAACCTAGACTGAGCTTAAAACTCGCCAGTAACTTTCCGATGAAATCACTTGAGTTATTAGCTAAAGAAAAGAAAAATATTTTCTTTAATAATATAATGAAAAGATTCATGTAATGCGCTTTAAAACTATTTTAAAGAAAAAGAGTAAACTTATCACCTTCTTATCATTTGTTCGGATAAGATTTTTAGCACATGATCAGCGGCCGACAGAAAAACTGATGGGAAATTTGTCATTTGTTTGAAATCAGAAATGACATTCCATTTCACCGAAGCATTCCTTTTCGTGTATTTTCATTTATCTATTTACCTAAAAATTTGAAACGGAGCATTTGAAATTATTGCACATTCAAATGGAACTTTTTTTACCATCAGGTTTTTAACTGATGTTGATTCTACTTCTATCACCTTTCTGCAAGCTTTAGCGAAAGCAGTGAATATAAAAAATGGAAATTATTTCAATGAACTTTTAAAAAGAAGTTCCTGTTTTACTTACTTTCAGTTTATTTTCACATTTTTACAGTTTATGAGAACAGGAAAAAAATTCCTGAAACAAAACCACTGTTGGGCTTTGTTTCGTTTTTCTCCAAAACACTTGCTAGGAAAAATTATAGAAATCACAACATTCTATCTTTAGTCATGATAATAAATATAATTAGAATGTTGCCAATAAACATATGTTCAATTAAAAATCATGAGTTCTTTTTATCCAAGCAGAACGAATCACGAAGCAGGTGATAAGGAAGCAGCAATTCGTTTCTAGTTTTCACGCCTTTTATTTTAATGTTATTCGTTAAATTTTCATTGATTATTTTATTATTTCATTTAAATGAGCTTAAATAATAAACTTCAAAACGTAGCCATTTCTGCATTTTAAATGCAGCATACACATTAAAAAAGTTCTTACTGAAAATATAACTTATATAGAATGAATTTTCCATTATTTATTTAAATGAAAACCTAATGTTTCATTTTCATAGCGTTCTTTCATATAGAGTTATTCAATCAAAAATTCTTAACCAAGCAAAAGTAATTTTTACAGGGGGAAAAATTGGAAATGACTACAAGCAAAATATGATATACCAGGTCAAATTACATCACACACTATTGCGTGTTTTATTACATGGAGCAATTCCCTGAACTGCTTCATGTGCGATGATAGAATATGAAAATCCCTGAAAAAAATTATGCCATTTTATTAAAAAAATTTGGTGAAATCTTGTTTAATTTATTATAATACAGCTCTTTTATTTCTCTTTATGAAAAGTAAACTTTTATTTATGTTCCCTTCAATAAAAATCGACTAAGAAAGTTAAACTGATAACATAATGCGTTGTTAAGTTCGTACACGGTAGAATGAAAATGCATTCTATGCGACTTTATTTCTCAGTATAGCGTAAATTAATTCTTTAAAATGGACTTAATTGCGGCAATTGTCGCGACCGAACGTGATGTAAACTTCTCGATTACGGGACACCTCGCCCCTGGTCCCGGAGACGAGTCCATTGTCCGGAAACGTGATGTAAACTATGGTCTTTTAACAGAACTATCAGAATTTTTAGGTGATATTGTTCATCCACTGACATTATAAATATCGAAGGAGAGACAGAGAATATGTCAGAAATGGATAACACCCCTGATATCCATTAAGAAGAGCTGTCAAATATAACGCACCACTTTTAAAATAACTCGGTATGTGAAAAAAAAGCACTAAATAATTTTTCCTTTTACCTTTAACAATAAATCAACAGACAAATGCGAAACTTTTGCACATTCAACCTTCTCCCCCAAAAGGATGAATTAATCTCCTTTTTTACTTTCTCGTATACGAAGAGAAAGTATTGTAATCGTTAAAAAATTCAAACTCGAGATTTTGACGAATCTCCACGTTTTAGACCTCCCCGAGTCCGAAAAACACAATTTTGGAATTATGTCTGTCTGTGAACACGATAACTCGAAAACTATTAGAGCTACGGGGATGAAATTTGGTATGTGGTCTTTAAACATAATTTTCTATCAAATTTTGGACAAAATCCGTCAAAGGGAAGTCTGTCTATCTGTATGTCCGCGGTCATGTGAACACTATAACTCAAAACCTTGAATTGCTAGATGGATAAAATTTCGTACACGGTTTTATCGTCATGAATGTAGGTCCGTATAAAATTTTGGGCCAAATCCGTCAAAGGGTTGACTGTCTGTCGGTCCGTATAATTTACTTTTGAAGAGAATCTGTTATCTCCACGCGCATGCGTACTGGAAGAACGGAGAGGAATTTCATTACGGAGTAGCGAATTACGTCAGTTTGTCCTTGAGCCGGTAAGAGAGGAAAATCGTTACGCATCTCTTTGAATTTCATTCTTTGCCTAGATATTTTTCAATCACTATAATGAAAAACCTTTTGATAGTCATTGGATTCTGGGTATCAATAGGTTCGAATTTTTTTAGCCACGCCGGGGACAGGGAAACTGCACCTTTTTGGGGAAGTATACGAGAAAGTTTAGGGGAGAACACTCCCGCTGGTTGTTGTTGAAATTAAATACTCTGAGAAGTGTGCACACAAAATATCAGTTCATTAATGTGAACGTATTTACACTTCACGGTTCCTCTTTGTATACAATATTTGATTTCATAATCTAATATTATGTGCTAACAACGTTAATTTTTATCAAATAATATTACCTGTATCTTTCAAATGAGAATTCAAGAAAAACTAAAACATCTTTTAAAAGCATTTCTTTTAAAAGATGATAACTTCCTTTGGTTGGTCTTTTTATTAAAAAACCGCTATACTGATGGAAGCAGTAGAAAAACACTACGACAGTTCTGTGGAATTAAGTTTCTCTTTTTTTATGACTTGATAAAAGAAAAAGTAAAAACTTTTTTTAAGATTTTATTTTTTTCGCCGCTATCATATTTCTCTTACGTGCTTCGTTGAAAAAACTAATTTTCTAGTACGTGACTCCGGTCAAGTACTTCAATTCACCAATTACCGCCCAGATAATTGCTTTATGGAAGATTCTCATAACTGACACCGGCGGAATTTAGAGCTACCCCGGAGGTATCCCTATCGACCGGAAATGGTCTTCAAGAAAGTTATCAGGGCGTTATACTCCATTACGCGAAAACAGATAGCACCTTATTATAGCCACAGAAACACATCAAAAGAACTCCGAAGCAGAGCACGGCGCGGAATCTCAAACTCGCTAATGGTTTTGCTATTGACAATGGTTAGCGGGCGATATCTCGGTGGAGAAGATAGTGCAGACCTGCTGAGTTCGGTTTTCCCCATTTAAACAAGGAGGCCCCGTAGTTCCGGAATGAGGGGAACCAGACAGGAGAGGAAATACTTTCGATTTTCCAAGAACCCTCCTTAAAAGAGATGTTCGCCGGCCGCAGATTGGAACGAAATAAAGAGCAAAACTAGTCGACAAGTGCAAGTAAATTCGCCCATCATTTATTTTCCCGCGCTTTCTGAGAAAATGGGTCGTATTACCCGACTTCTTCGGAGGTTATTTCGTGTGTTTGGAACTTGTCAACGTTCGTGATTAAAAGCGGGTTAGATAGCGCGCAGAATGCTGGGAATTTCCGCACGTTATGTTAATGGAGGAGATGGAAATTATGCATTAGCAAGTCGTTCGGCTAATTTGTAATTATGAGTTTAAGCGCGCCTCCGGTTTTTTTCGGATATTTTAATGAGTTACTTTTCTTTTAAAAGCCACTTTTATGTAAGCATGGATTTGATTCATTCATTACGGTTTTCGCAGTTCTGTCATTCTTAACCGAAAACTGAAATTTTTGGATTTCTTTACGCTGAACGAATGATTTTATTCAGATGAAACATTTTCAAAAACGCTTGCAAAGAGAAGAATTTTTAAAACTAAATTCTTTCAAAGTTATTGCAATAGTAAATTTTACTTTAGCTTTTAATTCAAATCTAACATGTCAGTTTTAATGTTTATGTGTTTTATGATGCAGAAATGGGTTGAGTTGAAAAATTTAAGATATAATATTTTTTTCTGTTTTTTAATAAATATAATTTTTTATATAAATTTTCCTTTGTATAAATAAAAAGAATATATTGAATAAACATTTTTGATATTTTATAACATATTTGATAATCATTGCATATATAATTACAAAATTGTTATGAAAAACACATTTTCACATTTTATGTCTTATAGTTAATGTCTTTCAGAGATCTGAAAGATACATATTTGTATCTCGTCTTTAATACAAATATTTAGTAAGTTTATACAAGAGTTTGTATTTAAGTAGTTTTCTGCGGGTTTTTTTATTATTATTTACTATCATTGAAGATTTCACTTTAAAAATACTGATGCATTAAAACCTGTCATTTTAAAATTATTTTTTCTTACCTGCTGTCGATAGAAGAAAATGTTGCCAAAAGGCTCTCATCTCTACAATGATAATCACATGACATAATTTAATGAGTTATGAGTATACTACTAATACAAAGATGTAAACAGCAAGGCGAACAAATAAGGACTGACAAGCTGACTTAATCACGAATGATTTAAGAACGATTCTTTTTTTAATTCAACCAATTCTTTCTTTATATAATCATTATCGTTATCTCTTTCGATATATGAAAGTATCTGAATTTGGCTAACATTGCGCAATATTTTCTTTGCTCTAAAGATTGGGGAAAAAATTAAACAAAAGAAAATTATTATGTTGGAAATTATATTCTGATTCTTTCATCCAAGCTGCATCGTTGTGGATCTGATGACGCGCACAGTGGTCAGTATGGTATTTTGAGGTTTCTCAGATACTACCTATATCCGTCATAAAGTAGGCCAATGGTGAGAGATCACTTTTGCGTAACTTTGTTCGAAATCGTAGGCATGATATTGGCCTATTTTCAATTATTACTTTCCCGTTCAGAGGAAATATATTTGATTTAGATGGTTTTAGATGGTACTTTTCCCTGGAAAAATATAAACATATATATAAAAATATAAACAATTGACGTGTTCATAAGGAAGTTTTTTTAATTTATTTATTTTTGAAATTTTAAGAAAGAAGATTTACAAAAAAGCGTTTTTTAAAAAAATTGATTTTATGAAATTGGACTAAATAGTATTTTCTCTACGTCACAGGCTATATTTACAATGTAAGCCAATATTCTCAAGGCGTCGCCTGATATTGTGGTTTTAATTTTAAGTAACAACCGAAGGAAAACAAACATTCGCAAAACGTTTTAAATTAATAAATATTTGCTAGCTCAAATATTTTAAGGTAATGAGTGAAACTCGAAGCAGTTATACAACTGGAAACCAACAACAAACTACGTATAACGCATTAACTAACTGTGGGAAAGTGCAGGACTAAATTTTTTCTGTGATATTCTTCAAAGACAACTATATCTTTAAATGTGTATTTTGGATTTCTGATTACATAACTACATATAATTTATTATTTGTTATTTATAGTTATGACTACAAACACAACTTATAGAAATATGTATTACTAATTGAAATTCAAGTTTATATTAACTGAAATAATATTCTAGAATAGGTAAATGATAAAATTGAAATTGTTTGTTTAACGTGCCAAAGCAGGCTGAAATTTGCTTTCTCAAAATAAAAAAAAAATCTTATACAATTATCGATATTAAAATATGAAAAATAAAATATCAATTTGAATAAATATAAATCAGCATTTTTATGGAAAGAGAATTATTATGTCTTATTTGCAAAAAATTGCGAACTTTTTGTACTAATTTATAGTTACTCAAATGAGACGCATAGAATGTGTTGTGGGAATTTAATTTTTGAATTCATCTCGGCATCTTTTAGGAAAAATCGGTAGACAGTTAAATGGCAGGCACAGTTACGTTTGTAGTGCGCATGTGACATCTCATGCATTTACTCCATTCTAGTTAAATAAATAAATAAAAGTACTACAAAGAGTACTGAAAATTTAATTATATTGGTAGCTATAGTTGCAAAGACAATATAAAAAATGCAAATACTGAATTTAAGTATAATATTATCACATTGATTTAAATTACTGTTAAACTGTTTTGTACACTGTTTTTAGGTCAGTTTACTATTATAGTTGGTTGGTTATACCTTTTTTTAAAATTAGCGTTTATTCCTCATTTATTCTAATTTTCTGCAATCGATATGAATTAATTTGTGTCATTAAACAATATTTGTTAAGCACTTGCAATGGAAAGTTTCTAAAAAATGATTACTTTTTTATTTAATATCCAGTAGAAGCTAATTAAAGCGGAAACCAAAGTGATGGGTATTCTAAAAATTTAACCGAAAGATAAAATTAAATTTATCAATTTGTCCCTTTTTATCCGTGTTTAAAACTTAAAGTAAGGTTAATATAATTCTTCTTTGTAGTTTCTTACTGCCTGAATTTCATAGCCTTCGAATATGTTATAAATTATATTTCGAGGGGGAAAAAAATCGATAAAATTACTTTCATTTTGCACGCAGCTAAAGTCTACAATACAAACGGAAACCAGTCGAAGGGTAGCGATTCTGCTAATTGTTTCCTAGAAGCGATATCTTGCCAAATAATGCAACCCCTCTACAGAACCCATCCCATTGGTGGATTCCCCTCGTCAACTTTCGCGTTCAGCTCTCTCCCTAAGATCACGAAAAGGAACGTGATTCAGGATGATTCTAGGGATCAGATCGAGCGAATCGATGTGCGGAGGAAAATTGCAAACGTTCTTGCGTATCTTTTTTTTTCTTTTCATTTTCTGTGTGTGGTTCTTGTTTTGTTTTCCTCAGAATTCTGCTTCATTGAATATTAAGCGCGTGGGTTTTTCTCCCGGATATAAACAATCTAAAATGAGTTCAGTAGTAAAAAATAAAATGGGTAAATAGAACTGTCTGCTTTCCTGACGAACTGGATTAATGATTCTGACAGCTAATAAAAAAAATAACTATAATCATATAATGGATACAAAAATAATATTACATTATTTAGTAGGTCATAGTTGGGTTCAAAATAAAAATTACAATAAATAATTTATCTTTTGAGAATAAGTCATTATTTTATTTTACTTTTTCAGTTCGATCAGTTTGATTCATTTCATAAATAACTAATGTCTGGTCGTTTGGTATAAAATTATTAATGCGTTTAAATGTGAAATCATATCAGGTTAGATATAAATTATAAGTAGTTTTGCAGCTCATTTTATGCATTAAATAGTTCTACACAGAAATGAAATCTGAAGTTGGATCATAAACTGATTATATGCATGCTATTTCCTCCCCAAATATCAGGTTTACTGATGATAGGTAAAAATTCCCAGGAAAATTGCTTTATTTTTCGCTGCAGTACTAAGGAAATTAAATCACATGGTTTTATTACGAGAAAATTTGTAATGTATAATTAAATTGTTGTGAAATTATCTTAAAAACTTATCTCGAGAACAAAATATTTGCTTCCACCAATCATGCCTTGATCTAAATTTATTTAGCAAAGCACGATGTTTATATTTACATACATTTTATACTTTTCATATCAGAAGGCTTTGGCAAATATCTCAATGAAGCAATGGTTTCGTGGTCAAAAATAATAATAAACAAAGAAGAAATCTAATGTGAATCACTGCATGTGCAAGCAAGAAGAAAACGTGGAACACATTTTTAAGTGCATAAAATACGAAAATCAAAGATGTATAATTAAGACGCAATTTTGCTATCATTCACATGGATTTTTGATCTTTCTGATGATGAAAAGAAGAAAACTATAATCATCATTAATTTCTTTCGACACAATACAGCGATGAATTTTCTTATTTTCATTTCTGCAATAAAAAAAATTCTTCCCAGAAAGTATTTTTCAAAACTAAACGAGTCCTGTTAGAAAACTCTTTAAGACAATTTCGGTGTATTTACATCCCAGTAGCCAATTCAATCAATTCAATTTGAGACAAAGCTCTCAAATTTTCTTCGTTAATTAGAGACAAAGCAGCTTTATAGCGAGCATACGTCTTAAATCCAATCAACCAACCAATCACTGTTTCTTTTCTTTTAGAGCCTGAATCCAAAAAGCAGTTTAAAGACGTGTATTTTTGTTGCATAAGATGAAAATGAATGAATAAATAAAATGAAACAAAAAATAAACAAAAGACTCGTGGAAAGAACGGGGAAAAAATCCTGACTGATGTTGCCCACTATCTTTTTAAACTAGGAGTTGGGGGAATAGTTTCCTTGACAAATTTATCATGCTTTTCGAAACTATCCCAACTAGAGAGAGAAAAAATCTCGCAGTTTCAAGGCTATCTCGGACGGCTTTAGGAAGTTGAGCATTTTCAGTCAATTTATTCATTTCACTTTGGTCAACGATCTGAAAAGTGTAATCGTAGATTCAACCTCTTTATCACGTGGATGAAGCCACACCACTGACAGAAATTTGAATTCCGAAAACAGATAATATTATAATATTTTCCAGGATCTAGAAAGAATTTTCAGAAGTCAGAATGTGTCGAATATTCCAAATCAATTTAATAATTTTTTTTTTAAATTGGCTTATTTTCTTTTGGTAAAACTTACTGAGGTTGCCAGGGATTATATTTTTTACGCGCTTAATTATGCAAAAATTCGACTGATTGCAAACTGTTGATAGAGAGAATTGCAAGTCTCCGGGACCAGGGGCAAGGTGTCCCGTAATCAAGAAGAAGAGAGAATTGCATGTCACGTTACTTTCGAATAATAATTTTCCTGTCCTAATAATAAAAATAATTCTTTCCTCAACAAAAATATTCAATTGTGCAGTGGCGTAGCGACCGGGTGGGCAAGGGGGATATAGCTGCCCCTGGCGCCAGTTTTAGGGGCGCCATGGAGTCAAAACATTACTGCGTTTATGCTATTTTCAAAGCAAAATATGATGAAGGAGAGTAAAAATAATACCATCCCTGGACGTTAAGCCACTGATGAGGACTGGGGTAAAAAATAAATCATATTATTTCACGAGTGCCACTTATCCTCGCTACACCACTGGTCATGGTGACAAAACCTTACTTTTTTATCCCTTTTTAAAGTCAAATACGATGAGGGGGCGAAAAAATACTATATTCCGGGTGCAAGCAACTGCTTCTGAAGGGGGGGGGAGATCACATCATAACCCGGGCGCCACTCGCTCTCTCTACGCCACTTCAATTGTTATATTTACTTACTGGAAGCTTTTCAAATATATGGATATTTTAGTTGTAGCTTATCATTAAGCTATATATTTCTACACTTTTCTTCGTTTCATCATTCTATAACAACCCACATCATTAAAATGACCACATTTCGCGAATTCAAATTCGAGGAAGAAATTAATCATATATGGTCTGAATGATTAAATGATTTGTATCACAGTTTGAACTTTCTAAGTTTAATTGGGGACTGAATTCATTTCTAAGCCTGGACTCCGCTCTCTACACTTCCTCATCACACTGGTGGAGGAACATTTGAAATGTTGATATAACGTGCACCAGTCGCACAGCATGTTTCAGCAAAAAAGCTTTACAACTTTCTGCATTCAACCGTTGTTTGACATACCAAAATCGTCACTTTTAATATTTTCTATCATTATCTGTCATCAGAAGCTTACAAACCCAAACATGATTCAACAGGTTTCTGCTTTCTGCTCAAATCCACCGTTAGATATATTTAAACGCCGGATGTTGTGTTAAGTTCTCAACAGCTCAGTTAGATATTATCGATAAAGAATTCCGAAAGTGACCTTCGAAAGTTCACAAGCCCAGACATGCATACTATGTACACATCCAACCAGCCGGCACACACACTATTTTATCCTCAACACAAAAATCCATTACTATCCCAAATAATAGCAGGCGAAAAGAGATTCTCCTCTCTTATGTAACGCATGCGAATCGGTTACGGCTTGGAAAGTTTCTGACCTTATTTTATGAGGAAAACAAGAAAGAAAAAAATAAAGAATTAAGGTGTCTCACGCAATAAACAGGTTTTGTTTGAATGTTACAAAAATAGACGAGGAAAATAAAATAAAATAAACTGAGTAACGACAGAAGTCATTGATGACCAAGATGTAGGTCCTTGACTGGGGTGATTTAGTTGTTTGATAACAGATGAGAAGAGCTTTTTGGTCGAAAAATTATGATTTCGCGTGAGTTAGAAAATCGTCGGATAAGTTATTGCGAATGTAGGAAAACGATAAGAAAGGAAGTTTTTATTTTTCGTCATCCTATTCTTTCTTTTCCGATAAATAAAATAGGTGTTGGAAAAAGGCGGAGATTCGTCTGGAAAGCTAGAGGTCAGTGAACTTCTATTAAGAAATTGATGGGGAAAGAAAAACAAAGAATGTTCAATATTTTCTGATGTTATGAATTTCATGAATATAAAATTTAATCGCGAAAAGCTATCAATTACATTAAAAGAAAAATACGCATGCAATTCATGCACACCTTCCCAAAAAATGTATTTTTCGAAATTGTTGATTTGCTTCTTCATTTGAATTTTATTACAGCTAAAACTGTATATACAATTGATTCTTAATCAATTCTCACCATAGTTCCGCTTTCTGTTTCCCTTTTACTTATTTCGTGGAACCCAGGGTTTAAGCAATGAAAGCAATGGGGAGAAAAAGAACTATTTAAGTTTGAACTATATTTTAGAAATATTTCCTTTTCTTCAAGAAAAAAAATAAACATCTAATTAAAAATTAATTTAGTAATAACATTGAAAAGAATGACAAAATACTTATTTTTAATAAATAAATAAATAATAATTAAGGTTTTTATAAGAAGAATGGTGCTGCATTTTATTTTTAGGTTTTGGACTCTTAAATTTGAAATTTAAAACGGATCTCTAATTTTAAGGATATTAAGTATTAGGTAATTAATTATGTCTAATATTTGAAACTTGTAACTTCTGTTCTATTTCTGCGTTTCTAAACGATATGTGAACTTATTTTTTGAAGAATTAAAGCAAGAAAGACAGTTTCACAGAAATAAATAGTTTGGAAATGTGTCTATAAATCATGGAGGATCCAGAAAAACTCCGTAGGCAAGCTCCAAAATCTGGAAAAGAAGAACAAAAGTTGAACAAAGAGAGATTGATTTTTTTCTTTTTACTGAAAGTGAAATCTTCACATCCCCCTTGGGTTCTTGCGGGTCACAATTCGGACATCACAATTGTATATTTTTATTTAAAAAATATGAAAGAAAAAAAAAGCTAATTTTGGCTATCGCTGTTTTGTATCTGTTGATTTAAGAGAATGAAATTCTAACATTTATAAAACTTTTGAGTACCACATCCATAAAACCAGTGTTTCAAAATTAGCCTTGTTCGACACCAAGGTTATTATAACAAAATTTGCTCATCCCAGGATCCGATGTCGCTTTTCCTGCCTAACAGCTACGGTGACATCATGCGATTCACAGGCAGGATAGGAAGCTTTTTGTTGCGAAGCCTTGCATTCTCTTTTCTTTCCAAAATATATTAGGATGGTAACATAATCAGAGAACATGTCTAACAGAATATCCTTCTGACTCATCAAATGAATCATTATTCGTTATAGGATTCAATTTTTTACACGCTATGTCAATTACGTTGTAATATGATACGAAGGTGAAATAATATTACTATAAATTATCGTGCGATAAGTTAAAATAAAATTAGCCATTACGTATGTGTATGGATTGTTATATTATAGATAAAAGTTCTTGAACTATGAATATAAAACTATCTAGAAAGCTAGGTTTTTTGTTAATATATATATGATGATTTATATATCTATTCCTTGCATTCAATGCTTTGAGGTAAAAGGAAATTTAAATTCCGGCGGGATATTTAGTATTAGCCCAAGATGATAGTACGTGTAAGATACAATTCATGATGTAATATTACGTGTTGTTAAATAGTTCTGAATATGATTTTCAAATAACTGATATATTTGAACAGAATTAAGTATTGATTGCTAATAACTAGTATTCAGGGTATTAAAACTGTATGTTTAAAAAATGATTTTATTTCATAAAGCACTATGCACATCCCTATGTTGTGTTCAAACACGTTTTATGCCAGTCAACGGTAGACCAGCTACTTGTAGTTTTCAATTTGTTGTTCAGCTTGGGTTGTCATTGGTTATAGGAACATGAAAACTAGGGTAAACAAAAGATGAAGAACAACTATCATATAAAATTTAAAAAAAGTAGTAATTTTGTAGCAAAATGTTTCAAAACGGTGGAAAAAATTATTTAATGCTTTCTAAGCGAAGTTTTTAAAAATTCTGCCAGAACTTTTATTATTGTGCTACGTGCAAAATGGAACGAAAGAATTTAAAAATCATCGGAATAAGACCTGAATTCTCCATTCTTTGTATTGCATTTTGTTTCTGACAATCTTGATGACCTTTTAGATCCATTTGTGGCAGAGGAGATTTCGTGTTTAGCTGTGGAGATTCTGTGGGATGACCTTCACTGGACGTGTGAAAGTACAGATAAGAATCGCCAAGGAGTCGCTGATGCGCACATCTTTTGTGCTGAAATCCATCTGCTAAATCTTGCCTCACAAGCCTTTATTACCCTCAAGATAAGGAATTTATCTGGAATTTAAGAAGTTACACAAGCTGCTTTTTCAAAATTCTGTAGAATAGAAGCTAATTTCATCTTACTGGAATTTTTTTTGCATTTTATGTAAAAAAAAGTAGAAAGAAAAGAAATAATTGAAACTTACATAATAATCCATGTTACTGTCAAAAAATGTACATCTTCCTGTTTGAAGGTTTCAAATTGTCATCAAAACTAATTTAACTGTTTTAAAAATACTGCTACAAATTTTTTTAGAAAAAATCTTAGAAGTGGCGAACATTTATTTTTATGCATTCTTGGCTCGTATTTTGTTTAAAGCTCCTTTAAATACTTTTTTCACTTTTAGTTTGTGATTATTTTTCAAAAAAATTAGACTTAGTAATTAATGAGAGAACCAGTTTCAAAACACACATTTTGAGGTTTAGCAGTTTTTACACTAAATTTTAGAAAAATTTCTATTCTGTATTTTTCTAAGATTGATTATTGCATTATGAGTAATCTATTGAGCAATAAATCGGAATTGTTTCAACTTTGCATAGCAGATTTTACTCACTTCAGTACAGTTTGCGATAGTGAACCCCAAAGGCTCTCGAATAATTGATTTCAGATTGTATAATTGGAATCAGCTGCTAAACTTACCAATGCAAAAAAATGTAGCTAACTTGAAAAATATTTATAGAAACAAGTCAGAATAATAAACAATTATACGAAACACGATGGCCGCAATACATTCATTTTTGTATTCTCCTAATTTTTAGGAAACTATTATAGATAAACGATTTGATATAAAATACAACGGACTACAAATTTTAGAATATAATTTTGGAATATTAATAATGGATATTTTTCTAATTAACACGATGTAAACTATAACTTATCTTCAATAGCAACGGAAGCTTAAGATTAGTTTTATATCAAATTTTAATTTAAATTTAATCTATCAATTTAAACTGGAAATTTTTACAAATTCTGATGAAACTAAGAATCTTATGAGAAATATGCATATTTTTTTAATCTAAAAATCAAATTTCATCAAAATAAAAAAAAATTCCGGAATCGGAATTTCTTAAAAGTGTATTCTTCATGCTTTATTACTTGTTTTTCAAAAAGAATACCCTTTTTTCAATCAAAATATGTTATTAATTATTTTTTTTAATTTACATACTTGTTTACGTCGTTGCAGTCAATTTTTGGAACTACAATTACATTATCTTGTCAACAAGATTAATTATGACATTTTCGAGGGAAATGAAAACTTAAGTACCACTTTTTCTGTTGCTGCACAATATAAACATAACTATTTCATTTCTAAAAGTCAAACCAAGAACAAAATAAAGTTACAGCTGTTAACTTATTATGTGTCAACACATTACGTAACAAAAAATCCTTTGCACTTTTTCTTAGAAAATTAATTATAGAATGATTTTAAAATTAACTAAAATCAAATTACTTACCTTAATTATTTGCATTTATGCAGATGTTAGTGCAATATTTCAAGAAGCTCTCCCAAGAATTCAGGACAAACACATTTACATATGTAGATTAGTTTTTTAAACTATAAACGGACTCGATTATTAATCTTTCTTGTTGATTTTGAGAGAAAAAAAAATCAACGATATTGCATTCGAAACGAGCAAACGATACAATCAACTATGCTGAATCACAAATCTCAAAAGTAAAGAAATAAATTTTGAAGGAAACAGTTTAATGATGGATGTTAAATAATTTTACCAAATATTCGATAATTTTAATTTCTAAATATAAAAGTCCTTATCATATAAATAATTGCTTAATTGATTCCATTGAATATTTCAAATAGCTAATTCCATTGAATATTTGAAGTTCTTTTATTCAATTTAAACATATCAAATACAATTTTATAGAATTTTATAGATGGCAACATTTTCTGGATTTCTTTTTGTGACAAACGATTTTTTAGAATTCTTTATTAAAATAGCAAAAGTTAATTTTTTAAATCATGCTTACTTTCGAAACTGGAATAAAGTCAACTCAATACGGAAAATCAGTAAGGTAAGTGTGTTTTTAACCTTTCTTTTTCGCCTGCTTTGTTAACAGTATTACCATCAAATAATAAGAAATGGGTATGAAACAAAGAAAGAATAAAGACTTAGCTATTTTGTCATATTTTTCGATTATAAAAATACTGGATGTCATACTTTGAAAATTCTCTTAGAATGTTTCTTAAGAACCTTTATTTAAAATGGCATTGAGTTTCTAGATCTTTCCGATATAATTTTTTTCCATAATATTAAAGAAAAGACTTCAAAAAGATATAGTCTTGAAAATAAGTTATATTCCTAATATTTTTAATTTCACAATTTGAAAGCAAGACCTAAAATTAATGCTAAGTAACTGAGTTGAAATTTTTTTTAAAGTTATTCATTGAATACTATATAGGAATTTTAGAAAGTAATAAAAGATAAAATTCTGAGAACTATTTAACGAATTACAATATTTTGAAAAGGTTATTTGAATTGTTAAAGAATCTTTTAAGAATCTTTCTTTTAATCAGTAATATAGAATGCATCATTGTTCTAGAATTTTCAGTAACTCAGCGTTATCTTCAATATTATATCGATTTCAAAATTTATACGAAGAACTTATAAATATCGTCACCAAATGCAAACATTTGTCAGAGATGTAATTTATAGCTTCTGTTTTGCTCCGTAAAAATAAAATAAAAAATAACATACAGTAAATATATGCAAATGTTATGCTAATATGCGGTCAATATGGCAAAAATTATCTCATAAAATGAATATTCTATTTAAATATTAGAAGGGTCCCTGTGCTGTAAGGTGGTAGAATGAATTTGAACTGAACAATGTTATGCTTTTTCTGAAACAATTTTAAAGTTTTAAAACAAAAAATTGCTTTGTTTTCCGAAAATGTACATAAGAATTTCAAATATTTTTATAAGACCATTTGATTCACAGATCTTTTCTCATAATCTATGTTTGTTTGCACCTGAAGTCGAATCTGACGCTTATGATCATTCTATGAGATTTCACTATTAAACATTCAATTAATTCGACATGATATTGCTAGAATATTAATAACATGATATAGGCTTTGCTAGTCTTAGGGTTATCAACAAACATGCATGAGAAAAGGTTTAATTATTTTTAAGACTGTTGAAAGAATGTGTAAAAGTTTTGTCTCTGAAAATATGGCTGCCACGAATATTTCATGCTTCGAATAAATCACTTTTTAAACAGAAGAACAAATATTTCTAAATGACTTGCAATTTATGCAAACGAAATCGGTCATCCTAATCTTATTAAATGTCTTTGTTCCTTTTTAAAATATTTGTATAATATTCAGAAGTGTTTCATTAACACCATCCTAAATAACATTACAAACGGAAAAAAATTAACCATTTAAAATAATTGAATAAGCAATCAAAGAGAATGATCAAATGTGCTATCCTATGGAGTAAACAGTAAACATTCCAATCTTTACTATTTGCACATTGAAATGGATTACAGCTAGAAAAAAAATTAAATTTTATCTTACAAACTACAAACATATTATAGAATTTTAATTGTAATTTAAAACATCATGTCTAAAAGAAAATATGCGCCTTTTTATGCCATTTCGAGCTTAGAATCATTCCAGTTGAACTTGATTACTAATAACTTCTTAGAAGTAATAAGCAAGTTGTTTAATTCTTATATATATAGATAGAATTGGAAGCGGTTTCATGTCATAGTTTATTAGAATCACACTTACGCCGCCATTTAATTATAGTACAACCAGCTCATGTTGTACTATAATTAAATGTTATGTATGGTGTTATATATGAATGTTAATCATGTTTATATATGATTGATTAAAATATAATTTCAGAATCAAAATGAAACAAAGAAGTTACGATCATTCATAGACAGACATTTCGCTGAAATCTTTCACACTTTCTATCTCAAGAGCAGCGGATCGAGCTTCTTTGCATCAAACTTTGTCTTTCGAATTTATTTTCTCGCCTATCATGTTGAAGTCATAATTCACAGAAACGGTATAACTTGTCGACCACTAGCTTTTATGGCGACGATTTCAAAGCAGATGCAATAATTCTTTTATTATGTTCCTTGTACTTGATTTATTAAGTCATTCTCAGTAAATGCAATTATTTTCCTGTTCAGATCAGTCAGAAATTTATTGCTGATTATTTTATTAGTAAAATAAAGTGACAAAGGGAGAATCATTTAACCAGTAACTATAAAATTAGAGACAGCTATAAAATAACGGTCAAGGACTTGAAAATGTAATTGTTGATTCAGTTAATTCGTTGCTTCTAAAAGTTTTTAATGCATTTCACGTTTTTCATCCAGAAACATTTATCTTATGCTCCGATTCTTAATTCTAATTCAAATCTAATTTCTAAGTTTTAAAAGATTTCAAATTTTACAAACAATAGCCTTATCGCTAAATCAGTAATATGGAAATGTATTATAATGAACCATAATAGAGTCAATTCATGCTCACTTCAAACTCGCCGAGTAAATTTAATTTTGGAATCCCGCGAACACATTGCAGAAGGAAGAAGGGCGCGATTTTACAGCACCATAAGATATCGTACAGTTAAATAGCACGCGCAGTTACATTTGTCACGTGTTTATGAGAGTCAACGACCTGCCTCCATTCTGAAAAGGCTTCATCTTTTCCCATTTCTGTAATTCTGATATTTTACAGTTTTTCTAATTTTGATACATTTCTATTTTTTTATATTTATAATTCGATACAATGCTATAACTGGATAATTATTTCTTAAAACTTTTATTCTCTTAATTTTTTTCTTTCAAAAGCCAACTCTTGATTGAACCAGATTTAATACTACTTTGTTTTCTTAAAAATGGTTTTTTTATTAGCATACTTCTAATATGTTTTGTATTTTTTCTAGTTTTTAAACAAATGTTAATTAAAGTAAATAACTGGAACACTACTTGGTTTGAAAATAATTTTAGGTTATACAATAGTTCTAAAAGTTTGATACATTAGATTTTAAAATAGAAACCAGACAAAAAATTACAAACTGACTGTAATCTAATATTTGAAATTTCATATTTTCTTTTTTAAAGTATTTAATCAGAGGTTTCTAACCTGTGGTACGCGTACACTGGGGGTACGTGAAATACCTGTTGGGGGTACGCGAAATCAAAGTTGGTAATGGAGGAGAGAAAAAAACATAAGGAATTAAAAAAGTTACCGAATTTTGTTTACCCAAGTTAATACTTGCTATATCACTTGAAAAGTTGTTTATTACGAAAAGTAATGTTTGTCATTATTACAGTACTGATTTCATTTGTTTTAGCGTTGAACTAATACTATTGTACGTATAAAAATGCAATAAAATATAAAATTAACAATAAATACAGCAAATGTTAGGATTTCGAGTCATTTCACTCTTAAGCTAACATAAGCCCTGTAATATTATTGATAGAAACTTCTTTGTGCATAGACGGATAGTTGGTGATGGTGGGTGAGGATATGCCAGTAGGGGGTACACGAGAATATAAAGATTAATCAAGGGGTACGCGAGGGAATAAAGGTTGGGAATCCCTGGATTAAATGTTTTTTACAATTCATTCAATTACAAAATTTCAAACAATATTTTCTTTCTTTTTTTTTATTCATTCCAGAAAATACTGTCATTCATATATTTTTGCGAAATCGATATCTACTTTTTATCATAATTTCGCTTATTTTAGAGATTCTATATGTGCTTTATGTCATTACTTATCTTATTTTATTAATTCGGTATGTGCTTTATATCATAGTTTATCTCATTTTATGAGTTAGACTCACATGCTGCAGCACGTGGATAGGCTGTTCCTAGTTTGCTTTGCTTTACTTGAAAAAACTATTTCCAGAAAAAAAAGCGTAATGTTTGCTTATTTTCTTTATGGCGATACTGTTATTCTTTAGAAAGATTACCTCTATCAAAATTAAAAGAACACACACGAAACCATGTCCCTTTATTGCCTTTATGTTAAGCAACATTGAGCAATATGCCCTCTTGACTTTGGCTACTTATTTCACACGTCCGAACAAGATTATCGGGTGGATAAAAAAATTACGACCCATCTTCAAGAAGAAAAGGCACCCGCCTCTAATCTTTAACCAGGTTATAGCACTGATAAATGGAAGATGCTCTGCCTTCCGTTGATTACAGAAGTGTTACGTCAGTGACTCTTTTCTTCTCAACAAGCGAATTCCATCTTCACATTCAGCTGACACTTGTTGCCGGCGAAGTCTTTTGTTCTGGAGCTTTGATAACGACGCCCAATACGCATTCACTTTTCTTGGTTGTGAAAATCTTATAAACCCTATCTTTGCTAGTCTGGAAGTGTTCACAAAAAAAATCAGGATGTTTAACAGGAAATCATGGGAAATGCGTCAAAAGTTTGGGATTTTTGTGCAGGGACCCAAAAATACACCCATCCACGCAAAAGGTGTCCCATGTCCCATATACAAAGCTTACGCAGATTTTCCCAGCTGATAAGGCAGGAAATAATTCGTTGACAGGAAAGAGTAAAAAAATACTAATCTAGAAAACAATAGGCGCACTTTTTAAGATATTTTTTTTAAAAATCTTATTGGAGAAGAATTGGAAAGAACGATTCATATGATGTAACATTTATAACGTGTAAACCTGATTTCATAAACTTTTCTCAGTCATAACATCTTTTCAGCCACACAAATAAAAAATCTGGCTATGCCATTTCTATCAGACAAAGACTTTTGAAGGTACAGACTAAAAGGAAAATCAATCAGTCAACTGAGCATTCATTGATGATAATCAAAGAGAAATTCAATTATATTTATTTGGTCACTTTTTGTGAAATGTTTTAAATATAGTGACCTTCTGGACTATTTCTTCCTAATACGGAAGAATCTGTTAGAAGAAAAAGCTGCCATTGTTTTCTCAACCCCGAAATTTGTTTATGTAAAATATCCTACTTAAGGTTTAGACACAGAGTTTAATTTACCCTGCATTTTATATTTAGTACAGAAATCATTTTGAAAAAGCCCTGGATAAGCAAGCATAAGTTAGAAAAAAATTTCTTCAAAATTATGTGTTTTAAATTTAGATTTTTATATTAACAATGTGGCGGTAGCTCAATGTGTAAAACAAATGTTATATTGAATGGGCGTTAATAACAAATAAGCCGAATAACGATAAAAATTCCTTTTACCAAAAAAATATTCTTATAATTTTTCTGCCTGAATTTCATAATATTTCTTTTGCCACAAATATCCTTACATCAAGGATTTTTGATAAAGGGATCAGTCCAATAAGCCACATGCTCTTACATACGTCTCAGTTAGACTTTAACAATTATATACTTAGAAGATAATAAATTATTTTAACTGAGTTTAGGGCTATATTTGGGCCATTTTATCTTGTTTCCCAAAATAGAGTGATTTTATATCGTCACTTAACAAGCAAAACCATCTATATGAATTTTTTGAAATTTCGAAGAGGAGGGAAATACTCAGTTTTTCGCAACAAATAAAGAATATTTCTGAATTTATTTAACACCTGATCTAAACATGAGAGCGCATATTCCTACCAGATGTGTGAAAAAAATTAAGAAATATTCGTTATTGGTTGCGAAAAATTGAGCATTTTCTTTTTTCTTTCAAATTTCAAAAAATTGAGATAGGTGGTGTTGCTTGTTAAGCTACGATACGAAACTTAAAAAAGTTGTTGAAAATCCCAGTATGAAAATTTTGAAATCTTTTTATCGCACGCGTTTTTATTAATTAAGGACAAGAAATTTGATGATCAAGATGTTTGGTGATAACATATTTGATGATTGGTCCATATGACGTAAAATTTCATCTTTTTGTGGTTATATAAGCATATGATATAGTGATCTTTTGGTAAAGCGTCCGTTTGAAGTTATTGCAGCCTCTACATTTCTTTTTTTTTTACCTTTGGAAGTATAAAGGATTTACAAAGGCCGGTGAGGATTTTGCGCAAAGCAATAAATGTACTCAAGTAGGAAATTTCATTACTTCTCTAGATCATTAAATAGCCAAATATTTCATATAACACGAGCAAGTATTCTTTGTGCCATTCGAATAAAAACCAAAAGACTACCTCTGCTGCAATGACGGGATTCAATTTGCCACAGCATATAGAGCCAAAACGGTAACATATACATAGTATCTAGAGGATAATCAGCAACCGGAAGGTTCTAACGAACCTACTTTTCGTTTCCTTCCAAAAAAGTGGAACACTAGGTACAGATTCTGGCTTCCGCCCTTTTATCCAGAAACTGCCATAGAGTGCGAAAAGAACCAATATAATGCAAATCCCAATTACCCCTTTCACTGCCACAGAACTTTTCAAAATTAATTCGCACATATCCATATGAATCATATATACTTCATTAGGAATTCACTACGAATGATGCGTGTCCATTGACCATACAATATTGAAGGTAAACGTGTACCGTCAGTCATATAATTACTTTTCTCTCATATTATCATTTATGCTAAGAAGATTCTTGCATACTGCGACAATTAATCCTTTACAATCCACTGATCACTTTTCGATGTGGATATTAATGTAGTCAGCCTTATGACGCATCTATTTGAATGGCATTCTTCGTAGAAGAGTGTCAATAGAAAAACTATTGACGAAACAAATAATTATGATCTCAATGAAACAGATGACGAGTTTTTTCGGATTAAGTTGTATGTATAAATCTATTTTATTTGTTTGGCCCTCAAAATTTCAAGGACGCATGCAATTCTATGTCCCAATATGGAAATCTGTAGAATAACAACGGTTAACAGTTTGCGCTGGCCCTCAGATTACAACATGCTTTTGAGAAAGTTCTGTTCACTTAGTATTAATCGCAAAATGAGGGTCTAAAGACAAGTGCAAACCTATTTTTTCCCTTAACCATAATGAAACATCCAGTAAACACGATCTTAACCCCGTAAAAAAGCCCTATAACCTTTTCCAATGTTACATAAAAGCTAATAAAAGCTGTCATTGATTTATAACTGAATGAGAGATACTCCTCGTGCACCACAAATATACAACACGAGGCTTACAAAAGTAATTATACAAAACAATTCAGTTCGTGAACAAAACAATTCCTTACAAAAATAGAAATAAAAAGCTATTCGGCAAGAAAAAATTTGTTTCCCCTGAAAATTTCTTATTTTTTTCTGTTAACAACCGCCAAGAACTGCTTTGCAATTCGGATGAAAAGTGATTGAAATTTAATAATCACTTCTCATTCACGTAACAGAATATTAGCATTAAATCATTTAGAAATTATTGTCTTAATTTGAAAAAAAGAAAGAAATGAATGAATGAAATAGGTAGAACTTGTAGACTTCGGATCTGCTACAACCGTATCGATTAAACTAACTAGTTAAACTGTCATTTTTAATTGCTGTATAGTAAAAGCGGAAGTAGAATGTAAATAGATTAAAATTGTAATATAATAACTTTATTTGCATAAATCAATCAAGGATTTAATTAGAAAGATAAATTGAACTTATGAAAATGACACTACGTATTTGCAAACTACGAATCTCTTCATTAAAAACACATAAAAACCCTTTCTCTTTACACTTTCTTTCTCTAATTCTAAAGATTCAATAAATAGACAAAGATTTTCGATGAGTAGAATTTGTTTAGGTAGGTGAGCCGAATTCATCTTGTCAACTAATTTTTTAGTGTAGAATGAGAAATAAATATTTTTCAGACTAGTAAAGGTCTGCATAACACTGCTAGCTAACACGCATTCGATGTGCTACAACCGTATCGATTCACGTGTTGGTTGTTCAGAAACATTTCAATACATGTATATCAATGAGACATAGAGGAAGTAGCATGAGAAGCAATGACCTTCAGATTTGAAATAAGGTTTTATTCATTCAAGCATTGCAAATCTTTAAATTGGACCGTTCAGAACGGATCAATTTCAGACCAAAAAGAAACAGGAAAGGAAGATATAAAAAGAATTAACTGAGATTTAAAATTACACGTCATCGTCTATGTGAGTAACGACAACCTGTGACAGTAGCTGCTCTTCGCAATGAATCTACGATTATAACTAATACCTTATATTCAGATGGGAAATATATAATTGCACTTCAATTTAGATAGTATGCACTTGGTACATTGAACTATAATTCGGATACTTTGCACTATAATTCGAATACTTTGCACTATAATTCGAATACTTTGCACTATAAATTTGATACTTTACACTTGGATCATGGAACTATAATTCGAATACTTTGCACTATAATTCGAATACTTTACACTATAATTCGAATTCTTTACACTATAAATTTTATACTTTACACTTGATTCATGGAACTATATTTCGATACTTTACACTATAATTCGAATACTTTGAGCTATAATTCAAATACCTTGCACTATAAATTTGATACTTTGCCCTATAAATTTTTCACTTTGTGCACGGAACTATAAATTTTTCACTTTGTACATGGAACTATAAATTGAATATATTGCACTCAAACTCAATTTTTAAGACATAGTATCAACGATTTTAAATTGGGTGGATTGCTAACTCATAAAAGGAAATAAAAAAATATAGATATTATAAAAAAGTTTATTACAAAAAATGAAAAAAAGGTTTAAAAATGTATAAAGCACGAGTAAAAGTTACTTTTAGCACAAAGTAAATAAACATATTATATAAACTAATACATTACTAAACAATACTAATTGTATTAAAAGAGCATTTTTGGCTCTAATGGGCCGACCTCTCTTACGTTTCTGCCCAAGAGGTAAACATTTAGCTCGTTTGGCACTTTCTCTTGCCCTATAAATATTAACATGCCTAAGCGCTATGTTTACAAATATAAACAGGACACGAATATGTGGAAACAGAACCATTACTGCCAGAGGCAGATACTATCACTTTCTATTCACAGTTTTTGTATTCAGTTTTATATTCATCTAAAAGGGTCCATATGAGATATGCCCTTTCATATGAATTTCTTCACTTCTGCATTTATATTCTGTTTCACCTGTAAAGATAGTAAATAAAACGCAGATTGGTTTCCGTTTCTTCCTAATAAAATTTCGACTTCTAATATTTCCCACTGATTTGGTTTTGTCCAAGTCTTTGTGGGGACATGCAAACCATTTTAGATGAAGTTTCATTTAAAATGGTTTGTAATTCGGGTTAACTGGATCACGTTCATTTGACAATTTTTTCACAATCGCATTTTCACACATTTCAAGGAACTGACTAACAGCGAGACGCTCACGAAATGTATGTTCCTTTTTTTTTTTATCAGCGCATTGGTTGCCTCTAATCCATCATTGGTGATAGGAAAATAATTCCGAGCTCCTATATATCAGTAACGATTTCTGGTAAGCTATCCAATTTAAAGTATTCTGTGAGTGTAACAATATTCACATCATTCTTTTTCCTCCTATTTCTTTAAAAATAATACACTAAGTTAAAGGTATTATCATCAGAGTTTAAATGAAGACATTCAATATCATTTCTTGTTTCATCTTTGTCTTTAATGCCACGCAGTTTGCAATCAATCTTTTTTTTTTACTACATGGAAACAGCACGTCAATCGTCGCTAGGGAAGTCCAAAACAGCTCTGAAGCCATTAGTTATTACACTGATGGCATCAGCCAATAAAATTTTCGGATTCCACTCAGTTTCATTTATTTATAGCATGAGTCTTTCACAGGATCAAATGTTTCTTCTATTTGTGTGATGCGGAAGTCTGGAGAGGGGGTGCAAGCTCAGGTATCGTTCTCGTCATCTGACCGCAGTTGAAAACTAGTAGGTCCGTCCAAAAGTAGTCCTCGTATTGCTTCACAACGGGACGTTAATATAACTTAATAAAACTAAACACAAACGGCGTATATTCTTCGACAGGAATATTCCATCTGGAATTACACCAATTAAATACATCTTTCATAGATATAATTAGTTGGCGGTTCAAATGTTTGTTGTCTAAGTTTTTCCAGAACATTTTAATTAACAGAATTTAAAATGTTTCTGGTTCTTTCCAACCACGATTTTGGAATGCAACTATTATTGCATTCAGTTTTCTCACACCATCTTCATATGGCTGGCGCACCATTTTTCTCGCCACCATGGACAGGCCTCTATTTCCATCCACGTGATTACTGTGCTTCATATAATGAAACAGCAGAACTTTCAGAATGGAACTATATTCCCGCAGGACATTAATTCTTTCTATATTCACCAGCTATACGGCGATAAGTGATTTTGCATCCAGCTGAGCTATTGTGTGATGTAATTTTCTTCCACGTTTTATTTAACGCAAATTATTTACATAGTTTATTACCAATTCTGCTGTTTCGTATTCCTTAGATTTAATCCAGAGTCGTTTTTTCTGTTCCTTGTAGTTTTTTTTCATTTATTTCCTCATCACTCTCGGAATGATACTTCGAGATAAATTCCAGTAAATCTCTTATATTTTCTATGACTTCTAAAGCAAAAATACTCAAATGTTTTATTTTATTAAGATTTACAACATTTTTTTATAATTTAAATCAACTCACTCGCCAAGTCACAAAATATATCAGATGATCACATGAATAGGGTAAAAATAGTAAAGTTCAGTTTGATTATATTAACGTCCGTTTTGAGGCATCACGAGGGCTATTTTGGGATGGATCTCCTCATTTTAAACCGCGGTTAGATGACAAAGACGACATCCGAGCTGGCAATCCCCTCTCCAAACTTCCGCACCACACCAGCGGGAGAACGTTTGTCTCCCTAAGGTTGTCCACCCAAACTGTAAAATAGCTGGAATGGCTACAAGACACAGGGGCACAAGGCGGCGTTCTGTCTCCCTAAGTATGATTTAACGTGCAACAGGCCCAATACACGACGGATCTTCAGTGGAATCGGGTTTCGAACCCGGAGTCCTCCGGCTCAGCGGCCGACACCTTATCAAATTTCATTCCCGTAGGTTTAATAGTTTTCGAGTCATCGTGTTCAAAAACAGACAGACACCCAGACAGAATTCCAAAATTGTGTTTTTCGGACTCAGGGAGGTCTAAAACGTGGAGATTCGTCAAAATCTCGAGTTCGAATTTTTTGACGATTACAATACTTTCTCTTTGTATACGAGAAAGTAAAAAAGCGGTGCCAGAACGGCGTTCCAGCTCCGCTACATCCCTGTAGAGAAGAAACGATGCACGCTGCACACGCACAAGTCGCGGCAATGTACGGCGCACAGCCATATTATAAATTAACCAGTGTTGCTAATTTGGAGGATAAAATTACCGGTTTTAGCTTATTCGAGGACTTTATCCCTTCTGAGGTAGTAAATCTCCATAAACAAGGATGATTCCCCCTATTGGCAACACTCCAACTAATGCAATATTGCACGACTGCAAAAACGGAGTTTGTTTATCTTATTCAACGTGGAAACATCCGTTTTATAGTGGAAAGTAATTAATGCAAGTGATAATATTTTTTCTTCAGTGCATCATATTTGTTCATAGTTCAAATATTTTTTTTTCATGCTGAATAAATCTAATTCTAGTGGAATAATTTTTTTTCGCGTGCAGTATATTTGTTACAAGTGCAAAATATTTTTATCAAAGTGAATTTGATCCAAATTAAAGTGCAAATAATTCCCACCCAGATTCAGATCAGAAAAAAATAAAAACGCACTTTTAGTCATTCTATGCAGACAATCTCAAGAAAAATCATCCATTGTGACACAATGATTGTGATTATTTAACTAGGGAATGGACAGTGGCGTAGCGAGGGTAAGTGGCGCCCGGGTCATATATTATTTTTTCGTCCCCTGCCATTTTCAAAGGCTTATCTTGCATGAACAGCGCCTGGGGCATGGTAATTTTTTGCCCTATCCATCATATTTGAATTTAAAAGCGACATAAACGCATTAAAGTTTTGTCTTCATGGCCAATGGCGTAGCAAGAGTAAGTGGCACCAGGGGAATCTGATTTTTTTTTTTTTACCGTAATCGTCATCAGTGGCTTGACAAGTGTAAATGGGATATTGTGTTATATTTTAGACACCTCATCCTTTTTTAAAAAAATGGCATGAATGTAATAATGTTTTGATTCCATTGCGCCCCATGAAATTGACGCCCGGGCCATCTGTGCCACCATTGCCCCCCTGGTCACTACGCCACTGGGCATGGTGTTTTTAAACTATGGGTCGTGACCCTAAGTGAAGTCGAGTAGAATAGTGTCGGGTCTCGAAAACTCTCATAAGATCTTATTCTCTCAAATTCTTCCACCATTTATCAACAAAAAATGCTAACATAATCTTGAATTAAAAAACCCCATTACAGTTCATCAAATCAAAATTCTGAATTTAAATATATATATACAGTTGGACCTCTATTTAACGAACCTCTGTTTTGCGAATTTCTCTATTTTGCGAACTTTTTCTTGGAACCAAGAACATTTGGCGAATTTCTTCGTAAAATAACCTCCAAATAGCGAAGTGCATTCTCTATTTAACGAACTTTTTCTTGTGATCCAATATTTTTTTTCTCCCTATTTCTTAAAGTATTTCTAAACATTTCAAATTTATTCTTTCTTTTAACACATTTTATGGTGATCAATGACCTTGAAGCTGGAAAATGTCACAGCGAAAGTGCTTGAGCATCCGAGAAAAAAAATTTAATTGTTCCTGAGGTGGATAAAGGCGTGAAAAAAAAAAGGATATTGCTTTAAAATTTCGTATTCTTCTAAACAGCTTATCAACCATAATAAAAAAATCGTGATAAGATACAAAATTATTATCCATCGAATTCTTGTTCAAACCGTTTAAAAGCAGGTGTCTATGAAGATGAGGATGAGGCAGTTTTGAAGCGGACAATGTGAAAAACAAAAACAATACAGCAATGAATTGCGGTGAAGACGATGATAATGAAGATGGAAATGATCATGATGCAGAAATCAACAAACTTTCCTATGATGAAATGCTAAAATTCATTAATTTTAATATAAACTTATTTTTTAATTGAAAATACAGTGTATTCCCGGACAATGTTTTGTTTTATTCTTGTTTTCCTGGCAGATTTCTTTTTGATGGGTAAAATATATACAGCAAATAGATATTAATTTACAAAATAAAGGTGTGATTAATTACTTTTTAAATAATATTTAGTGTTTATGAATTTAAAATCTGTTTTATGTAATTTAAAGTATTTTAAAAGGTGAATCTCTATTTAACGAATTTTCCATATAACGAACTTTTTTTCGGGATTTAGCGACTTCGTTAAATAGAGGTCCGACTGTATATATATATATATACATATATATATATATATAATACCGTGTTTTCTTACTTATTTTTCAACTTACGGTTGCAAAAAATGGACGCGGGTGGAAAAAATTAAAGCAGCCCTTAAAAAGGTTTACGAAAGGATATGCTTTTCAACATTAGAACATTATGCATCATTGAACAAAATTATATAGCAAGAATACAAATTTTCAGGTAATACAGTGTAATAACAAGAATGATTTATTTTTAAAAGATTAGAGATTATTCTTCTGATTCTAAATTTGAAGTAATAGGATTTGCATGTATGTAATGTAAAAAATGTAATTTTCTTTAAATTCGATAGTCATATTCTTATATTATATTCTTATACTGAATTGTTTTCCGAAAATAAAAATAGATCATGAAAATAATTTTTAAAAACTTATCAAATAGTATTTATCTTTAATTACAAAAGATTTTTTCTCGAGAGTATTACCCCAATAGCAAGGATGGAGCTGTCCAAGATTTTTTCTTTTTTCAGGTGCAACAGTATTAGAAGTAACAAATTTGCCTTTACCATAGATTTGCGAAAATCGAACGGAAGACAACTATTTAGTACGTTTGCTTTAAATCTAAATTAATATAAATTATTTTGCGTATCATATAATGTTACACAGTTGTTTTCATTCGTCGATTAAAATATATAAATTTGAGTCTTAAAACAGCACAATTTACGTTCAAAATTGCATTATCTCATTAAAATTTTCTTAACTGAAGCATACAATCTTTTATCGGAAGTTCTTTTAAAATCTTCATGAGTTTAGTTTTTCAATCTCTTATTTTCATTTTTAATTTTTAAATTCGAGATAAATAAATTTTTAAATCGAGATTCTTTGAGTAAAGAAAATGAAAACTCATTTGCTTGCTATTACATAAAACGCACCAATCAAAACTTTCTATTTAGACATATAATCACATTAGAAGTAAAATAAAATTTTACAGCTGTAAAATAATTAAACCAATAATCTTTAGCTATTTAACTTAGTTTCGTGCCTACTAAATTTTCTAGGGAAATGATATTTTGTAAGTGGTTCTCAGAATTCTATGTGATTCTGTGTAATTTAGTCTATGCTGTCATCTGAATGATTTAGTGTTTGTTTCTTTTCTATACACCAGCCTACTTGACAAGAACCCAAGTAGCACAAAAATATTGTATAATATTGTACGATATTGAACAATATTCGCAATATTGTATAATCTATCCTATTAAAATTCGAAGGTAAATAAATATATGTATGTATGTCCTTATATCTTCTCACGAACCACTGAATCCTGCAACTAGCCGTAAGTACTAAAAGATGGAAAATAATCCAAGGAATCCATTTCGATTATTTAAATTCCGAAATGGTAATTAGTTAAAAAGATATCAATTAAAAACGTCAGAATGAATGAATTCACGTGCTGCCATCTATCCGCCGTGAATGAATTCACCGCGGATTCTTTTTCCCCCTATTATTAGTTTTCACATCCGGTGTTGCATATTTTTATTTATTTAACGGAAGTTGGTATTTCTTTTTGAGCGAGCTTCTGTGTTTGGATTTATTAACAATGGAAAAAAATCATTTTCATGCTTTTTTTATTTCTTTTTTTGTATTCAAGTGTTTAACTTCGTAACTTTTGTTAGGGAAAATAAGTGACAATATTTGTTGAATGTAGAGAAAAACGGAGGCGGGGCATATGAAAATATATGGATCCCAAGGTCTCACGTGATCTCACTTCTCTCCGCCCGGGAATATCCTATTATTCGTGATAGTCGGGCAACGCCGGGCCACACAGCTAGTATTATATAATATTGAACAATATTGTGGACAGTGCTGTGCTACCTGGGAACCATAGAGCCTTCGTGTCGCAGATGCTCATGAAGTGTAGCAAATTATTGGACTGCACAGTGAAGTATTAATCTGGTAATAAAAATCTTGCTATAAAAATTCAAAATTCATTTTTCTCCTAACTCTCACCATTATTCTATCTACCACATACACGTAGATGAGTAGCTTGAAAGCCCCGGCAAACATTTCGAAATACCCTGTTTTATTCATATCGATCTTCTTGAAATGTATGTTTAATTTATGGTTTTCTGTTCATTCCACGAATTGATGGATATATCAACCAGTACGTTCATAAAATAGGAATATCTACGAAAGATTAAATCTCTAACGTCATCAATAAGTTCTCTAGTGCTAAACCAGAATCCAGAAAACATGTGAAAATTTCGAATCATTCGCATTATGGAAAACACGCTCTGGAAAAATGTAGGATTACAATTATTTCTTCCGTAAAAGGGTATGTTACGGAAGCATCTGCGGTATGGTCAAAACGTATTTAGAAATCCATGTCATAAAACGTCTTATTAATCACCTATGGGGAATTCTCTGGGATCTGGACGAAAACAAATCGGTCTCCAGCATTACGCATAAAACAAATGTCTGGGATTTATTTTACGACAGGTGCGTTGAGTTGCATTGGAGAATTTTATAGCTCATATCTTTGCAGTGTCTGCTTATGAGCGTGATAACCGATGATGTGTCACCTCTTTAGAAATGACAGGTTGTCATCTGGAATTCCTTACATGGGAAAATGCCAAAATTGGGAAAAATTAAGAGTCCTACTATTTGGCTTCGAGCATGGAAATTACGCGAAGAAGCGGGCAAAAAACGCTGATGACATGCCAACAATTGCAAATATAGCTCCAATAGAATTTTTATATTCATAAATATTTAGTTATCATCATTATTTATTTATTATGTATGGATCAAAATTTTTCTTTGAAATTTGAATACAATAAGTGAATGCTCACTAAGCGTAACGTTTCTTGCTCTTAAAAATTGCTTTTTGATCAAAGTAATTATATTAAGAACAATTATTTCTACAATCTGAAGCACTCATCTGTAAATACAAGGAATCGTAAAAATTTGCGCATTTATATTTCAATGATTAATAATTCACATAAATGTATCTGTTTTTTAACGTAGGACTACGTTCCTCCCATTGGGGTCTCGGGAAGAAATTTGATTCACACGCCAGGACTCCACAAAAAACGTTGTATGGGAGATCCTCTATATCTCGGTAACTACATATGTTAAAAACATAACTAACTAGCAGTACTCGCACGGCGTTGCCCGTGGAATCAGGACTTCAAAAAGTGGGTGAAAAAAAGTGCACACAATGGCACGAAAAAGTTTTGAAAACAAAAGCAAAGCAAAAAATACACATTATTGATATTCCCGCTTATTTTTCTTTGCGAATGACGTCACCTGCCGCGAAGAAGGTCACGTTGCAACAATGCATTGTGGGATGTTCCGGAGAATCTCTCGCTGTCAAATCGCGCTACGAAAAAACTGTTTGAACCGATCAGGGAAAAATTAATTTTTAAAAAACGAAAAAAGATATTTTAATAGTTCTTGTTGTAAATCGGACATAAACGTGTCATTTGTAGGCTGAAAAAAAATGAAAATTATAGAGATGTTAGAACGTCAGATGCGATAATTTAAAGAAATCTTTATTAAAAATTACCATAAAAGTGACTATTTTTCAAAATTTTTTCAAAATTCAGTAAATTACGTTAGAAATTCAAAACTAACTTCATTAGAACGGAAATCGCATGCTCTTTCCGATGGTCTATCTATTTTTGTCGTAAACTTATTCGTAACCATTCTATTGAGAAATTAGTGCGAAAAATCAACCAAAACAACACAAAACATTAAATAAAAGAATTTCTAGATTAAAATTTAAAATTTCGGCTTCGAGGTGCATTCAGTCACCATTACGACTACCTGTGTGCCAAATTTCATGGTTGTAAGTGCGATAGATTCGTCTGGACATCGCAGACAAACACACACACACGCACACAAACATTGCTTTTTATAAGTATAGATGTCTTATTTGAGAGATAAAGGGTAACAACAGAAGTTACAAAAAGAAATTTGAAAATCGGAAAAGAGTCTCGCAAGTAAAGTAGTCCTACGCCTTTAACATCAGCGGCTGTTTGAAAAAGAAAGCCTCCAGTCATTTTTTTTCGATTGAACAAATTTGAACAGATATGCTACTAATATAACAGTACATAAATATTGTATGACATTGTACAACATCGAACATATTGCAATACTTGGATAGAAACAAAAACTTGAAATTCTGTAGATACAGCGGCTCAAAATGACATTGTGTTCAATTTTAAGATGATCCACATTACAACTCTTGTTAAATTAACACGATGTTCCTCCATAATAAGCCAATTCTTAGATACGTAAGTCTTTAGTGCGAGTAACTGTAACTGCTGATTGTGCTGTTGCAGTTGTGAGGGAGTTCGCTGAAAATAGTCTTCCTTGATAATTGCATTTTCATTTTAACCATCTCCAAGATTAATCTCTTTTGTTTTGATCTCTTCAAAGTGCGAATGAACATTTCTCGGAATATGGGACAGCTGTACCAGTAGTCTGACTCTGTGAGATGAGTTAACTCTTTTATTTACTTATGCGCCATACCATTAATGTTATTATTTAGCAAATCCTTTCAATTTTTTTCGCATGATTAAACTTTTAAAATTTATAAAATAAAGTTTTAAAACGTAAATGCAAGAAATAAAAATGGGTGCTTAATTTTTTATCACTAATTACATCGTCTGAGAATAAAATAAGAAGAAGATCATTAATTGAACAAATAAGAGTGTATCACTTCTGATATGAGACTCATACTGGACATATGTGAATTCAGTCATCAAAAATAAGCTTATCATCAAATGGAAAGTGCTAAAATAACATCTCAAATCAGAATATTTTAATTGTAATGGAAGTTTAATTTAGATTCAGGGATGGACTGAACCCTGAAAGAGCTCTTAGGCATTGTAAATTTCGAGGCAATCTCTTCCCTCCCCAACTTTGAAAACCAGATTTTTTTTCTATTTTAATTTGATTTATATATATAAACAGTTTTAAATAATAAATATCATCACAAACTGAAACAACAAAACATTTTGATTGTGGGTGACATTCATGACAGTTGGTTTCAGTATCTGGCGTATAAAAAATGTAAGACTTAAAAGTAATTTTAAACAAAAGAAAAAAATTGCAAAGCCATTTTAACACAATTCCAAATACTTTAGTACAAAGTTTACCTGGACTATTCACTTTTAAGTCAGTCAGCCAATAGAAAGAAAAAAAATTGGGCCCCTTTGATTTGCAAGCATGGAAAAAATCCTAAGAATAATGTTCTGAATTTGAATGACGTTTGATTTTGATATGATAACGTTCGAGTAACGGCCCTTTAAATCAAATGAAGGCACAAAATTAAATTACCCTGAAAGTACAGCGAAAATATCTCGATCGTCATTAGGCAATTGCCTACTTGATAAACCAGCACTGTTTTACTTGGGCTTTACAACAAGTATAAAATTAAAATGGTTGTTGCAGATTTTAAAAATTTCAATCCATTCCCTTTTTTTCTCATTTCATGGATTCTCAACCATTAAAACGTATTTATTCCTCTTTTTGTTCCTAATAAAGGAGAAAAGAAATCTAGTATCTACCTTTTAGATTACAGTTTCTCTTAAACTATTACGGTCATATCCTCTTATATACTTATCACAGTGTGCGTTTTACTTCGCGTCATACGAATTTTATTTAATATTGCATATTTTGTCGGAGTAAAATTTACCACCAGTGAGTAGTAGTAGTTCGTAAAGTGGATGTCGTGAATTCTTATTTTGTTCAAAAAATTACATGTCTCAGTAAGTTTAAGTTTACGAATTGTTATTTACGAAGGAACAGCTTTTTGTCTATTTCGGAAGAGTTTTGATGTATTTTTAGTCTTATTCACTGTTTTTATTGGTATTGTCTTTGAAAAAAATTTGCTGTCGAGAAAATGCTAATGTATAGAATCATTGTTGCAAAAGTTTTCAGCATAAATTGTTTTAAAGTGAATTATTTTTCCCATTCCGCATTTGATATCTTAAGGAAAGCGACTAATATGTTCAAAAGTTATTCACTTGAGGTTTCTAAGAAGGGCTTTTTCTAATGTGCCAAGTTAAGTTTCCATTAAAAAAAATGTATTAATGGCTTTGAGCTTTGAAATATATTGATGACTAATAACTGCCAGTTCTAGCTGTTCAGGTTTATTTCGGACCCTATGAAATCATAGCTGGAAAAACAAGGTAAGGATTATCAGTTCTTTCCGTTGATATTTGATTCAACGAAGTTTTATCACTCTTGTCAATTTGTGTCTTAAGTTACCTACAACTTTGCTACTGGAGATAATCATGACACTTTTATTCTTTCTTATTGAGAAACATTTTTACAATAAAATCGGCATTTCATATCCATCAGTAAAGAGGTGTGACTTCTAGGAATCTTCTTCTCAACTCGTTTTCTACACTGACGTCAGATCTTCGGAAGAGATAGCGTTCTGTGTTTGTATTTTTCTTGCAAAACTGCATTCTTACTGTTTCTTTGTTACCATCGTAATACAGGATGTTAATTTTTGTCATATTTTTTTACATTCTTCCTTTGCTTGCAGGAAACGGGGAAGGTTGTAAACGTAAATCACGTGCGTAAATTAATACGAGCGTCTAGCATCATCAGGTTGGAACAAGTGACGTCAACAAATCATTTTACTCTATTTTTAGGCTTTGTTTATTTTTGGATTTCTTTCACTTTCATTTTATGTTCTTTTAAATAGATCGATCTCAAATTAGCATCAAATCGCTATTGTCACGTCTAGAAATACCTTACAACTAAATTTCATTTTTACGATGCACAAATATGATGCTGCTTGAAGTACAGGTGTGTGATGTCAATGGGAAATCGTGGGCCAAAGAATGACGAGGAATTCTCGGAGTCATTCATGAAAATCAGATCACCATTAATTGGATTAATTTTATTTCAGTATCTACTTTTGTTGTGTATGATTTCAACAAAAGTGTGCAAGTAAGTAATGATGCTTGTATGAATGAAAGATTTTTTCAATATCTAATTTAAACGGTATGACTATCATTCTAATTGTTATAAATTTTCGAAATCGTGAACTATTGGTGTCTCACTTGCAATTAACTCAATTCACGCCCACGTAAAATAATCTAATTTTGGAATCCATTGCACATCTTGCAGGATCTTATAAAAAATATGATGCTCCAACACAGCGTCATACAACGTGCCTTTAAGTTTATTATGTGATTGACTAACATGAAGACTCCTTTAGAAGGAATTTTCACGAGCTCAATGAATACAGAAATCAGTCATTCGCTATCTGTGAGTGAAGAATTAAAATCTTTGTTGATAAATTACTGTTCTCTCTCCCAGAATTTTAACAGCGCACGACGTCAAACATTTAGCAACATATCACGCCTAATTTGAACCAGCTGTTTAGTATTATTAAATAAAGATTCCTCTTCTTATAAGACTTATCTTCAGGTGGATCCAAAAAGAATATACTTTGAGTACTTAGCGTGAAATATCCTCTTTGATTTTTCGACGGTTCCCGTTTATTCATTTTTTCTAGAAATAGGGGTGGCGGTTATTGCGAAAATAACAGGTTTTCGGTTATTCAGATTTTTTTCAGCACCGGTCAAAATAACCAGTTTTTTAAATAACCGATTTTCAGTTTTTTTATAAAAAAACAAACGCCGTTTATAGACAAATTTTTTTTATTAATATTGCTTTTACAAGAAATCAATGCATTGGCACATATTTATCTGTTCATAAAGATTTTTTCAGTAATCCACGAACAAACAGACGCCTCGAGGAGGGTTTGTCGTTGATTGGCTTAAGATGAGAAATTCAGAACTTCATAACTTGGTAAATTTTTGTCTAATCGAACCTAAAATCGACCTCATCTTCCGATCCGGTTTTTTTCCCGGATATTCGATTTTTAAAAAATAACCGGTTATAACCTGGACAAAAAAAATAACCGAAAAAAACCGGTTAACCGAAACAAGGAAACCGGTAGGTTTTTCCCATCCCTACTAGACAAATTGATTTAAAAGTTCTTTTGGAAAGGAATGAAAGGATAAATAAAAAAATAAAGAAGTCCAACTATAAAAATACCCAAATATTGTGCTATAATCGAAACTTGTGTTTGAATCATCAGCAGTTCTCATCTTTCAATTTTTTATTAGTGGAAACTTTTCTTTAAAATTATGGGCATATATAGACGATCTTGTAGTAAATGCAAACATATCAGAACCATACAGTTCAGTCAGATTTAGTATCTTTCCTGTACAAACTTTTCTTAGCAGTGTATCACGTAAAAATCTTCCATTATATTGCTTGTTATTAAATTCAATGCATGTCACAGGGAGTAGAGACAGGTTTGTTTAAAGGATTATTTTAATTAATAATAATTATGTCTTAATTACTGCATTACTATCACAATTAATGCTGTTTTGAAGAAAATGTGGGGGAATGCTGTGTTGCCCAGAGTACAAACAAAAAAAATTAAGTTTGAAAATTTAGAATGTCGAATTTGCTTTCGTCTTAGTAATTTGTATCAGGGAGAGTTTTTACGCTGGATGTCGCATAATTTTTTAAATATTTGTAAGCAAAGGTCGTTTAAGAAAATCATCTTGACAAAACATTTAACCGGTAGTTTCATTTTCTTCTCTTGGGGTTTTGTTTCACTCTTTAAAAGAAATCAAGGTTAGGCGGCCAGATTGCCATACAGTGAATTTTATTGGCGACTCCAAGAAGATTAGACCGCTCTGGTAGAGAATGTCAATCCTTCGTTCATTTTTGTTCATGAATGTATGAGTGCTGATGAACAGTGTGAATCGACGGATGATGAAACATTCCAGTTTATCAACCATAACAGGGACGAACTTGAAGAACAGCTAAAAGAGGTCAGTGATGTTAAAAGGACCCGTAGGATTGGGTTAAATGCTATTGAAGAAGCCTTGAAATATATTAGCCAGCACAACCAAAAAAAATCAAGTGCCGATGTGATGCTTTACCTGCTATTGCGCAATATAGCAGCTAGAAAGCATCGACTGCAGCGAAACAACTTACTGTCACAAACTTTAAAAAAAAATACCTAACAATTTTGTCTTCACAGATTGTTTTTTACTTTTTTTAAAATAAGATAGGGCTAGATGATTAGTATGTAGGTTGTTTATGTTCTCTATTTATCTTGAAAGACAATGTGTTATGGAAGATATCGTTTCATATTAGGTATTTTTCAAAAAAACGGAGGGGGGGGGGTTCATTTTTATTATCCAACATTTTCACTTATTCGACATCATCATTTCTCCCTATCTGTCATTGTTAGAAACTCTACTTCACCTTTTCAGATCATTTCTCCATGTATCACTAACTTTAAAACAGCATTATTTATTGAAATTCAAGTTCTTCTTGTTGATTTTCTAACCTCGAGATGGAGAATGGAAACAATTTAAGAATACAGATTTATACAACTGTACCCAACAAACAACGGACGCTTCGCTGACGTAAATGGCGACTGAAGAAAACAGCGAGTTAATTCAACGTCGTTTGCATATTAGCATTTCGTGCCGATTATTAAGCAATAATGCTCACATTCCGGTTTATTGTCCTTTTTATGCCGAATAATAAAAACGGCACCTTTGTCTGATTTCTCTACCTGTGCAAACACCGGCTGAGATAACGGCGCACTCCATTCTTATGCAGAGAAGAAGCCACTTTTCAGAATAAGGTCGTTCCCGAGTTAAAGGGACCGGAAACAAAATGCTTTTGATTTTGCAAGCGCGCATACCTGGTGATGACGCAATGCTATATAAGGTTAACTTGTCTGTTTTTTAAATAAGGTCAATACCACTGCGGTCAATGGTAAGGTATTGTAAGGACCACAAATATTTCCCAAACCATTATTCGCATAACTATGGATAGCGATGTGGGGAATTTGCACTAGAATTTTTTTAAATGATAAAAAAATAATGAATTAGAAATAATACAAGTCTCGCGATATTTTGTGCAACATTTCATGCACAATATAGTAAGATTTTATAAGATATGTTATGAAATATCTTTATTCTACCGGGTAAAGTGAGAAACTATAATGGTAATATTATGATTATGAGCAAGGAGATGTAAAATTTATTGAAACTGATCAAAGTGTTAAAAAAAGAATATTTAAGAAGGAAATTTAGAGTTAAGAAACGTTTCTTTAATTTCAGATAAGAAAATGCACGAATCAATATTTTCAACATCAGATCAACATTTTTATATATTTACACAAATAAATGATCTACAAATCGTTTTAGTAGAAAGGCTCAAGGAATTCTAGTAGCGGTTTCAAATGTCCTTATCATCGAAGGTCTGTGTGTTTGGTGGATGTTAATCATATTTCGTGTGCTGAACCTTATACGACTTGATATGCGGAAGTTTAGAAAATGAAATGTCTGCTCAGGTTTCTTCGTTATAGGAATCTTAATTAGGAGATCCCCAACAAGCCTTGTATAGATTCAGAAGGGGGTACTTAATTTCTTTTAATTGGTACTTCATCTAATTTTAAGAGGTGGTTCTATTAATTGAATTAGTAAACAATTAATAGAACCACCTCTAGTATTCCTATTTAGTCCACTCCTAATTATTGAATAGTTAAATATTTTTCCCTCGATGAATCCATAAAGAAAATGAATGAAATCATTTATTTGCCCTTTGATTTTGAATCATTCCCTTTTTATGAGACTGAAGTATATGATAGTCAATTATTACAAAAAAAACTCGCATATAGAAAAAATATTGTATTATCAACTATGTTTTTTTCTTCTTTATGTATCTTTCTTTTTTATTTATTTTTGTTCATTAAAACTATCAAAACAGATAAGAAAAACCGAAGAAAATATCGAGTGTAGAGTAAATTAAGTAAGTGCACGTGAAATCAGAAACCCCAGCATTGATAGAAATCCATCCCCGATAATCCTCGTATAGACTTTTAAAAAATGGACTATGAATTTAACAAACTAAACTTGCGAAGACTAATCGCCTGCAAACCATCCCTGATAGAATTAATGTAGTTGAGACGTTGCTCTCATTCTTGGTTTGCGAGCAACGTCTGAACCGTGGAGGTTTTTCCTGAAGTGAATGATTTAAACGTGAATGTAAGTTATCTCCTTTGAAAAGTTTGGAAGGAAGGTATTTCCTCTCTCCCATGAATTGTTAGCAGGAAACTGTTTTTGGTTCTTTTATAAACTAAAACTGCTTCAAAAGACGTAATACCGATCAAAATAAAACTAAATAATAATAAAAAAAACAGCAGGAGTGATCTCCCATAGACTTTCTCGTATACTTCCCGAAAAAGGTACCGTTCCCCCTCCTCCCGCGTGGATAAAAATATTCGAACCTACTGTAACCCAAAATACAATAACTATCAGAAGGTTTTCATTGTAGATTATAGTGATTGTAAAATATTTAGGTAAAGAATCAAATACAAAGAGATGCATACCGATTAAAACGCATTTATGGCACGCACTGCTTGGTTCCACTCTTGCAGGCTCAAGGACAAGGTGACGTAATTCGCTCAATAGCTTCTGCGTGCACAGAGATTGCTACCAATACGCATGCGCATGGAGAATCGGATTAGAAAAATTAATTATACAATTTCAGCGCCTTTTTTTAACCGATTGACTCAAAAATTGAATATAAATCTACAATTAAGGTAAGAAGGCCACATACCAAATTTCATTTATCTAAGTAATTATGTTAAGAAGTTATTGCGATTAAAAATATGCGATTATACAGACCGACAGACAATCAACCCATTGACAGATTTGGCCCATAATTTGATATGGACCTACATTCATGATGATAAAACTGTGTACCAAATTTTATCCTTCTAGCTATTCAAGGTTTTTAGTTATAGTTTTCACATGAACGCGGACAGACAGACAGACTTCCCGTTGACGGATTTTGTCCAAAATTTGATAGAAACCTACAAATTATGTGCAAAGATCACATACCAAATTTCATCCCTGTGTCTCTAATAGGTTTCGAGTTATCGTGTTCACAGACACACAGACAGACATAATTCCAAAATTGTGTTTTCGGACTGAGGGAGGTCTAAAACGTGGAGATTCGTCAAAATCTCGAGTTCAAATTTTTGACGATTACAATACTTTCTCTTTGTATACTTCGTATGCGAGAAAGTAATGAATGGATTCTGAAAGGAAACTAAAAGGAATTTTCTTTTGAGAAGATGAATGCATGACGTTTCACTTAATAAACAAACAGTTAGAAACGATTACAATACTGTTTAGGAACATTCCTGACTGTTTACCCACAATTATTCAATGCAAATCAAACATTGTTTTACTTGAAATAAAATTCAACAACAAAATCGAAACCGAAGCTTCCGCTGAATTATATTCAACCACGCGCGAAAACGAATTTTAATTACGCTCTCGCTTCACGCAAACGATTTTTTAACAACCACCAGTACCTTATTTGCATCTTTATCGCTCTGGGAATCACAACAAAGTTCTTCTGTGTTCTTTTTTTCGAACTCACATTAAATAAAGACGTAACGAAGCGACAGTGACACGTGAAATCCCCGATGTAAAGGAACACAAGAAGCAGTTATTTAAAAGAGAGAGCGGCAGGTTGAATCATTGTTCCCTTGTAAGCAAGCCAATTTAGACAGGAAACGGCTTTACCTGTTACGCTTTTTTCAAGGTTGTCCGAAAAGCTTGCGCGCGCGTGTATCCGTATAATAAACAAACTCAGTTGAGCGCGGCTCAATTACTTTTCCTTTCAGTATTGTCGCACCGCACTATTTATTGGGGATTAGGAAGTGATGGAAATAACGATGGTTGTTCCGGCTTATTGTATTTATTTCCATATTTAGGTCGCTACATTTAGAAGAGAACGACAGTCAGGGTGGTGTTATTGTTTCGCGAGTTTGTTGAAGAGAAAAGAGGACGCATTTAAATTCAGAGTGTTTTGTATTACTGTTTGAATAGATATCATTTCTTTTTCATAAGAAAGAGAGTTAAATCTTTTAAGGAGGCGATACTTTTTATTTGTAGTAATAACCATCCTCAGACAAAATACTTTTATTTTCTGTTCAAACTTCTTTTTTTTTAAAATAACGTGACAAATTTAAATTTGTTTAAAAGATTTCTTTTTTCTGCCTTTTTGGTACCCAACCAAACAAATGCATCTGATATTTTTCTTTTATGCGACTGAGAATTTTTTTTATTTTTTTCTTCTTATTTTTACTTTAATTTATCCGATTTTGTTACTAAGATTTTTACTGGTAATTGTCAAGCTAGTTTGAAGTAAAAATGTTTTACAATATCTCAAGAAAGCTATGAGCATTCGTTTCCTTCTTACGAATAATGATAATTGGAATTTATCTGTGTTGTCGTAATTAAGTAACCTCTGTGCCAGACTATACCTGCAATCTGCCAATGCTGCTGCTATATGTACAATTTTTGAATAGAGGTGGACTCGTTGCTAGAAATAATCTGTAGCTTCAGTCGTCCATTTCAATCAAGACAGTATTTCAACAGAATTCAGCTTGCAAGATTAGAATTAAAATTAATCGTCATTTTGTAATATTTGATCTATCCAAACAGTTGATCCAGAATTTTATTTCATTCAATTTATGATAATTTTCAAACGTTGTTTTATAATTCAATTTGTTTTGAAACATAAACATCACACATGTATATTTAAGGACAATTTTTCGTCTTTATCCTGTCTTCTTTTATATTTGCACGTACAATATGTGCATCATTCAATTTTTCGGATTTAGATTGAAGGAATAAAAGACCGTGTTATTATGCACTTCTTTTGAATTCATTCATCAGTCATGTTGTTGAAGCATCTGAAGTCACGATGCAATTAAATAAATTGGATCGGATGACGAAATCTTTTTTGTGAATGACAGAGCCGGTTAGCTTAAGGCATCATACTAGCAAGGAAGTTAGTCATAGGAGTATGTATTCGAGAGAATTCTGGGCTTTGGGCGTGGTAACAAACCAAAACATTCCACAAATATCTATCTTTTTGGACATTTTAATTACAGTGATCTTTCAACATTTAAATTTATTAGTTGTATAATGTTCAGATTTAGTGTTTCTTGACATTTTTCCACTGGAGGGTTTCTTTTTCATCTGGAATAATTTTTTTCTGTGAGGATAAATGTTTTTTCGTAAGAATTCTTTTCGCAACCCCAAATAATAGGAAACGGAAATATATCTACGAAAATGAACTATTAAACAAATGGGCTTATGAATTAGAAGTAAATAGAAGCAATTACAGTGTAAAATATTACTTGGTAATTATAGTTCAATATTTTAAATTAAGATTATTCATTTTTATTTATCAATATTGAATAATTTGAAAGAAACATAGATAATAGTGTAAATTAGACTCCCCATGACTCCAAAACTTTGGAACGCGTACCATTATTTTTTCGTCAGAACCTGTTGCTCAAGAAGCTTTGGTTTAAGTAAACACCTACTTCAAGTTACAATTTAATGACCATTAGACTTACAAAACGTTTAAATCTGCAAATATTGCCATTTTAGATTTCAGGAACTCCAAAAGTTAGTTTTGGAGATGAATGACGACTAAAGAGATAAAATTTTTCCTACCGAACACAATTTGAAAAATAAAATTGTATTGAAGTTGATAAATATTTAATCAAATCTAAATGGCCTTGCTATAAGTAATTACATAATTCTACGAGTTTTAGGCTTTCCTTTTGATTTTTGTAATGAAAAATTAGTTTCTGAATAGCGAATTTCTTGGGGTTTTTTATATTCTCATTCTCCTGGATTTCGTTACTGAAATAATATTTCTGTACACTATTAGTAAACTTATTTTATATTTTGATTTTATATTTGAAGTAAGAAGAATTTTAAAAAAATGAAGATTTTTTCAAATCATTTGAAATATTAATATTGTATTTATTGTAGGATTTAAGAATTCAAAGCAATAGTTCGGGTGGACACAAGCTTCAATCTGAATTGCCCATGTCCTTTTGTATTTCCCTCCTTGAAAAATTATAACATTTATTTCAGTTCAAGCAACAAAAACAAACAAAAATCATTTGAGCTAAAGACGTGATCTTGTATCTAACACTTATAATTACAAACTCTTAGAAATGTGCTGAAAGAAGAAATTCGAAAAAGAAAATAATAATAAAGTCAAAGCATCCATTTTCCCCTCTGGTTTTTTTTATTAACACGAAAGACAAGGCTGTAGGCTCATTCTTGAAGTTAAAGATACAAACCAAAATGTTTAAAAAACACATAATTTTTTTATGAATAATACTTTCCTTTTAAACAATATTCTCAGTTGGACAAAATTTCAATTTAGATCGACAAGAAACCAATAGCGTCCCGAAAGTCGATCCGCGGGGTATATACTAGGGTGGGCCGAAAAAACTTTTTTTAGAAATCGATCTTGGCATAGTGCGAAAAAGTTGTGCAATAGATCTGTTAAAACCCTCTAAAAATTTGATCAATTTCGTTCAATGATTAGCCGCTCCCCTTTGGTATTAAAAAATTGAAAAAAGACAAAAATCTTTTTTTTTCCAAAAAAAAAAAATATTTTGAAAATTAATTTCGAAATTAGTTCTGGCATACAGCGTAAATGTTACCCAATGGATCAGTTAGAACCCCCAAAAACTTTTTTTCAATTTCTCGAAATATTTAACTGCGCCCCTATGACATTAAAAAATCGAGAAAAAGAAGAAAAATTGGGTTTTTTGAAAGAAATATAATTTGGAAAGTAATTTTGAAATTAGTTGGCATATAAAGGAAATATTACGTAATGCGTTAATTAGAACCCACCTAAAATACAATGAATTTTACTCGATATTTATTCGCTGATTTAAAAATACGCACGCAAATAAAATCTATCCTATATATATATATACCACGTAGCAAGTATACAGGTCATATATCCGCTCGGTGCAGAACACTGTATACCCAGTGCTCTGCACCGAGCGGAATTTTCAAAGCTTAAAATAATAATGATAATAAACTACTTACACTACACAATGGCCCAAATGGATTACCCAATCTAAAGTTGCTATCCGTAGAAAATAAATTATTCGAAGACTTGAATTTGAGAGAGATGATAAATAAATTTGCTCCAATTAAAGCAAGGAAGTAATGTAAACTTTGTTTTTCTTTTAAATTAATATTAATGCTTTATTATTTAAATACATTAAAACTTTGATTAACTGTCACCGTCCGGACCAACACTGTGACGGATAACAGAAATATCTTAATACATATGTGTACAGTATGAATACAGTAACTTGATTTCACTGCTGGCTTGGGAGCAAATTGAAAAGAAAATCTTTTAAAAATGAAAAATACATGCATATTGTATTTAATTTCACGAAATTATCAAGCTTTTTACAGTCGGATGTAAAAGTAATCCGTGGACAATTTTAAAGATGTCTGTTTGTTTGTTGATATATTTTTAAACGATGGCGGATAACAAAAACTGACAGTTAGCGAGTGACCGCTAATCGAAATTTTACTGTATTACTATTTAGATAAAAATAAATGTTATATATGTCCCTTTCTTGCATAAAAGTTTGAAGATTTTGTTTATTTATTCATTTTTGACTTGCTGGGGGGCCCCACCCATATTTGTACCCGAAGCCTTAAAATCCAAAAAGACGAAGAGAAGCAAAAGCTGCAAGAAACAAAATGTTTTTTTGAAAAATATTATTATCACATGCTGTAAATAAAATTTTAAAAAAAATAGAAAAAATACTAGGAACTGAGGAGTCGTAACTAACTGTTTGACTATATGAATTAGAATTTTTATCATATGAATTAAATTAATTTTTTAATTGAATTAATAAGTGCTAATATCTGTACCCGCCACAACTAAGGGGTAACATTTTTTCGTAATGATAGTATTCTACTTACAGTGTTACAAATGCGGTGAAAGTTTAAATTTTCATTCATGGAACATTATGCAACATATTCTTAATAAATTCTTAACAAATGGTTTCAAGAATTTATTTTTACAAACAGTTTGTTTATATTTTTTAACAATGGTTATGTAACCGTTCTTGGCAACTAGTTTTGGTTTGATAACCTCGAGTTCGTGAAATGGAACCGAGTCAATTTGGGCGCCATTTTGTTTCGTCAGAAAAAAAGGGATTCTCTTTTCGCTGAAGAAGGTTTAGTAGCAATTACCAATGAGCACTTTTAGCTCTGATGATGCCATTACTTGAGTTCTACCAACCCTTCTCAGAAAGTTTTAAAGAGATCCTTCAATTATAAAGTCGTCATCATATTAACGGCTTTCTGTAGAATTATTCAAAGATACAGCTAGTTCTGCAAAATCTCATAGTCTATTCAGTACTTCTTTTCTGAATAAAAAAAAAACACATATTTGTTATATCTGCATTTCACAAGAATTAATACTGGATATGAAATCAAAGGTCAATTCAATTTTTCTTAACTATATTCAGACGTTTTAAAAGCATTCTCCTTTGACAAAATAAATGTGAGTTATCTATACATGCACTGTTCATGCATTTTATAACAAACTAGCAGTACCCGCTCGGCGTTGCCCGTAGCCTTTTGACTTCAACAAAGTAAAAGAAATCCCACAATGACATAAAATAAAGTTTTAAAAATGAAATCAAAATAGAAAAACATATTTCACTGAACACCGCCAGCCAATGGGATAGTAACAATGCACGCTGGGAACGTTTACTTGGTAGAAAGAATCACTTCGTATCTGCGACAGAAAATGTTTCAGATCAAGAAAAAAATTAATTAAAAATCGGAGAAAAAGATATTTTAACCGTTTTTGTTTGAAATCAGGGAGAAACGTTCCAGTTATTATCTCAAAAAATTTGAAAGCGATAACTAAATTAGAACGTCAGATGCAGGGTAATAAGTTTTAGATTTTTTCGGGAAAACTGACTTTTTACAAAAAAATTATCAAAATTTAGTAAATTATGTTAGACGTTCCAAAAAATTTCATTAAAACGATAATTGTTTCTTCTATCCGATGGTGTATCTGTTTTCTTCCTACGATTATCATAAACGATATTATAGAGAAATGAGTGCGGAAAATGACACAGAACACTACAAAATATTAAATAAAAAATTTTCTGGATTAAATTTTAAAATTCGGGCTTTGAGGTGCATTGAGTCACCTTTACGACTACCAAATTTTCATGGCTGTAAGTTTGATAGATTCGTCTGGACATCGCACGCATGCGCACACACACTTCTTTTTATAAGTATATAGAAGTATAAGTATAGATAATTGTTTGCTCTATCTGATGGTGCATCGATTGTTTTCCTACGAACATTATTTCTCATGGATCGGCCAAAAACATGCGAAAAATCACCCAAAACAACACGAAACATTAAATGAAAATGTTCTAGATTAAATTCTAAAATTCGGGCTTCGAAGTGCATTGAGTCACTATCACGACTACTTGTGTGCCAAATTTCTTGGCTTTAAGTGAGATAGATTCGTCTGGACATCATTGCCTTTTATAAGTATAGATATTACTTCAGCTTTCAACAATGAAAGAGAAACACGCAATTAAATATTTGTTTAAACAATTAAAACAGTTTGAACTGCATTGCAACAATGAAAAGTATTGTTGTGAATTATATAATTTTTTAAAAAATTTATTAAGATGAGAGAAAATATTGTATCGCAACTTTTTCGTTTAAATAAAACTTTTAGACATTTAAAATAAACTTCATTAGAACGAAAATTGTTTTTTCTTTTTCATGGAGTTTCTATTCTCTTGATTCGAGTATTAGAAAAAAATGCAATGGAGAAATGAGTTTGAAAAATCACTCAAAATACCACAAAATATTAAATAAAATATTTGTTAGACTGAATTTTGAAAATCGGGCTTCGAGGTGCATTGAATCACCATTAGCCAAATTTCAGGGCTTTAATGCAATATTTTATGTCTAAACATCGCACACACACACAAACATTACCTTTTATATAGAGAGAAACTTTTATATAGAGAGAGCCTTTTATATATTAATGATTGAAAACGACTGTCTAGTTGTTACAATGGCTGGTTTCGTCTGATGAAAATACCGTTTTCTTATTTTATTTTATTTGAATATTTACAATTAAATTTTATGGGACATTTAGGTCAAGAACGTTTCTATTCGATTTACTTCGAAAAATTTCAACAATAAATGCGCAGTTAAACTCTTACCGAAAAAATTAAAACAATATTTGTAAATTTAAAAATTATCTGAATTGGAATCACTTTCTGCAGCAGCATAAAATCATGGAGGTAGGAATACATCCATTCATAAAATAGTGTCATCAAATGCACCTATAGCATTATTCAGCAAACATTTAACAATATTTACATAAGAAAAAAATTCGTGCCAATGTAAATTTAGGAGAAAACGTTTTCTCAAAAAGGGGAAGAAAAATCTAAATAAGCTGTTCTTACGCTCAGACAAACAATAAAATAAATGGAATTGACATTTATTTGCTTTCATAACAACATTTTCCTAAAAATCAAATCTTTGTAGTAAATATTCGCCTGGGAACAAAAATGAATGAATTTGCTATTTCAAACCAAATAGAACGGTTGACGAGTTGTTTTTGTTTTGACCAACTCTCTTTAAAATTGCAATAAAAATTTGCAGTTATTCCAGTTTCTGTATCTCAGAAGAAAAAATGATAGCCTTTTTTAAAAAAATAAGATGATTTCAAAAGAAAAATAGAATTATTTATTTGGAATGGCAATAAATTGAGCGATTGCTCATAATGATTAGTCAAATATGCTTTAATTTTTTCTGATCATAAACAAGGGATACTTTAAAAATAGGTCGATCATCATTAAGAAGTTTTCTTTTCGAATAACCTGTATAGTGATGACCTTTAACTCATAGTGAGTAAGCAGAAACAGTTTTCAAATTTATTATCTTATTGTAATTATTCTTCCGAAATTCTTATTTATTACGTAAAATAAACTGCGAAAATACTTTTATCGGTTGAAAATCATTGATATAGCGTAGGCTTTTATTACTTGTAAAAATATGCAGGGAAGAATTGAATTGGATCATCTGAAAGAATAGTGATAGTTTTCTTTTTTGACGAGAAGAGATTTAGCTTGGTCGGATCATCTTCTCAAATCGTCAGTATATTGACTGGTAATTTTATTGTTTCTGTACTTTTATTTGATTCATCCAACAAATTAAAACGAGAATGTGACAGTCAAGTCGAATAATTCTAAATCATAATTAGGAGAAGTGTTGCATTTATTAACTGACTATCGCCATTCTGATTATGTAGGATTGAAGAATGTTTATGGTACTCTACTTAGATGTGGGTAGCAAGAATACGGTCAAGTTTATACGAGTTAGTTACTCCAAGCGCTCATGGAGGGCCTGCGGTGACTTGATGGTAAATCTCAGCTTCGGGTCTAGAGGGTTACAGGCTCAAAACCCTATTCCGCCGAAAAACCATCATGCATGTGGGTCTGGTGCGTGCGTCCTTACTCTGATGTCGACAGGCGCGCGCCCCCCTCCGCCCCCCAAAAAAATTGGGGTCTTAATCACAGACTGCCCAGAATGCTATGTATTGAATCTTTTAAACTTTTATTATCGTTTCTTCCTTTCTTCTCAGAAAAGTAATTGTAATTTAGTAACAAGTCAGACGCAAATGCGTATTTGCAGAGCCCCCTCCCCTCCCAGAATGGTGAACAATTGATGTTTATTTATTTTTTTTTTCGTTGTTCTTTCAGCTGGTTGGCTAACAATAATTCTAAGGGTAAAAGGTTTGTTGCAGGACTTTCGGGGGTGCTCACTGATTGCCCCTGCATGCATGTATTAATACATATAGCATTAATACATAACTATACAGCCATCGCTATATAACGACGATTGCTGATGAAGGTTTCAGTGGGAAAAGGACACTTTATGTTAACAAAATAACTTGATATTGTATTTAAATGTGAAAGATAATAAATCCAACTTTTATTTTTTGCTTTGGATGCCAATTATATTTGTTAGTTGAGTTGTAATTAATTTTTTTTATGTAGTGGGGTAACTTTGCACCGAAAAAGAGGGTTTCTTTACACCATGGAAATTTGCAGTATAAAGCAACCCCAGATGTTTTTTAATTTATTTTGTATTAAAGAATAATAAGAAGAATGCTTACTTTGGCTTCAAGTATGCCCAGGGTGTATGAAAGGATGTTAAGGACTTGTAATTATATGTATTTCTCTCCAGAGATACTAGAAGCTTTCTTTAATGCCATTTCACCAGGTTAGTGTACTCTTAAAGATCAAAAGCCTTTTTCGGTACTTTGGTACACAAGCGAACATTTTATAGAATAGGAAGATCAATAGAAAGATTATTTCTATTGATCTTTAGATAGATCTTTCAAGTATAATAGAAAGATATTTCATGTAAGGAAACCTGTTAAGCCCCTGGTTTTCTACAATGAAAAGAAAAAGACCATTGCAATTTGTATAGTCGAGTTCAGTGACTTCAGTTTTCTTCTCAATAGCGTAGATCTTAAAATGATAATGTATGCTTATAATACTAAGAAAGTGTGGTAAAAAATGGATATATTAATAACACACCCGGCAATAATTAGGTAAAAGTGTTTCTAAAATGCCATTCTGATTTGACCGAATATAAAGGCATAAAATTGTGGGCTATAATCAGGCATTTATAGAATGCATTTTTCTTGTATATTTCCACCCAGGTTTTCAATAAATATATTTAACATTGCATACAGTAAGTATGTTATTGAAATATACCGAAAAAGAAGGTGCAAGGAATCCCCACCAATGAAGTAACTTGACGAAAAGTTATAATTTATTATTAAATTACTGTATGATCCAAATTTTGTTGCAATATGTTTGTCAAGTAATCACTCAACACGAGGTATAAATCAGAAAGATTTTTTTTTAGAGAAATTTATATATAAATAATTAGTAACCCCATTTTATGGTATAAATTTGAGGAAAAACCCTCATAATTTAGTTCCTCTTAGAAAGCTACTGAAACTCAGTTCACTGCCCATATCTTTCTGAATAGTAACAGTATTCAGCAGGAAATTTTAAATAAGCTTCCCTATATATCTGGCTTCGAAATTATAGGTGAAAATTATTCTATGTTGTGCACATATATGTAGTTAAAAATTATTTACTATCCTTACTATTTACTATTATTTTCCTTGAATGTTCAAAGTATTTAATTTAATTTTTAATATAATGCACCTCTAGTAACTTTTCACGCATTCTGTGAGTTTTGTATAATATGGCTCAAAACTAAATAATATAATAAAAAAACACACGAAAAACTGGTGGATTTTTAAAAAGATATTTTATCTCTCAGAATATAAGTGTTGTTTTTACGAAAATGTATGTAAGAATTGCGCCCAGCAAACAAACTCATTGAAGAAAATCACAAATCATTATCAGCTTTCCGTGCAACGGTGTGAGCCCATATCATTTTCATCTTCATCACTTCCTGGTTCTTCTCCTAAAAGCTCTCTTGACCGAATTTTCTCTATTAAACGTGAGTTCTCAAGATTGTGTTTCCCACAATTCTCCATTACTGATTTTCTGCCATTACATCCGTATTAACTTCAAATTTCTGCCATTTTATGAATTTTGGCTTAACTTTCGGACATAAGTGTATCTGACGATGTTAACAGCAAAATGAGGGTTCCTAGAACATGTGGCAAGGAAACAATTAGAGAAAATGTTCCTTGGAGCAATTCTGTGGAATATTTAAAACGAGTAATAATTATACCTATAGCCGATCATTTCTTATTTCAGAACTTGAGTTAAGGTTTAACCCAGAATTTTATTGCATTTTACCTCTGGAAGGCTTTATACCATCGAGGAATTCAATTCACAACGACAATGATATCCATTCAGCTTTGAAGTAAAACAGGTTTTTTAAAAGTTCGGAGTTTCAGTTAAAATCAGAATATATGTATAACATGGCTAGGAAAATGGGAAAGTGTGGTTAGGTTATCAAATTTTGAAAGAAGAAATCAAGGATGTTGGCCACGACTAATTAGCAACGTTAAGAAGGACAAAACTTTCGGAGTACAAAAATAAAATGATACACCTTTAGTTGGCTACTAAAGAATATTTTTTTTAAGTTAAAGATGCGAAAAATAGTTTTCTACAGTGTCCATTAAGAATTCCTTGATCTGCCCTTTTATATATTTAATAAGCTAAATTTAATTAATTAAACTTTTATCAGCTAAAATTCCATTAATTTAAATTTAACCGATTAAAATTTAATTAATAAAAATTACTTAATAAAATGTAATTAATTAAAATTTAATTAATTTGAAATTAATAATTAATTCATTTAAGTAATTGTTAATTTTTAAGGTTTAAAATCATGGAAAAAATTTTCAGAAGGAAAAAAAAAATCTCCCACTGGTGTGGCGTGGAAGCTTGGAGAGGAAGTGACGGCTCAGGTGTCGTCATCTGACCACGATTAAAAATTACGGGGTCTATTCCAAAATAGTCGCAGAGTTACTTCTTAACGGAGAATAAATGCAAATGAAATAAAATAAACCGATCACGAATGGAAGATTTTTCGTGCATTTTAAATTAATAATTCTAATTTAATATTTAACATTATTATGAATATTTTTCCAAAGATATATTGTATTTGTAAGGTAGTTTAAGCAAATGGAAGAGTATCAGGCATAGAAATATTTTTAGCACAATAATATGACTGCCATATTAAAATGAAATCAGTTTACGTGATACCACGTTTACATGACAAACATAACCATACTTTTAAACCAGCGCCTAACTGCACATTTCCTTACACTATGCGGTGTCGTTGCGTTATTTTTCCTCCTGCAAGGTACGCAGTGGATTCCAAAATTGCATTGATGCTTCACGTTTGTTGTGTGCCTCGTGAGCATGTTTTCACTCCATTCTCGATCTTTTGGAGATGTTTTTTTTCTTCGTATAGTCATTCGTAAAGCATTTTATTTCTTCGTATAGTCATTTCAATACCTTCAGTGTGCGAAGAAACCCGCTTACTTGCACAGGCATTTTGCTCAAATGCCCTAAAAGTTGCTAAATAACTCCCTTTATTAAGATTACTGACTTTTACAGCTTACTTATTAATTCCAATACTTCGGAGCACAATGAAATTTAATACAAGTACTTGTGTCGGAATTAAACTGGGTTTAATACTTAATAAACCAGCGGGAGTGGTCTTCCCTAAACTCTCTCGTATACTTCTCGAAAAAGGTGCTGTTCCCCTCCCTCCGCGTGGATAAAAAAATTCGAACCTATTGTAACCCAGGATCCAATGACTATCAGAAAATATTTAAGTAAAAAATAAAATTCGAAGAGATCCGTTCCGATTAAATGAATACCGATTTCCACTCTTTCTTCGCTCAAGGACAATCCTTCCGCGTGCACAGATTGCTACCAAGTACGCAAGCGCATGGAGAATCGGATGAAAAAAAAGCGCCAAGCAGGAGTCATAAATATCGTGCACAGAAGATTGCGTTTAATACGCATGCGCGTGGAGATAGCGGACGCGTTGGTGATGCACTTATACAGACCGACAGACAGTCAACCTTTTGACGGATTTGGCCCAAAATTTTATACGGACCTACATTCATGACGATAAACCTGTGTACGAAATTTTATCCATCTAGCTATTCAAGTTTTTGAATTATAGCATTCGCATGACCGCGGACATACAGACAGACAGACTTCCCGCTGACGGATTTTGTCCAAAATTTGATAGAAACCTACAAATTATGTTTAAAGACTACATACCAAATTTCATCCCTTTATCTCTAATAGTTTTCGAGTTATCGTGTTCACAGACAGACATAATTCCCAAATTGTGTTTTTCGGACTCAGGGAGGTCTAAAACGCGGAGATTCGTCAAAATCTCGAGTTCGAATTATTTGACGATTACAATACTTTCTCTTTGTATACTTTGTATACGAGAAAGTAAAAAGGTGTTTCAGGAAATATCCAGTCATTTAACTACGTGCTTTATCGAGAATATCCGAGTTTATGTTTAAATAACCGAAAGTAAAATTAGTGCAGGCCGGCATACAGCTAGACAGATTTGACGATAAATCTTATCGGCCAAGTGTGGGAATGCCCCACATTTATCTTGAATTTACTTGATTTTTTACGATAAGTAACGCAAGGAAGATGAATGAAACACACCTAAAAGAAAGTTTCGCCTTCCCAAGATTTGCGAGTAAAAATGTTTGTTTATTTCTTGATTACACGAATAGGGCCATACAAAACTTTGTGGTGAAAGATTACTGGAAATTTCGGGAAAATTTGTTTCAACTCATTCCAAACAGATTTCATACTAAATGTAAGAAATGCAAAGAAAAAAAGTAGGGTAAATCGGTTAAAGAAAATTGTAGAAAAAGATGGACTCCAAACTTCGTAATGGCGGTTTCATACATGATTGTACTAAATACGCGAACGCGAGGGACATTACAAAATTTAGAAATTTCTTTGGTGCAATGATTTGAAAACAACATATTGCTAAACTAAATGTTAAATATCTGATTGCAATTTTTGAACGACATAATTTACAAGTTCATAACGTCTGAACCATTTACTGAGTACAAACTTCATGATGGGCAAAATAATTCCACTCCCTAAAATTGGAATTTAATAGACAAAATAATGGCTTACCTACGTAAATTAAGAAGTTTAGCATTGAGTTTTCTCAGTGGAAGGAAATAGGAATTATTCTCGTTTTTATTTAAAATGAAAACAATTCGCTCCATTTTTTTAATGTTCAGAAATTACCTACATCATCTACATGAATTATCTGTTGTAATATTCATTGCAATAATAATTCAGTTATAGAGGATTTTTAACAAATGCATAACTGTCATTGCAATTTGTTTGAAAGTTATGTGTATTCCACGTAATAGATGTAATCAAAATTATGAAGAGCTTATGCAACTCGAGTGTTAGTTTTTTCCTCAGACGAAGGTTAAAAACCTTCCGCTCTCGGTGATCTTCTTAATTACCACTTGTGGCTTTCCAAGGCTGTTGAAGGTTGTTTGGAAGCGACAACCGAATCGGAAAAAGAAATCTGCCCACACCACTTGTCTTATTATTTTTCTCACCGCGGGTGGTTCCTGGTTTTTAATTTGATACAAACATCAGCCTCTTTCCCGTTGCTTTTGACGTCATCGATTAGAATGAGAATGGATTTCAGAGAATGATCTAGAAGGACATTATTAAATAAATATTACGTTTTTTACCTTGAAAATAGAATGGTTTACAAAAAGCTTGTCGCCATTGATTTTTTTTATTAAATAAAGGAAAAAATGAATTAATATGCAACGATAATGTATTGGAAAAGTGTGGAGATGTACTGAACTGGATTGTTTCAAAAGACAGTCAGTTTCCCCCAAGGTCTTTTTGCTTTTTTAGTTGATTTGGAGAGACTTCGTTCGGTGTATTTGAAGTGACTGGAATTTAGCACGGGTAGGATAAAAAGTCAAAAACTAATGCGGGGCGTCTGATCATTTCAGTATAATTAATGCTGCAAACGACACAGTTTACATTGAAGATGAAAACCGATAAATTTCACGTTCCCCGAAAAAAAAACATTTGTTTGTATTTATTAGCAATAAATGCGTATTATAAAATATAGATTGTATAATATGGATGATTAAGTTTCCAAAAGTATCAGCAATTGTATTGAACAAGCAGGAAATAATGCAGGATTGTGTAGAGCGCTTGACGGGAGGTTAGAATTGGATGTAGAGCGTATGCAATATTATTGAACATACTAACAAGGAACAACAACTAAAGAAAGAAGCAACTTAACAATTTTTAGAAAATAAGTACTGTGGTACAATGGAGTCAGGGCGTTTTCACGCGGCTCGTCAATTTGATTTTGATATCCGTTTCGCATTTTACAGGAGGAAAAAGAACGAATCCTCATATCTCAACACAAGGCTTCGTGCAGTTAAATTTCAGGTGGCAAGCGCTATTTAGTTTATTATTTATCTCAAGCGACGTGAAATGACCAAGTTTAACTTCAAGGAAATTGACTCTTATTGATAGTATAAACATGAAGTTTTGTTTGCACTATACCGAAATCAGAAACATAAATTTGCTCATCTCCACTCTCCAATAAATGAAAGCGAATAATTTGAACAATAAAATTAAATTTTCAAAAAGATATGCACCCAAAGATTAATATATTTGGTGTAATTATGAAAACTTTTAAATTAGTAGAGTTCTGATCCAAGTCATCGAAATTATTATGCAAATTTTAATGCGAAAACTAATATTTGAGAAATGCGTATTTCTTTTCTTTTGATAATCTTTTAGAACTTCTAGCGCACCTGATATTCAGCTAAAGAATAGTTCTTATTGTTTTCAAAATTATATGTTTGAAAGTATGATATTATCAAAATAATATTTTTTTTTCATTTAAATAGAGTGAGTAAACCTAAAGCCCTCGTTGTACTGCATCGAAAATAAAAATTTGAGTTCGCTCAATTCTGGCGTGTGTAATATTTATTTGTTTATTACCCACGCCGACCCACTCACCCATAGGGTATGGAGTGTTTTAACGGTCGGCGGAGAAGAGTACAAAAAAGAAGATACACATTATACAAGCATTCAACAAATACAATCTGTATAAGCGTAACAAATACAATAAAACACATAATACAAAAATTCAATAAAATAAATAAAAAGAAATAATGAAATATAAAAATATAATAAAATAACAAATACAGAATAAAAATAAAAAATTCTCAAAAATAATAATCTATGTAATATCTTAAACTTATATTCATACAATGTGAAATACATTAAAAACAAATACGGACTATTCGTGTGGAGGCCCATCACAAAAACGACAAAAATCGAACACTCAAAGTACAAAAAAAAGTCGATATATATTTCAAAAGATTTCTGTTTTTTTTTCGAAAAGAAGTGAGGAAGTGCCCCTTAAAAAGTCTTATTCATCATAAATTTAAAAAAACCTAAATTTTTAATCTGCAGTTAAAGAATTGCAGATTTGTTTTGAAATTTCAAAAGCTCGAAAAGGTTTACTCAAAAGTAAAGATTTTTAGTTTTGAATAAACTTTTGAAACTTAACGTGCGTAATATTTGAGAAAGCTCAATAGCCTATCCTATGAAGCAGTGGCGAATCCAGGGGGTGGGGGCTATCGGGTTATAGCCCCCCCCCCCCCCCCAGAGCCAAGCCAGAATTCTTGATTTTATTTAAAATCATTACAACTATTTTTTCTTTATTTCCCTCTTTAAAAAAAAACAATAAAAACGTTTCAACATTGCTTTCTGGCTATACAGGCTCGAAAATTTTCCAACTTTTGTAGTCATTCCACTTGTATTTGTACTTTTTTTGGCTTGTTATTTCATTGTAATTTTTATTAAATTATCGAAAGTATTGTACTGTTCGTTATGCTTCTTATTGCCAGGTGAGTAAAGTCTGTAAAGTTAGACAGTTTTAGTTTACTTTAGCCTTGAGGTTTGACATTCGTCACGACGATACAAAATGTTTATGCCCTCAGGCCCCTCCAGACCCGAATCCTAGATTCGCCACTGCTATGAAGAATGTGTTCTTTCTTCAGCTTCCTATAATTTCGTGGGTATTAAGTCTTTATGAAGTGCCCACGCTTAATAACATGTTTTTACGGGACGCAGCTCCAGTGAGATAAGTTGAGTGTGAATGAATGATTATCGCGAATTTATGAACCGTGAGAAACCGCGTTGGTTTATCTGCAAGGAGAGAAAATAAACAAATAGAGGCTACAATCTTTTGAGCGTGTTATCTGCTCTTAGGCTCCTTTCAAGTGTTTGTGGTTGCACGCGCCGGCTTTCGGGCACTGGTCAATCAAAGCGGTTACTTGGCTCATTGCTTTTCGTTGTGGCATAATAATTTTTTAACAGACTGTGCGTACACAAGTGAAAAGTTTCATTCATAGCCAAATATAAAAAAAGATTTTCAAGGAGATACGTAAATGAATATTGTATATCCACATAAAGAAGCTTTTTGTTTGAATGATAAGATATCTTGATTTGGACTAAGCTGATGAAAATTCACGTAAAGAGCATCATGATGATATTAGAACATCAAATTATAAAAACTTTTATTTTATCGAAGTGTCAAGGTTTTATAAACCTTTTTTCTTAAATAGCATGTTTTATAAGCTCTTTTGTTTAAATGATGTCCAAAGTTTTCATGTATCTTTTTTTAACAAAGTATGTAGGTTTGGAAGTGTTATTTTATGTTTAATGGACATTCGGTTTCAAAGATTCTCTTTGCATTACGAACTTACTTTATTTTAAAACATTACATTTAATTAAATTGAAATTAAATTGACCCATTGATTAAACATATTATGATACTTGTAGTGATCGAAATATCTTCATTTGGTTTTCAAGAGTCCAGAATTATTTTTTTCTTCTTAAATTAAATAATGTTGATTTTGACCCATAAAAAATATCTCATTGGCTAATGCCACACGCTGAGAAAAGAATTTAAACGAAGTTTACTAGATTACTTTTATCTGAGTAAATTTCTTTTCTATTGTTTCTTTGCATGTGTCTTTATTTGTATAAGTATAAAGGCACTTATCGAAAATAAGAATAAATTATATCTGTCATGAGTCATCGACCACCAAGCGAAAACAAAGAATTAAATCTTTATCCATATAAGGAAGCCGAATACGGGATATCCAACTAATTATAATCTTATCTCTTGAAAGATATATCAAAAGAATAATTCAGCACTATAATGCTATTAGTTCGACTTTCACTTCGCTATCTGCCTTACAGAATGATGACTAAAGATTTACGAATGTCACAAAAAGATTTTGAAATATACACGAAACTTGAATTTTCCTGAAAAAGCTCTTGAAAATAGCTTAATGCAGAACTTCTTAATATTTTTCAACCACTAATCCCCTTCCGAATAGAAAAAAAATGTAATCTGATTTTCATTCGCGAGCTCTTTTGACAACAATATAAATGAAGAAAATATATAATAGTTGAAAATAAATAAAGCATGTTATATATATTAACATGTTAAAGAAGATCGATTTTAAATGGATATTCAGCAAATTTTAATGAAATGCCTTCAAACAAAATAATTTTTTAAACATATTTTTTTACAAATGTCAAAGAAAAAATGCTGAGCAAGTTCTCGTTTCTCTAGAATTGTTCTAATCACTCCGATTCCCTAGAAAGAAAAAAAAAGAAACAATAATTTTACTCAATAAGGTATCTCGGCTGCAAGCTGTTAATTTGAATGAAGGACAGTTGTTATCTGTAAAAACAACATACAATGAAATCGCGGAAAGTAATTTTGAAAAAAGTAAAATTTAACTCAATATTAGGTTATGCAACTATGAAATATTTTTATCCGTTTAGTTTTCACTACGCAGCTAATTAAATGCAAAATATATCACCTATCTACCCTTTTCAAATCTGAATCTACTCATTCATTTTTTAACACTACTCATACTTCTAATCATTCAATCTGCTTATAATGAAGGTTTGAATTAAAATCAATTTTAACAAACATGTTCGTTAAAGAAAGAACTTGTTTTTGGTACAAAAACAGCGGGTTTGGGGGGAGGGTCCATTTTTTTAAATGCACAGCCATATTTTATTTTTAATGTATCTCTCGGTCTTTTCTGTGAACTTTAGCAACTTTCCAAACTTATTGTAAAAAATGAATTATCTCCTTTTCTTTTTAGAACAAAGTATTGTTGCACAAAGTCTTACCGTGGGAGTACGGTGTAAGCAGTCCAACACGCAGGATAATGGAGAATGAAGATTTATTTACAAATATGCAGGAAAACACGTAGCACAGATACAGGAAACAATAGTTCTTGCACAGATTACCAATGTAAACAGACAACAATTCGCAGGTAATAACAATTCAGCACTTTGTTATCTAATAACACAAAAAGTCAGCAAATAACTAATGACTAGTAGACCATAACTGCACCTTCAATAGCGCTCAGCTCACCAGCTCGCACTGCGGGTGGAACTCCAAAGGCATTCGCGCTCCAAGGTGATCCCAGTCGATCAAAGACCCAGACGAACAACACCCCTCTGATCTAGTCGCCGTCCTTAAATATTCTCTCCGACAGGCCGTTACGTCACATGGTGTTTTCTCGTGTATTCCCTTTCCTAGTGGAAATATCGAGAAAAGGGTTGCATTTTCGGGATTCATCTATTTGTCGCCAAGGTCGCCAAAATGGTCGCCAAGTTTGTCGCCAAGGTCAGGGGTACCATAACAGTCGCTGAGGTCACTCCATGCTTAACTCTCTGTAAAACTCTCTTCCCAACCATAAGACTTGCATTGCTGGGAAGCGACTTTCCATGTTTGTAACAGTATCTAATGTATATAATCATCTGGGTTATTCAATCGGCTGATTCGATATTTCTAAGAGTAGAAATTAGCAATTTATTATCACTTGGTTGCATTTTAAACGTTTTAGAAAAAAATATTCAGAAATTTTAAACTATCGTAAAGCTACTTTTTGTTATAGATGAGAAGTAGAAGGTGTTTAGTTTAGTCATATCGTAGTCAAAATGTCCCATTTTGAAGAAAACAGGAGGAGTATTTTGGGACTTCTTAATTTTGAACAGCCGTCAGATGACGAGGGCGTCCCCTGTCCAAACTTCCACACCACACCGGCGAGAGGACGCTTGGCCCCCTACGCATGATTTAGCATGCAACAGGCACAATACACGACGAATCTTCAGTGGAATCGGATTTCGAACCTGGAAGCCTCCGACTGAAGTAGAAAAAGATATGCGCAAATTTAACATAGCAACAATCACGAGAAAGAATTCGTGATATTAGTCAAACATCATCATGCTTATAAGCTATAGAGAGTTTTTTCGTGTTTCTGCCCTCATAGTAAACCAGTGAGAGTGGTCTCCCCTAAATTTTCTCGTATACTCCCTAACATATGTAGAGGAAAAAATAAACAAAAAGGCACCAAAAGGAACAAGCGTCCCTAACACAGTGGAGAAAAAAAATAAGCGAAACGTCAAGGTCTTCAGCAAAAGAGCGTGTGTACAATTTGACAGTGAGCCAAGATCAGTCGGGCCTTTTTTTGCGTCGTAGAATATTGAAAACAGCGAAAATGCAAATTGAACGCTTTTCTTAAAACTGATTGACACAAAAATTGGACACAAATCTACAATTAAGGTTAGAAGGCCACATACAAAATTTTATTTATCTAAGTAATTTTGTTGAGAAGTTATTGCGATCAAAAATAGGCGATTATACAGACCGCCAGACAGTCAACCCTTTGACGGATTTGGCCCAAATTTTTATGCGGACCTACATTCCTGATTTTAAAATTATGTATCAAATTTTATCTATCTAGCTATTCAGGTTTTTGAGTTATAGTGTTCACATGAACACGGACAGACAGAGAGACAGACTTCCCTCAGACGGATTTTGTTCAAAATGTTATAGAAACCTACAAATTATGTGTCAAGATCACATACCAAATTGCATCTCCGTGGTTCTAATAGTTTTAGAGTTATTGTGTTCACAGACACACTGACAGACATAATCCCAAAATTGTATTTTTCGGACTCAGAGAGGTCTAACACGTGGAGATCCGTCAAAATCTCGAGTTCGAATTTTTTGACGATTACAATACTTTTTCTTTGTATACTATTACGTATACGAAAAAGTAAAAAGCATGGATTCTTAAGACTTTTTCGAAATTAATATCAATCGTAGTCGTAATTAACTGATATCAAATGAATCCAAAGCAATCATTATCTTGGATATTTAGATATTTAATGATTCTTAAATGGTTACCAATGTACCGTCAAGATGAATTAGTGTTTTAACTGTCATTTAGCATGAAAGCTCGTTTGAAAGACAAATTTTCTGCATAGTAAGTTAATGAAATACTGCACAAGTCTGATTTGGGAGTGACCATAAAACAAAGTCAGGCTAGAAATAATGTATTTTTCATTTCATTGCGACAGTCAAATATTTTTGATATAAATGATTTTGCAGAAGCTAAAAGACACACAATAGGCGGTTTCAATAAAGATTTAGAATAAAATGCGATTTCGACTTGAGAATAAAAAAATTCCTAAACCTAAAATTTTTTTAACAAAATGAGTCATAAGTCTAGCGACCATTTAAATGATGAAGCACATTTATACTTTTCTAATATTTATTTATTTTTCTAATAATAAGCGTTGCTATTTAGGAGGGTTGTTTTTTCTCTACTCATTGAAAATTATATAACTCCAACGGCTTCCACTTACTTCTCCACAATCTTCTCTGTTGATAATATTTTACATCACACTAGCCGATGTCCTGTTGTCTATCTCTATGGCCATATTTTTGTACGGATGATCTTCTTAAGCTTTTGATTATCATATTATATATATTGACATGCATAAATTTTTTTAAATAATCCCAAGGGAAGAAATCAGAATTATTCAGCATAAACGCGTCTTGTTCAAAATAGCATTCGATTATTTTGCTTAGTTTCATTGCGACGAAACTGCAAAACTCCAATTTTGAGTACCTAAAAAGCCAAACAAAATTCCAAATTATAAATTTGTTGTTGGTCGTTTAAATGGAATGAGGTCTGATGTCTCATCTCGGGCATATTCTCAGTCCTGGATATTAACAAGATTTTATTATAATGAAATTTCATCCTTAATTCTTCATTCAGTTTTGGATTGAAAATTCACTTTTCGATGTGGACAAGAGCACTTTCCATTCCTTTACCTTGAAAGATCAACTCAACCCGATGGTTGTAGCGTGTTTTAATGACCCCCCCCAAAGGACATGGGGACTTATTTATGTGCCTCCGCCGACACAGCCTACCCAGAGAGTGTAAGGCACTGACGGGACAAGAGCATTTGTAAATGAATATGATCTCCGTAAAAATACACGATCCGTTTTCGGGCGATTCTTGTCGCTTGGACGCTTTTTCACCCATTGTGGAACCGCAAAGAATCGATGCTGCTCGAGGGTTTGCGGGGTTGCTCGGGGAAATGTCGGTGAAGGCTCGGACATCAACGGAAGCGAGTCGACGGGCAGAAACCTTGGTGCAGTTCCTATGGACTGTTGTGGATTCCTTATGCGTCGTGGGAACAGTGTGTCTGCTCTCATTCAGACAGGCAATAAATCCCCAACGACACAAGTGGATCGCCGAAAAACTGACCATTATTGGAAAAGGGTTTAATTGAGCTCATAGTGATAGTACGGTATAATAATATTTGCTGGCCCAAGGTCCAACGCAGGACATGCCGAGTCAAACACAAAGTTTATTAAAAGGTGAAAGTCAGCTCGTAGAGACTGCCCTACCTCACTACCTTAAACTTAAGAGGCCACGCTGAATTAAAAGAACGTGATAGTACTATCGCTGTTCATTCATTTTTTGCAAAATTACATAAGAAACACCATTGCAGAAGCCATTTGGAGCATTTCTTAGAAGAATATCTCAATTTTTTTCTCTGATAAGTTTTCAGCCATTATCACCCTTGGTATCAATCCACCTTAAGTGATGCTTGAACAAATAACTAGTTTCGTTTCAAAACAAGGCGTAATATCGCATTTACTATAAATATATCTCAAGCCTTAATGTTATCGCTCGACTGTCTTATTGACATTTCTTGTAAATCATGCCCCAACTGAGACACACAGGCGTGTTGAAGTCTATCGCTCTGAAGTGCTACTTCATCCAGTTGTTTCACTATTGCCCGCATGTCCGACACATAATCTTATCTCTTTGCTTGACGTAAAAGGTTTTCGAGTTCAATCCTGATGATTGCTGCCCAAGAATGAGGGCCAAAAGTCACTTACTATATTCACGAGATAAGTTAGTCGATGTTTGGTTATCCCCATTCAGAAATGAATCGGATTTATTTAGCCAAAAATAGATGTTGCTGTGAAATGTTTCCGTTTAGGTTGGAAAATTTTGGGAGATCACCCCACTGATGATATAAGATTCCAAACTTGTCTAAGAAGTAAGAAAAGGTTTCACTTCCTTAAAGAGACAGGGAATCTTTTCTTAAACAATCTGTGATAAAAAAGAGCTGCTGGGAATTTAATTAACGAGAAATAATTGCGCTTACTTAGGAAAATTTTTGAACTGACAAGAAACCATGAGTGTTAAATGATCTAGTGAAGTTATCTTTATCCGTAGCGTATAGAATATTTTATTTGTTGCCTTTATAAGGTGAAAATTAAAGTGCTAAAAATATTTACGCCGTGATTCGGCTGGTTAATTTCCTGGGAGGAAAGGGGAAATTCTGCTTAATTGTTTGAATTTTTTTATGCCAAAATTTTTTTCCGCTTTTCTCACTCTATATGGGTAGACTGTTAGAACTTTTTAACTTTAAGATACAACATTTAGGAAAATAATAAATATTTAGCATAATTAATTCTAAGAAAATTACGAATAATTAATTATACAGAAAACATTTTCCATATGCTTCATATTTATTTCTTTAATATATAATCATGAGCAATAATAATGGGCAGGAATCCTTTTACGGGTTTTCAGTTGGAATAAAAGAAAATGTAAATCACTGCATACAGAACATGATTGAATCTACTCTGAAGAACATCCATTGGTCAAACGGTAAATATTTTGCTTTTCCAAAAAATATGAATTTGTATGATCAGCAGCTATGAGTGCCGGGAGTGTGGGTCCACCTTATCATTATACCTGTAATTTTCATCATTGCAGAAATTTCATGATGCTACATTTTCTCTGTGAAGTACAGTGACAAGCCTTCATTTTTATTTTAGGAGGCAAGAAAAATGTCTGCATAGCTGGCGGATTTCACAAGCGCTTGTGATTACTAATCTAATGACATTAGTTTGATTTAAATAAACAAGCAGTTAAAACATATGTTACCACAAAAGTGCTTATAAAAATATTGCTTTATCGAATTCAACTATGGTTCAGATAAATTCGGACAAATTATATTAGCAAACAAAATACTGGAACAAACTTGTGAAATTATGAGACTTAAATTGGATTCCAAATTAGAACAGGCCTAAAAATTGTATTTAGATATTAAAGAGCCGAATAATAAAAATAAATTTCCGCATCATAATATCAAATCTCCTTGAATTTTACAGAGTATTATAATAAACATTAATCAATGATAACTAAGTTACACTGTTGAATTTCATGCAGAAAAAGTTGTTCTGTGTAGATAATTATTGATATGATTTAAAACCCGCATTACAGCTTTGATCTCGATATCAATATATTGAATTTAGTTTTAAATTCATATACTCGGAGAAATATATATTCCAATAATGCAATCAAGTTTTCTACAGTAATCTCTTATTTACGTAGGAACCAAAGTTTTAAGCAAAACATTTTTGAAATTTTCAAATTGACCAAATAGTTAAAATTAGTAAGCAGAGTATAGACGAATTTAGACATTTGTTTATTGCGTGGTTCCTAACAGGACTCTGAATATTTCCGGCGAGATAAGAAGATAATTTTGAATTTTTTTTAACAAGGCCAAGGAATTTTTTCTTTTCTTTCAAGGCCAAGGAAAACTTGTGGATTGTGTAGTTGGATTTTGTTTCACAAACATCCATTTCAATAGGAGTGTATAGTTTCTTTACTATCCGATTATATTTGTGAAAAATGCTGAAGATTAATGTATGATTCAGATAAATTCGGTCACTTTGAATTAGCAAACAAAATATCGGAATAAGTATGTGAAATTATTTGACTTGAAATGGCTTTTCCAAACTGAAAAAGACGTAAAACTGTATTTAGAGGTATTGAGATTAAAATGAATAATATTTTAGTTAAAGAAATCAGCAAAATAATAAAAATAAATTTCCAGATATTGATATCAAGTGCCCCGCTGAGTTTTACAATGTATTAAAATTACTTTTAAAGAATGTTAACAATGTAGAGCTGATAAAATCCAACCTGGAAAAATCTTTTTATATAACACTAGCTACCTTTGGAGACCAGCTTGTTCACTGGGAATAGTGATTCTGTTTAATATCAATTGAATCTCTTGCACATAATTTGATATTCATGGTTCCCTTAACAAAACATTTTTAAACTTCAGTTTTTAACACACATTTAAGAGGTGTTATTTTAGTAGCCTTGCGCCTGTTTTGTTGATTGTGTAGAAAACTTTTAATTCTCGAATTTGAAATTATCTACGTTATTTCAAAACATATCAATAGTCTTTAAAAATGTTTTTCAGAAAAAGTATAGCTACATTTTTCCTGGCGCAGTTACTTTGGTGTTGAAATTAAGAAGTAAATTTTACTCATTTATTTCATAGCATTTTTGTTTGTAAGCTGAATTTTAGTAATTCTCAATTTTTTCACGCCAATTTATACATTTAACCCTGCCCTGCAGAATTTTTTCCCTTTAAATTTTTCAACAAAAGTTGTGTAAATTTATATAATTGAGTGCAAGGAATGCTGGAAAATAGTTGCAATCTTTATTTGTGCTTTTCAGTTAGCTTTATTTTGAATTTAATACTAGCTTTAATTTAATTCGGACTAACTTTTTAATAAAAATTATTATATTAAAACATTAATTGTTTGTTTAAGATTCCTTTACTTAAAAAAAACTCTTCCTTCTTGCTTCAAATCTAATATATACTAAGTAAATATTTTTAATTGTTAAATAATTTAAAATTAATTTTTAATAAGAGCAAAAATGGTAGCGATGAAAATATGAATCACTATGCGGCATTAGGTTGATTAGTGTTATGCTTTTTTAAAAACAAACTTCTTCGTGAGGAAGATGTTTGTAAATTGTCTTCTGTTTGTTTGATATATTACCCTACTTATCTACTTCATTTATCAGGTTAAACAGGCTGGATGCAACTCATTGTAAGCATTTCATCAGATTAAAATTACGAACTTAAACCGGAAATTAAAATGCTTGCCCCGAATAAAAATTGCATTAGCTAAGAAAAGAAATAAATTATTATGAAGATAAACATTAATTTTTTAATTGTTAATTTTCGGAATTACGAACCCAACTTACGATCACTCATTTCTGTCTTTTCCGACACTGTCAACTAAGTAACAAACTACAGAAACGCTGTTGACAAACACAGCCTTTCCATGCAAATGAGCGAGAAGGAAAATGATTGACAGGAACAGTAGCACTTAGTGATGATTAATCAGTGATATAATATCTCGCCAAGAAGAAAAGGAGAAGTAAGAACGGTCGAGAGCAGGAGGGTTGAATGGCTCCGTGACCCTGACCCTGTTTGGCGGCCTCTCGCTGCTTTGCTCGAGGGATGATTCATCTCGGCCCCCCCCCCCTCACCGTCGGCGAAACAGAGAGGAAAGAGGAAACATCGTTTGCTTCACTAGAGCATTGTCTATATCGAAACATTGATCGGGCATTTTGGAGAAGAATGTGCATGAATGACATTCTGAAATGTGCGACAAATTCTTAAAGGGATTTTGTGAAAATAAATAACGTCGGTATAGCCACAGAGCGAAGGTCATGGGGGCTGCAGATGCCCATTGTGACCAGGGACGTCTTATCCGATGGGCTAATCGGACTGCATTCCAGGAGCGTCATTGATTCATAGACATCTAAAAATTTGCTATACTGATTTTATTTTAACTTCGATCCAAAAAATTTATTTAATTATCATTTTAAATTTGCTAAAAGTAAAAACGTGATTACGGCTTGTAAATAGACAGACATCGATTTTGTAATGTTATACAAACATGTACTATATTTTATTCTATGAATTCCGTATCAATTAAATAAATATTTCTAAAATTTAATTCAAAAATTAAATTAAAGTAAAATACAAATTGCTTATTTATAATTTATTATATTTATTTAAATATTAAGCATATTATTGTATTTTTGAATTTAATAAATATACGGAAAGAATTGAAAAAAAAAAACTTTTTATGTAATGAAGCTGTTATGTGTGCGATCAGTGGTGGCGGACACTGACTTACACAATCCTATTTTGAAAAGGCGCTGATTTTCAGAATCGTAAGGTGTTAATCAGAGAACAGGCAACTTTTTCCCTCAATTATTTTATTGGGAAGGAATTTTCGTTGGGCCATATGCGCTGAAATGCCTAGTTACGGTTCTAACGGAGAGCCAAATTACTCTAACCCAAGACTCAAATTTATTAAGACGGCCCTTCTAGTGACTGTCTTTGGGACGCCCAGATGGCAACATTTCTGAGTTCTTTTCACCTTTTTAAAGACAACAATCAACGAATAATACTGGGCGGGGCCCCCCCCGAAAAATAAATTTCCGTTATGACCAACCTAGGCCATGACCTAGACAGTAGCAATCTGGGATGGAAGCACATAAATGGAAGAAAAAACAGACAAATATTTAAGAATTTTTCAGTGTTATTTGGAGCCTGGCCATATAAAAGGCTGCTTCGTAAAATTGAATTCGCATGTATTAACTAAACTAAGCGTAAATTTTCACAAACCACAGTGTGATTTGTAAAGAACTTGCTCTGTAGCACTGCGACCTATTTTAAAGTTATACTATTCTCTCATCAACCCCTCCCGTGGGAAGCACTTCGAGTAAGAGGATGAATAGTTACCCGAATTAGTAAGGAGGCTCTCAGTTTCCTTGCAGGCACGATAATAGTGCTGACAGTTGTTAACGGCCTCATGGCCGATGACTGGACATACTTCATTTGTGGTGATTCGGTTCTTGAGATGCTCGCAATAAGGTCTAATTTGAGAGGTTCACGTTTCCCGTATTATTGTGTGGTGGTCCGATCATTCAAGTACACAGTTATCCAGTCAGATGGGGTGCGATTATTCATGGTCATTTAATCAACAAAATATTATGGGAGTCTGAGTAGAAGTTCACACGATTCAAGATCATTTTTTTCCATGATATGGGCAGTTTTACGTATTTGGACCACTTAAACATTTTTTAATGCACAGCGATGAAAGTAATTTTAATGAAATCAGTAGTATAATTTTTTGTAGTTTATTTATCTTTAAAAATCTAATTAGCTCCTTAAGAAATACACTTTAAAATAGTTTTGTTAGGCAACTACATTTACAATTCCAATTTTATCACAGCAATAGCAACGTCCGGAGGTGAAGAACCTTGAGTTCAAGCACTCCGTCAAGCCAGAGCACCATCGACTCCAAAGTAGCAAAAAACTGGCATATTAAAAGTGTATCATCGGATCAATTAAAGAAGCTGGTTTCCCATACTGGACCACCAATTTTTTTAGCCACAATTAAAAAACAAGTAATTTTCGATTCTCAAATTCCCTGTTCAACAGGGATTCAGATAGACGAGTACATTTGCCAAGACGGGGAGAAATGCGAGCAGGTGTGGGACAATAACATGGCTATGTTTAAATCTCCTAACTTACTAAAATATTTTTGAGATTTACTCTGTTGTTCACTTCGCAACAGCGAAAGTGAAAGCCAGGTAATACCAGGGGTAGAAAGATTTAGAACGAATTTTGTGCAGATTATGTTAGTATTGTTACAAACATGGAAAGTCGCTTCCCAGCAATGCAAGTCTTATGGTTGGGAAGAGAGTTTTACAACGTTAAGCATGGAGTGACCTCAGCGACTCTTATGGCACCCATGACCTTGGCGACCATTTTGGCGATTTGGTGACAAATTTGGCGACCTTGGCGACAAATAGATGGTTCCCGAAAATGCAAACCTTTTCTCGATATTTCTACTAGGAAAGGGAATACACGAGAAAACACCATGTGACGTCACGGCCCGTCGGAGAGAATATTTAAGGACGGCGTCTAGTTGAGAAGAGTGTCTTGGTCTTTGATCGACTGGTGACTTCGCTTTGAAGCGCGAACGTCTTCGGAGTTCTATCCGCTGTGTGAGCTAATCAGCTGGTGAGCTGAGCTGTTATTGCCGTTACTAGTTATTTGCTGACTGTTTGTGTTATTAGATATCAAAGTGCTGAACTGTCATTACCTGTGAATTGTTGTCTATTTACATTGGTAATCTGTGCAAGGACTACTGTTTCCTGTACCTGTGCTACGTGTTTTCCTGCATATTCGTAAATAAACCTTCATTCTCCATTACCCTGCGTGTTGGACTGTTTACACCATACACCACAGAGAGACCTTTTGCAACAGTATATTCATAATATAACTGATAAAATCTTTATTTGCACAAAGAACTTTACGATAGAAAAAGTATATTAATTAATCAGAAATCTGTTTAGTAAGATAGATAATTTCGCGCATACAGATAGGATGGTTCGTTGTTTTTCAAGCCGCGCTAGCAGGTAAGTCAAACATTCGCCAAACTTCAACCGGTTCTAGCGCCTAAACGGTACGCGTAACGAAAAAATTAGTATTGACATAAATTGTAGGACATTTTGTGCTGATTATTTTGATATATGATGATAATGAAAAAAAGAAAATTGATAGTTTTTTGAGTTATAAGCAAGAAAAGTCCATTTTTTTCATGTTTTTTGGCTATAACTAAAATTCCAACAAAATTTTTTAGTGGGAAGCCTCAGATTCGTAATGAGCACCCCAAAAAACATATAGGAGCAAAAAATTACGACTCTACCAGAATTTATTTTAAACCATCTCTTTTTAGTACCTAACGACTGGACTATCAAGGCTTCGTAAACTAAAATTTGTCTTCCCAGCTGGGGGAGCGAAAACATTCAATATGGTTTTTTTTTATTTTAGATTTTTCAGTACTATTTATAAGAAACAATAGTTAAGAAAATCATGTTGACTATATAAAATTTCTGTGTAATTATTTTTAATTTAATTTCTTTTGATTCATTGATAATCAATGAATATTTCATATTCTTATTTAATTTTCAGTTTTGGAGTGACGACAAAACTTTTCTTTCAAAATTGGGACTACGAGGGAGAAAAGTTTAAGAAGTTATAGGAGAAAGTCGGGTAAGATGGCGAGTTTAAGCTTTGGGGATTTTTCATGGCCTCAATATTCGTTGTAGGAGGATTATTGTTTCTGCAAAATCTTCTTCAACTCTTTATTATAAAGCGATATTTTTTTTAATTTTTATTTTCAAATTTGATACCCCAAAATTTCATTTTAGAAAAAAAAAGTCATTTTCGTGATTTTACCCGACTGTGCTGGTAAGATGACGAACTGAGATAACAATTTAATTCACCATCCATATGCTATAAAAAAAATAGTTAAAACTGTTGAGAACACATCTTGATCATAACAAATTGTACATATCAGAAAACAAACATAATCGGACTAATGTAACAGCATAAAACGAATAAAATATTATTAATCGAATTTTTTTAATTCAAACCTTAGAAATAAAATCAATTACAAAAATCGCATGGCCATTAGCTTGGTTTTTGTCCCAGCCAGTACAGGTGGGCCCAGAGTTTGCACATAAAGCATTGAAATTCCAACTCCGTTTTTCTTTGTTCACTGCAAATGATGCATTCTTCATCATCGAGGTCCTCTGGGTCCAGATTGTCATCAGCTTCAACATAAGGAAATTCAAATGAATGAATTGAGTCTTCAGATTCAGATCATTAGAAGTTGAGGTGTAGCTACTTTCTTCTTTCTTGTAGAATTTTTATCAGGTTTGTTGTATTTAGTCTTATTAACTTCAGCCTCCTCCAACTGTCACAGTTTTCGTTTATATTCTTTCTCCTTTTTTCATGAGATGCTCACTTTTCACTGCAGTGCCAGTGAGGTGCATGAAGGGAAAAAGGCAGTCAGGTATCACGACGAGCTCATGAATTAGTGTGGAGAGGTTCGTCATCTTACCCTCTACCCAATTCGTCACTTTACCCGACTTCACCTTTTTATTTCAAAAACACATTGAAGGCACACAGCTCATCAGAAAAATTAAAATAATACATAATTGAACTCGTTTTAGTTAGCTCTTTACGAATGGCACATATATAAATAAAAAATATTTACTCAGTGAACGCTATCCCTTACCAAGCAGCAACTAAAAGTTACGAAGGAACAACTCAAAAACACAATACCACGTACTGTGAATCACACTAATAACAGGGTGGAATATTACGGTGTGACACGGGTGGCTGGTCTGCACTTCATAACTGGCTAACATTCATCTAGGGTAATTTTCGAGAAAAATTCAATTCGTCATCTTACACTCTTCGTCGTCTTACCAGACTTTGCCCTATTTTAGATGAATTAGTTGCTATTTAGTATACATTCTCGCTGAAAATTTTTTAGAAAAAAGGTTCGGGTTTGGTGCATGATTAAAGAATTAAAATTCGCCTTTCCAGTGAATGAGTAATTGAACAGGTCAACAAATGCGAAAGTGAAAAGGGTCAAGAAATGCCAAGTTACTGACATGTGTTCTGGCTAATCTTGTGTCAGTCTTTTCTGATAAATATTCTGTCCGTTCTTGAATGATATCGTCTTTTTGTTTTGGATATTTGAGGAATTAAGACAAGGTTTTCTTCAGGGTCATATTTTTATGATTTGCTCTTCTATATTTTTATCTCTTTCATAATATTAACAAGGGGGAGAGGGAGTAGCAAAAGAAAGCAAGGATGGAAAATGAACTGTGATGGTTATTGGCTGCGCTGAGGACAAAATAAATGAAAAGAATTCGGATCTGACCAGATTTCAAAAGCACATCCTGTAAAGAATACAGATCGACACTCACCGAGACCATTCCAAAAAAAAAAGAAATTTAAGTTCTCTAGTATGGTTTATATGCCCAATCTTATCATATTTCCTTATATATTTTCTCCAAACCTTTTTTCAAGTGACTAGACATATTTTTCCTATTAATTGCAACCATTATAGAGGACATAGAAGACTTAAAAATATATTTTTATTTATTTTTTGACTGAAACCAGTTATACTGACAATAATTTTTTTTCAGTTCATTTTATTATTTACTTAATGCATAATGAAATTTTTAATTGCTTTCACTTAATTTCTTTCTAAGTACTGTACAAAACCGTAAACACTCGTTTAGCACCAACGCAAGGGCCCATCTGGTTGGAAAAGTATTCCATTTTTGGGCTTAGATCCTCCACTGAACTGTTTTCTTCTTGAAATATTCAATAGGTTGAATCATTCGGCTTTTGACAAGATTTATTTTTTCAAGGTGAATCAGGGCAAAATGTCAAACTAGTCGAGTAAATGGGACAAGTTTTAAAGCTCCTTCATCCGAGCCTAATCAGGGTTACCTGCGTTTTCCCATACATTATCATACTTCCATTTATTTTTCGATATATTCGTATTCACATACACAAACCAGTGGAGTAGCGACAGGGGGGTATTTATGTTCCGGGTGGCAATTCTGGGAAACGCCACGAAAGAAAATTAGTTGTGCGATTATATCCCTTTTTAATGCCAACTATGGCGAGAGGCGGAAAAAATCTATGCCCCGGGCGCCTTTCCCCCTTGCTACGCCACTGCAGAAAGCACCATCACATTAATCACCTACGCAAATTCTATTAAGGGCTTTCCATCGGTTATATTGCAACATTTATATAGGTGTTTAGCCCTACACAATCCAATGATACGCAATCCATCAATTAGCTGACCTTTCGGAAAACCCTCATTAAAAAAAAAAACTTGTAAGAGAAAGGTCATCAGGTATCAGATTTACAATGCAAACAACGGCGTCAACTGTTTTCGACTCGAGCCTTGCCATGATATTTTTACGGCCGTGAAAACCCGTAACGACAATACAATAAATATTCAGTCTATATTTTACCGGAGCTACCATCCGCATTCGTTTATTTACGTATTATTTTTCCAGAAAGAAATAGCAACACTCCAGGTTTCTTTTGCGTCACTGTCTGCGGACAGTTGGTAATGGACATCAATTTGTGAAGCCGAGAAAGTAATAAAATGCAGCGAGAAAATGGGCGTTCGTGATCACTCTCTCGTCTTGAAAGCAAAAAGAAAGAAAAGCAGGATTGTCCGATTTAAAATAAGATCCTATTGTTCGACGAATGATAGAGAAAAAGCATCGAGGTTGTTGAGTTGCCTTAAATAGAATATTCATTAGAATCTGCCGAGGAAACGATTGTCGTATCCGTGTGAAAATTATTAAGAAATTTGCACTCAAGAATCAATGTTTCCATCATGAATGTTACGGGCACGTTCTCTTTTATGTAAACAATAGGGTTACCCGCGATTTTGTGTTTACAACATAGTTTGTACGATTGTTTTGTATTCGGAGTGGTTGAAAAACGAATCGACACATCCTAGAATATGCTTTTCTGAAAGGTTCTTGTATTTTATTTCGCGCAACATTTGCGAATGAATAGATCTACATTTAAAGCAAAAATAAGCAAGTAATATAAAAAAAAATTTAAGTCAATTCCTACTTAGGTCAACAAAAGAAAAAAATAAAAGAAATTTTGAAAAATCTGTATTAACATCAAGTGTTATCCACTGCAAGTTTTTAAAAATGTATTTGAACTTGAGTGGATGAATAAAAAGTACTTTATTAACGATTAAAAATTTGAACAAGATTATAAATATATATAGGGAGAGTGTGAACTAATAGTAGGAATTGAAAAAATAGAGTATTTATATCTAATATATTACTACGCAAAATGAAAAAAATTAATCCACCTCATCTATTTTATCCTATCAAAATTTCTATTCTATAATCTTTAAAATATGTATTTATAAATCAGCTCTTCTGTCTCTTAACAGTTTTTTTCTAAATAAATAAAGTAGAACAAAACAAAAAATGGCAAATAAGCAAGTTTATTACATACAATTCTTGTTATTTGAAATCGGCGGGAAATAACAATTTATTCCTTCATTGATGCTTCCTGTGGCTTATCCCGAATTATAAGACTATGTTATTGTATAATCTTATTTCAAAACAACTCAGTTTAGTTGTTTGGATATATTAACATTCCTTTCTGAAGCAATGCGAAGGCTATTTTAGGGCGAATCTCGTAATTTTAAAGCTTGGTCAGATGACAAAGTTCTATGGTTGGCACAAGTTCTCTTAATTTCCGCTCCACTCCAGGGGGAGAATAACACAGAGTGAAATAAGGAAACTGCATGCGTTTTATCCGTGCATTTTATGCGACTTCACATTCAGAATGTTTTATAATTTCTCAAAGTTCTTATTCTCGTTATGAGTAATTGATCACATTCGGATTTAACACTTTGATACCCAGTTGTTTATTCGTTAATAGGAACTAGAAACCCGGAGTTTTTAAGCATATTTTTAATAATTTTGGGCATGAATGTAATAACTGCAGGCAAAAACTTTTGTCATATTTTGTTTTTCAAGGACATCTTAACAACAATAGAAACAATTATTTAAGCCGAATATTTTACGCCTCCCAAATCTAATTTGAACTTGAGTTTCAATGTGTACCATGGTGTTACTAAAATGGAATGGACTAAACGTTTTCGCGACATAGGTGTAAACTACTATACCGTTTTTTTAATGAAAAATAAATAAATAGTTGTGCTAAGTTGCTAAGTCGAATTTGGAAAATTAATTCTGTAAAAAAACGTATAAGACAAGGAGGTTTAACCCTCTCATACCAAGCGAGGCGGTCCCGGGAGGTCTAAAAATTTCCTCTTAACAGCGACGGTTGCCTTCTTTTGAGGGGAGGTGAGGTTATGAGATCGCTTAGGAGATAAATGCCGTAGGGGGATCCAATTATCCTTGCAAACCTCGGCCCATTTCCGTGAGCCTTAAGGGAAGGTTACAGTAGGGGGGGAATGACCATCCAGGTTAGGAGAGTCCAATTCACGTCATTTCCCCAAAAAACTCCGAGTTTTAAAGGAGCTAGACGAAAAAAGTCACCTCGAGATTAAAGAGTTTTTGTCAAAGACTAGCTGGTAATTTTTTATTCGAAAGAATTTGTTTCTTTCAATTTGCTACGAAACTAGCGACACCAAAATCATCCACCAAAGATGACGCAAAGGGATAATTATCTTGATTTCTTGTCGAAAAATGGCACATTTGGGGGGTTATTGTTAATATTCCCTATTTTTGTTCTTAAACATTCTTTGATTGCATGTGATTCTTTGATTGTATGTGTGGGTTGTAACTGAAGTACACACCCAGCCAAATCGTACTATTGTTTTGATTTAGATATTTTCGGAGATGAAACTTTCTGAATTCCTTGCACCAGAACTTTATAGCGACAAAATGATAATAAAGTCGCACTCGTACGTTATCTTCCATTTATTTTGAGGTCTTATCTCTCCTTTCCCCGACATTCACGCGCCAGCATTAAAAATATTTATCTAATCGTTCATATAAAAGATATATCCCAACTTTATAGCGAAAAAGGAAATTAAGACGAATTTGATATCAAGAAGTTCTTTGCGATTGGACACCGTAAAAGAAGTCGAAAAGAATGATCTTAGAATCTTATCGTAGTAATATGTTCTTAGTTTGTCTTAAAAGGAATTCGCTAAGTCACTATTATTGAATCGAAAGAGTAATTGCATCAGAATGCTGAAGGTTTTTTTTCTCAATACAAAGTATTTATTTTAGAAACGATAGAGGAATTTTAGAATTAAATTTTGGTTTTCTTATAAAGAATATTTAAATGTTTAAATAGTGTTTTTCGTTCTGTCAATGTAAAAATTTTGTCGGCTGTTCTTTTCTTATTTTATCATTTTTCTTTTCTTTTCTAAAAGTTAAAAAATAATTTTCTTCTTCATTTAGATCGTTTTTATTAAAATTTTTATTTTTTTAATTGTTAAAAGTATTCTTTAATTTTTTAACTTAAAAATTTTCTTCATTCTAAAACTCTATCTCTGTCTTTCTTATTAAAAGAGAAATATAACAGCTTGAAAGAAATATTTCGCGATAATTTTCTTCCCTGAAAACATTTTTTGTTCAAGCGCAAATAAATTGGGAAATTAAATAAAAATGTTAATCTTTTAACACTAATTCAGCTTTTTCTCAAGAACTTTTGAAATATTTTGACTTTTATTTCACATTTAAAAGTACATCCAACTCTCCTATAACTCGGTTAATTCCTGTACGGAAAGCATTCTGAACCAAACTGGAATGTTTGGCGTGGGGAATTAGTGGTATATGAGAAATGTCCAAGTTTGTTAAGTTTTTCTACGTGAACATCTTGTCAGAATAATTTGTAGCAGGACTATCGCAAATTTAACACCGTATATTCTTTGGAAATCGTACTATTTTGCAGTGTTATAGGAAATCATGCTCTTTAAATGCCTTGTTGTTGGTCAGTCGCAAATTTTTTTCACCGTGATATAATGAAACTTCTAGAATGTCATTTTGTAAAAGGGTTGATTGCGCAATGTGTAAGAAATAATCTACATTCTATTGTCAATATTATTTTTTTTTTACCCGCTCAGGTTCATCAGTGAAATCTCATTCTTTTTTTTTTATTTCATCTCTGTGTGTGTCCGATTGGGACTATTGTGATTTTGTAAATAATTTTTATTTTTAGAAAACAATAATCGGCACACTTTCGTTTACTAAAATAAATCTGTAGAAGATTCAAGACCTCTATCAATTGCTCCATAAAAAGAAAATACTACAGAATTTTTCATGACTTTAATATAAGTAATAATTTACTAATATAAAATCGAAATATAGATCATTTCTAGGATAATATAAATTTTTGTAACTATATTTCTCCGCATTCATAGTATTTGTTGCTGGCAGTTTCTTTAACCTTAAACTGCGCAGTGCCTTTTTTCATATTTGCCTTTTTTTCAATTAATTTTTGAAATAGTTTAATAAAACTATTTATTCATTGCATTTATTTTTGACTTGAACGAGGAAAGTCTTAAATAACAAAGTTTTATTTCAAGAATCTATGTTTATTAATAAATTCATTTTAATTTAAAAATTATGTTCAAACGTAAAATTTCAAGTATCTTTCCTTCCATTCTTACTGTCCTTATTTACAGCACTTCTACTTATTTATATAGATTTACTCAGCTTTTTATGAAACAAAATATTGTGGAATTTGGGATTAATTGGGTCTCGTGGAACATTAATAGTCAAACATATCTGAAAATTATTTTACTTCTATAATTCACAGTTTTTGTCCAGATTTGGTCTTAAACTGAATCAATTTATTTTTATGCGACTTTTTCGAATATGTATAGAAATGATTTGAAATTTTGAGCTTCTCAGTCCACCAAAAATGCTATCATTTGCAACTCAGAGATTAATCGACATCGATCATCCCAAGTACCGCGAGACCTCAGTTTTCCACATAAATTTTGTCATTCATTCATTTTCTTGAATTTTTGAAACCTGAAGCAGCGGTTTCTTCCATTCAAAAATTCAGATCTTTTGAATTAATTTAACACTAAACTTTTAACTTTAACGAATGTTAATGCGCTTTAACCAGAAAGATTTATAAGATGATTGTTACTTCATTTTAACAACATTCTTAATGCACAGAAAACGGATGGATGAATTTGAATAATTCTTTTTTTAGAAACGCAGTTTAATTTATATGTGACCAAACAACTGCGATATCTTGTTATTTATATATATATATATATGGTTTGTACAGCAAAATTAATTTAACCTGGCTAAAGCTTGTCCACAGCCAAGCTGCTATATTAATTGTTGAAAACTCCATTTACTTGGATTGCCTATTTCATTATTTTAATAACAACAGTGTTCTTTCACTTGTTGACATATAATGCTTAAACTTGATTTTTTGTTTATGGTATCTTTAGTAATTTCAATTTATTAGATTTTATTTAAAATTGATGTATTGTTCAAATAATGACTTTTTAGTATAGGATTTAATTCTTGATATGTTTTGTTTACTTTATTTCTGCATGATTATATACTAGTTATATTTGGATATAGTTATATATATATATATATATATATATATCAAAACAAACTTAGAAACACAAGACAAAAACTCAAAAACAATCAAGACACAATGGCAAAAAATAGACAAAAACCAAAATAAAATTGAAAAATATCATAGCCAGCCGCTCGTCAGGAAGAGAAGCTCGCTCTTGATATTAATTTGTGCTTTTTTCTGCTAACGACAAACGAAATCCGTCAAAAAATGCCGCCATCCCCTCTAAAAGCACAAGACAATTAAAATGGTAGAATTCTTGAATAAAAGATAAATACATTTAAGAAGATTTAATAAGAATCGAAAGCAATATATATATTTACATTTTTCATGTTTGCAAATCTTGAAAAGAAATAAAATCTAGGAACGAAACCATTTTTATATAGCTTTTAAGTACAGCTTTCCTTGTTTAGAAGCGTTTGTGCTTTAATTTTTGAACTCATTAATTTATAGATCAGTTGAACTTCGGCTTTCTGATACACATTAGAGTCAGATTTTACGGAGTAATTCTATTTTCAGTTGGAAAATTAACACTTCCCTTTAAGAAGGTTTTAAAAACACTCATATACTAGTTTTTGTTCATATATATTTAATAATAACAATAAGAAACTTCAATCTCAAATCCAACGCAGGAATCAGCTTTTTCACTTTCTCGTATACGAAGTATACAAAGAGAAAGTATTGTAATCGTCAAAAAAATCGAACTCGAGATTTTGACGAATCTCCACGTTTTAGACCTCCCTAAGTCCGAAAAACACAATTTTGGTATCATGTCTGTCTGTCTGTGAACACGGTAACTCAAAAACGGTTAGAGCTACGGGGATGAAATTTGGTATGTGATCTTTACACATAATTTGTAGGTTTCTTTCAAATTTTGGACAAAATCCGTCTACAGGAAGTCTGTCTGTATGTCCGCGGTCATGTGAACACTATAACTCAAAAATTTGAATAGGTATATAGATAAAATTTGGTATACAGTTTTATCATCATGAATATAGGTCCGTATAAAATTTTGGGCCAAATCCGTCAGCAGATTGACTGTCAGTCGGTCTGTATAATCGCATACTTGTTAAGCATTCGTTTCAAAACTCTTGTTAACCATTCGTTTCAAAACTTATCTCCATGCGCATGCGTACTGGTAGCAATCTCTGGGAGCAAGCGGAAGGATTACGTCAATTTGTCCTTGAGACGGAGTTTGTGATAGATTCGTTTTATCTCCTGTTTTGTTTTCGATCGCTCGTTCCGTCGCATTAGCGGAGCTCTCTAGAGTGCGATGGAAAATAAATGTTGCTAAGTTTTAATACATAGGCATCTCTTTGAATATGATTCTTCACCTAAATATTTTACGATTACCATAATATACAATGAAAAACCTTCTGATATTCGTTGCATTCTGGGTTACAGTAGGTTCGATTTTTTTCATCTACGCAGGGGGAAGGGAAATGACAAATTTTTGAGCAGTATACGAGAAAGTTGAGGGGAGGCTAATCCCACTGGTTTCATTTTAATCTTGAAAATGTTTCCTTCTAATACATCTCTGTCTTTATTTTAGTATCACCGCACTCGTATTTTTAAAAATTATTTTTATATTTCACATCAATAAAATTTAAGATGTTTAAGATATTTTAAACAAAATAGAAACTATTGAGCGAATACAGAACAACTTCTTGAGATATTTACTTTACAAAAAAAAAATGGATTTTACTTGCATGATATATCTTCTTCACTCCTATGTAATATTTTTAATATGCCTAGTTTATCCTCCAGACGAGATGTTTCTTGCGCTCTTTTCTTTTACAAAGTTATTAATGGTTCAATTGATTGTAATGATATAATGAGCTCAATAGATTTCGCTGTGCCCGCCAGATTTTTAAGAAACCAGAGCTCTTTTCCAAATTTAGATTCGAAATTTAATTATATTAACAGGTTCTCGTTATATAGGTTTTATAAAAATTTTAACGCGTTCTCTGATGAACTTGACATTTTTAATATGTCTCTAGGTGCTTTTAAGTCGAAATGTTTGCATCTTTTAAATACATGATATGTTTTATTTTGCCTTTCTACAACATTTTAGATTTTTATGCTATTTGATTTTCCGTGTTCTTATGTATTCGACCAGTTTTTTGGCACCGTGTTTGATTTATTTTTATCTTAAGTGTTGCATTTTTTTTTTTTTAATCTCAAGTGTGTATTTACGTTTTTAAACTTTTAAACTCCCGGTGTTTTTTTTATTAGACTCGGTGTTTGCGTGTTTTGACTTTTTGACCCTTGCTTTTTGGAAATGAACTTTAGATTTTAAAAAAAAATACGGCTTTTGGTGTCATAGTGTGTCTTAAAGTTTTGTGATTATGTGTTTTCGTTTTTAATTATATATACGTTTGCAGAAGTTTTATGATTTTATGTATTCTCTGTGGTCTACTTTTTGCTTTCTAAGGCATATTTTTTTATTTACTCATTGTGACTTTAGTTCTTTGTGTGTTTGTCAGCACTCTGCAAATGGAGTTTTCTCTGTAGTGTGCTTTTCTTTAAATAAATAAATAAATATTTTATAGTAATATCAATGCCATATAGACAACCAAAGAAATCTACAGAATAATTTTTACTAGACTGAAAAACTACACGATGTCAATACATTCTTGTATAATTATTCTCTTGTTTGTGTCTACCTTCCGACCTTCAGTAGAAAAAGAAAACAATAACGAAAATCATTTGCTTTGTTATCGCTGTTATCACTTTCTATTAATTACCATCATAGCAGAGCTGATGAGATCTCATCTAATAGATACGTAAAATGTCGTCATCAGCTTCCTGGGCAAGAAATTTGTATCAAACACAACCGTGTCCTCTAGATCGGGGTCAACACGGCGGGGAAAACCTGGGTCAGTAAAATAGGAATTTTTTTATCAAAACTGCCTGACCGGTTTGCGTCAGTTCTGCTGTTGAACGAGCTGCAGCAGACCGTTCTTGCGAAGATAGTGAAAAACATTCATCATCTTACAGTGAAATCGAAAGTTGTTTCCCTTAGTTGAAGAGTGAAGCTATAAATTACTTGAAAAAATGGCAGAGCTTCCTTTTTCAGATGTTAGATGGGTATCTTTTAAAATAAAAAAGCTTTATGGCGCTTTGCGCTATTTATTTTATTTTTCAACAGAATTCAACTAAAAAAATATTAGATCAAGTTTCTTATTCACGGCACACTTCTGAATAATTTTATTGCCGGCATCGAAACAAAAATTCGAGGTGAATTTTAAAATTACGCAGTTTAATTTCATTCCGGAGTTCGACAATTTATACGATTCCTTGTTATTGTACGTGTTCTTCATGCTCTCCCTTAAAAAGAAAAGTAAACATGATAATTCTGGTGATCGTGGTATCCAAAGAACAGGTCCGGCTCTATCAATCCAACAGTTCCTAGAACCAATCCTGACTTTAACAGATCCCTCTACTCTACAGCTTAAACGGTTTTCCACGGCAAAAAAACTTATTTCGATTTTCTTTATCATCCTTTTCAATATGTCCAAATATTTTCCAAGCACCTTGTTTATTAACTAAAAACATGTGGATATGAGTTTTTGTTACATTTCTGCTACGATAGCCAGTTTGATTCATATTTTATGATTATAGTAAAACCATGGGTTTATGGAATGCATCTTTGTGTCGTAACTGTCATTAGGAAATACTAAAAGAAAGATTGTAAAGAGAACTTTCGTTGATGTGTTTGTTTTGTAACTGATAACAAAACTGATATTACCATTAATCCCACTCTTATTCTAAGCCTACAGTGAGCAATATCCCCACCTGAATACGCATATATTTTTTTTCATTATAATTGCTCCATCATAACTTAATGCACCTGTTTGAGTGCAATCTTTAATTGAGGAAGCTCAAGCGTTCTTTGAAACCGTACCAACTGGCAGGAGACCAGCAACAGAATCATAGATTTACCAGCCAAACCCTCTGCTGTGCATGCTGATAATTAAGCAGGAAGTGAAATGCTTGAACTTGATGATAAGAAGATGAATTTGATGATTTTTGGCCTCCTCTAAACTTTAGATAGGTTCTCGTACCAATTAGAACCACACGAGAGTCATTTTGGGATGGACTTCATAAATTTGAACCCTGAAAGGGGGTCATTTGATTTCCCTATTCTCCAAACTTCCGAACCATTCCCAGTGAGCACTTGCGATCCACGACAGCAGCTTTGACGTGTACCAAGCCAGCACATTCAGCGAATGTTCGTTCCAACCGGTTCTCGAACTCACAATCATCCGTTCAACAAGCGTAAACTGACGCTGCCATCGGACCACAGCAGCCCTGCTCAAAAATAAACACAAAACTCGTGCATGAATGAATGAATCAAGAATTTCAATATTAATTGAAGTTGTTAATGTTATTTTAACCTTAGTAAAATAATCGATGCTTCTTATTTAAAGTGTATGAATAATATATTTAGTTGCAATAATGGCACGTGTGACTATTAACAGTACATTTTCAACTAGTCACAGCTTGCAGCGTAAAATTGACCACGAAATTTTCGTAATATAATGAATAAGTAGGAATTTCTAAATTTTGTTTCGGAATAAATATAACGGAATACTAAATATATAATTCTTTAAAAAAATCTTAGAGCATTAAATTTATACAGTCGCTTTTGAAAAGAAAGGCCCAACTCTCAATTAAATGTATAAGGCACTATTATACACTCCTACTCTATATTACAACATTTTTACTCTTTTACAAAATTAAAGGAGATTCCAGTCTCTAATTCGAAACAACGTCGCATGGTACTGTTTTATGCTTGATACGTCCTTTCTTGTCTTCGTCTGGTTTGATTGCATCATTCGTTGCATCCTGTACGTAACTGTTTTAAATCATGCAGTTTACAGAAAGAATGACAACTGAAAAATATTATCATGCTAAAAAACATCCAGTGATTTGAAACATCTTAAACCCCAGCTAGGAATAAACTGAAAAAATCTAATGTTTATTTTTGCACAGTCACACGAGAGCTATTAAAATATTTACATTGATTCATGATCTTATATTTTGCTGCAAGCGGTTATATAAATGAAAGGCATTGTTACACAATTGTCTTTAAACAAATTTTGGAAAATTTCTTAAAATGAATGAAAAAAATGCCCGAAATAAAATTGTTATCACTGGAAAATTAACTTTTTAAACTAAAGCGGTGTTGGGACTATAATATGCTCCTAAGTTATTGAGGGTAAGCGTTAAGATTCTGGTTAATTTTAATTAATTAGAATTCTAATTAAACTTTTGAAAAACTCCTTCTAAATGAGCACCTATTATCCAAGAAGTACCTGGTTGCCAAATTTGGCAGCTCTATGTTCAACAGCCTGTCTTATAGAGCAGCGGTTCCCAAACCTTTTGGTTGTGCGGACCACATGATGTGACAAAATGACACAAAAAATATTTTGAGGCCAATTAACTAAATATGCAACTAAAAAAATACAAACATAATACTTATGTACGCATATAATACATATATGCAAAAACCCAGGCATAAAGAGACTCTTGGCTCTTTCTCTCTACGTATTCCAACGGTAGTAAGTTTTCTTATTTTGTGAATATTTCTGTGTTATATTTTGTTTTTATTCTAGATTTTGTATTCCGATTTTTGGCTTTCTATTTTGTAATCGACCTTTTTGTGTATTTCATTTATTCCAGAATCTTCACTGTGGGTGCTTTTTGAGGGGATAGCGACAAAAAAATTCTATGTCGCTAGCAGAAAAAAAAGCTCTTATTTATATCATACGTAGGCTTTTCTTCCTGACGAGCGGCTTGCCATGATATTTTTCAAATTATTAAATTTTTGTCTTTTGTTTCTTGTATGTTTTTGATTTTTCGTCTTTTGTTTCTTATGTTTTGATATGAAAAGTCTCTCTCTCTATATATATAGAGAGAGAGAGACTCTTGCAGCCCACTAATAAGCTGTCCGCGGACCACAAGTGGGCCTCGGTCCATAGGCTGGGAGCCGCTGTTTTAGAGCATTTTGAACGATTTTTTTTCATCCTGCGTCACACATGTCGCAATTTACAAACAGTATGCAAACCTATAAACGTCATCATGTTAATAAAAAATGAAAATAATACGTGCGACCTTTAATCTCTTAGCTTTTTTGGTATTTCCAAGTTTCCTGTTTCAGTTTCGAATGAATAACTGATCGAGTAAACGATATTACATAAAAAAAAATGAATGAACGTACATTCCAGAGGTGTGTAATATGACGTCAGAAGTAGTTAAAGGGGTAATATGCAGAGGGGATTGACCTAGAAGGAACGGCTTGGGTCCAACAAATTTAAAAGGATTTTTCATTACCTGATAATCTTAATGCATTTGTTATTTTAGAGAATTACGTGCTTTAGTAAAATAGCGATTTTACTTTTGAAGTTTTCGAAAGGTCAAAGGCATTACGCAATCAGAAACCATCATCTGTGTTGAAATGTTATTCCTCGGAAATTCCACAACCATTTCCGAATGACACCTTCAATATGTAACAGGCTAGTGTACCCATGGGATCATAGGGGTGAAAAATTACCATTTCCATTTTTTTTTCCTTCCCTATCTGAAGAAAATGACACAAAAATTTGCTTAAACACACTGTGCGCTCTTACATGAAACACGTCTTTTCCGAGGACTGAAGACATGAAACGCGGGAAATTACTCTCTGGAATGTTTTATTTTCTTAACTTCCAACCTCACCTTTTCTGACGCTGTCACTTACACGTGTAGAGGCGCGTTGCGCAATTGCCGAAGAATAGCAGGAAATCCTGCACACAGGTGAAGAAAAGCTTTTTACAATGGCGATACGCCGGCAATGAAATCGGAAGCATTCGGTTCATGTTTTCTTTTCCTTTTGTTTTGTTTATGACTCTCCCTTTCTTTCACTTTTTATCTGTCTGAGTACACAAAAAACCCTGCAGACCGGAAAAACTCAAACTCTGCAACGGACTTGAATCTCAAGGTAGACAGCAGTTTTGCCTAAGTTTCACTCCTCAGTCTAGAGTTTAAACCGTCTGTCTAGATCCGAGCTTTATCCGGGTTTATCTTATGTTATAGATTCTAAAAGGGAGAGAGCGTTTAGTTTAGTATTATTTACGTTCCATTTCGAAGCATCATGTGGGCTGTTTTGGGACCAATCTCGTAATTTTACACAGCGATCAGGTGACGAGGACGACGCCCGAGCTGCACATGCCCCCTCTCTCAATTTCCGCCCCACTCTCGACTTCATATTTAACATAAACACATACACGGTGGTTCTTCGGTAGAATAGGGGTTCGGACCTGAAACCCTCCAGCTCCCACCACACAACTCCGAAGTCACTACCTCCAGGCCACTATGGCCCTAAAAGATAGAGACAGAGAGAGACCGAATACCAATTTGTGATTTTCCCGCTTATGGTCATCTGCAATTTTTACAGCACATTTGGGGATAATCGATTTCCTCAATTTGTACGTCATTTTTCTATGTGCAATTAACTTTATTTAGGTTTTGGAGCTGTTCGGGCTTTCAATTAGTGTAACACAAACAATATTGATTTTTAATTTCCACTTGCAGTGAGGCGTAGTCCAAAGACAATCGGTCTGTATATAATATTTAAGTTGAAATTACAAAATTTATTTAAAACGAATGCCTTTATCTGTATCTACATAAGCCAATCGAATTACCTATAAGCAAATGTTGGAAAATGGAATACAAATGGAATAATCAAGTTTCGAAACAAATAAAGGTTTTTTTTACAGATTTGCAGCTTCAGTAGACTAACTGTTACAGACTACATATTTCTGTAATATATAGCTGCTATATTTCTAAAATATTAAAAATAATATGATGGGTCATTGACATCAATTGAGTCAAAAATCGTGAACTAAGTTTAGAGGATAATTTAAATTATTTCCAAACACATGTCACATACCATTCATTTGTGAGTTGTGGACACTCTACAGCCTTTTGGAATGATGCATAAAATTTCATATTCAGGCAATCAAATGGCATAACAATTTACAAAAAGTATGTATGTATTTCCTTCCTGAGATACAGCTTTTTTAAATCAGGTCATTCTGATAAAGGTGTTGAATAACTGTAAATTTTGTGTCATACTCAAACCAAGTTAGAAAATAAATAGATTCCTTATCTGTATGAGTGGTGTTTTTTTTTTTTTTTTTTTTGCTTTCATGGACAGGAAATCATATTACCATCGTTTGCTTAGAAAATAATGCAAAAAAAAAGCGTTTAAAAAACGTAAGAAGTGATTCGCTGTTCAAATCTGCGAAATAAGTCCCTTAGAGTTCATGGAGCAGCTATAAGATGGAACTAACTCCAATAAATCTAGTGGCGTAGCGACGAGAGTGGGGAATGTAGATGCCCCACTGCCTAGTCATAGAGAGCGCCACGAAGATAGAATAGAGAATATTTATTTCACTTTATACCCCGCCAAATATGACGTATGTGTGCCTGGCGTTCTTTGCCCTCTGTATGCCAAATGACATGCATGTCGCGACTATGCTCAAGAATGATTGAGGTTTCTGTAAGGAGTGCAATTTCTCGGAATTCAGCAAAGAATTACATTACTGTACTTATACTACCCATGCAAAGATATTGTCAAATACCATCAGCGTAAATTTAGTATAATAAAACCAGTCTTTATTGGCCCAAAATATGGTTTGAAAGGAAAAGAAGTATAATCAGAGGAGGCGTAAGTGGCCTTTCAGGCGGCAATCTAAAAGCCAAATCCATTAAAAGGAGAGAGAAAAAAAACATCCTAATATTTGATAGCTAACGTACGATACATACAACAAACATATCGTCCGAAAATATGCCATCCCTCCCAAAATAGCAACAACGAAAGCTTTTCATATTCGATATCAATCACGCGACCACACACTCGAAAACTGCCCAACCCTTCCTAAAAATAAATTCCTTTCCCGTACAACAAACAACACAAAGAGAAAGGTCTTTATCGGAATCTCATAATAATTGTGAATGGAACGGCGACTCGTCATGTGAGAACTATTTGGAGTACGCGCTATTTCCGCTGCCAGGGCGGGCGCCAAGGTGGGGAAAACACCTCCCAGGCTTCAAAACACGTCCCGACACCGGACACGACAACCGGCCGGCGCTCATGACTCACCCCCTCAAGTGGCTGCTACTATCGAATTCTTCATTCACGAACTTCTGTTTGTTTTGTTTCATTCTTCTCTGGGAGGATAGGTGGGTGGAAGAGAAGCCTTCGCGTTTCCACGTTCTTAACGTAATGGAGGCTGTATACGTTCCGTTGCCAACCGGGTCAGAAATTTGGGGAAGAAACTAAAGAAATGAATGCCTTTTTGTTTTGTTTGTGGGTATTTTATAAGGTGTCATGAAGAGCGGACACGAGAAAACGATATTTTTTATATCTTTTTCGTTTCTTCCTTCCATTGCACAACGTTGACTACCTGTTTAATGGAAGTAGTTTCTTTTTTCTTTATTATTTGTTCCCGTTCTTCTCTTGCACAATGTTGGACTACCTGTTGAATTCGAAAAATCCCTCAAAATTTCTGTTTCCTGCCCAACAACTTTTTTTTTATTGCGAAATTTTATTGTTCCTGCATATCAACAGATGCAACCGCGGAATTGTTAATTCTGCATTCACTAGCATAATTCAGATATTGTTAATTACGTGAATTAGTGTTTGTTTTCAATTTTTTTTATTATTATCTGAATACTTCCTTCGGTAATCTTTACGCAACTGGCATAACCCCTTACGTAAATGAAACTTCTGCTGTTGTAATAAGTACCTGAAACTCAACGCTAACATAATGATAATTTTTTTAAATTTTATTTTTACATGCGCTGTCAGTCCTGTTCTAAAAGGTGTCCAATATTCTATTGGATGATATTCAATTAAACAAATAATACAATCATCGTATGCATTACAAAAGCAATAAAAAAAATAAAGACTTTCCGTTTAAAATAGACCAGTACACAAAACAAAAAAGAAAATTTAGGAAACAAATTTATATATTCTAATTATCGAAAAAAATCGTATTGATTCCGTTTAAACATAAATAATTCGATACATTTTTATCTATGAAATGAAGCGTTGCTTCCGGTTGTAGGTACATTTAAAAATCAAAAAACGTAGAACCGTATTGAATTTTTTAAAAAAAATTATGCCAGAAATTTACCCTACGTTAAAAATAAGATCATATATGAATGTTTCGAATATATTAATTTCGTTTTCATATGGTAGCTTTATTGAATGTTTGCTTTTCAGCTTTGAGTCAACACTGTTTAAAGAGAGTGTGAAAATCAAGTGTAAAGAATTTGGAACAATTATAAAAATAATGTCTTCAAATGACAGTAAATGATAATAACAGAAGAATTTCATTTAAAAAATTCCGATGCGTTGGAAATTATTCCATTTAACTAGCGGTGTAACGACTTTAAATGACTCCCGAGATATGACTTTTTTCAGTCACATTTGGCCTTGAAGAGAAACGCAGTATTGAATTGTTATCACAACATCCTGAAAAACAGGTGCCCAGGTCATCTATAACTTCCTTTCGACAGGAAAAAAAACCATTGAAAATATAACAGAGAAGGCCGATTTTAAAGATAAAAGAATTCAATTATTCATCACTTGTATTTCAAGTCCTTTCCTTACTAAAGCAACCAGCGGGCGTGGTCTCCCCTAAACTTTCTCGTATACTTCCCAAAGGTGTCATTTTCCCTTCTAACTAGCGATGCGATACGTTTCACTACTCACTCCCGTATTACTATTTGTCTTTTCTTCGTTTCTTTCTTGCATCATTATAATTTTAAAATGACTTGCGCCCAATTTTAGAATTATGTGAAAGAAGAAAATATTATAATTAAGAAATTAAAATAAGCTTTCAAGTATGACTGGGTTAAAAAGGATTGGCCTCGCATCTTTTTTTATTATTATTCCACGTGATCATTTTATAAGATTGCTAAAACTTAATTGATTTTTTTATCAGAGTAAAATAAGCTATTACTTACCCACTTTTTACTTTCTCGTATAACAAAGAGAAAGTATTGTAATCGTCAAAAAATTCGAACTCGAGATTTTGACGAATCTCCACGTTTTAGACCTCCCTGAGTCCGAAAAACACAATTTTGGAATTATGTCTGTTTGACTGTGAACACGATAACTCGAAAACTATTAGAGCTACGGGGATGAAATTTCGGATGTGATCTTGACAAATAATTTGTAGGTTTCTATCAAATTTTGGACAAAATCCGTCCACGGGAAGTCTGCCTGTCTGTCTGTCATGCGAACACTATAACTCAAAAACTTGAATAGCTAGATGGATAAAACGGTACACAGTTTTATCATCATGTATGTAGGTCCGCATAAAATTTTGAGCCAAATCCGTCAAAGGGTTGACTATCTGTCGGTCTGTATAATTTACTCTTGAAAAGAATCCGTTATCTCCACGCGCATGCGTACTGGAAGCAATCTTCTGTACACGCGAAAGCTATGGAGCGAATTACGTCAGTTTATCCTTGAGCCGGTAAGAGCGGAAAATCGGTACGCATCTCTTTGAATTCTTTACCTAGATATTTTTCAATCACTATAATGAAAAACCTTCTGATAATCATTGGATTCTGGGTAACAATAGGCCCGAATGTTTTTATCCACGCGGGGGAAGGGAAAACGGCACCTTTTTGGGGAAGTATACGAGAAAGTTTAGGGGAGAACACTCCCGCTGGTTCATGTCTTATTTATTTAGCACCTAAACGTCCCGTATCAATGCTTGGCAATTAATTCCTTTTTCTCCCCGCGTGGATAAAAAATTCGAAACTACTGTAACACAGAATGCGTTGATTATCCACGAGTTTCTTTTGGCTCGCGCCTAAGTCGAAAGGAGGGTATCAGTAGTAGAGCGTGTTTCGAAGATCACGAGCAGTGCCAATACGCACTTTGGCCTTGTTAGATAAAGAAAATCTGACATGCAATTTTAACACCTTGTTTTTAAACGATTGAAATGAAAATTGGACACAGATATACTATTAGGGTTAGAAGATCACATACCAAATTTCATTTATCTAAGTAGTTAAATTTAAGAGTCACCGTGTTCAGAAGCATTCGACTACACAGACAGACAGTCAACGTGTTGACGGATTGGTCCAAAATTTGATACGAACCTACATTTTTTATGATAAAACTGTGTACCAAATTTTATCCATCCAGCTATTTAAGTTTTGGTGTTAGCGTGTCCACATGACCGCGGACAGACAGACAGGCAGACTTCCCGTAGACGGATTTTGTCCCAAATTTACAGAAACCTACAAATTATGTGTAAAGATCATATACCAAATTTCACCCCTGTAGCTCTAGCGAATCACCTTTGATTTTGTTGCATCAAAAAATAATTGTACAGTAGACTCCCGGGAATCCTAACTACAGGAATAAGAATGTCCTTTTTTCAATTTTCTGAAAATTTTTACTGAAAAATGAAGGGAAAATAGCAATTACGAATCAGAAATAAAGCTAATGTTCATTCCTAACTTAAAAGAAGTATTCGAATTGGTCTTTAAGAATAAATAGAACCTTAATTAGTAGAAACGAACTCGGATATCTTCTTTTCACCCTCAACTTGTCTGCCACTGTACCAGGCGAATCGCCACGTGCTCTTTGCTTGTCAATACTCTACTGTATTTGGTATATCAAGAGTAATTTCCCGTATTTCCTGGATAATCCGAATTCCCCAGAATCCTAACAGAGGTCAGCCCCAATTAATTCGAATTCCCGGGGTTCTATTGTATTATCTATATACAGTTGGCCCGGAATTTTTGACTGTTCAGTAAAAAAAACCTCTAAAAAAAACAGATTAAATCTTAATATTCAATTCCTAGAAATAACTTTACTTGCCGTAGAATTTTATTTAACGAAGTGTTATCCAGTTTCGATTTTTTTAAAAATTTAATGAACACTGATATTTTCTCTATCAGTCTTTTATTACTCCTCTTTCGCTTATTAAGTAAAATGAGGAATATATATTTTCGAGTTCTTAATTTTATCTATTATCGCGTTAGTGTGGAAAACTTAACTGGTTTTACATTTTATATAATAAAAGTTATTTATTGCTCTTTCTAATTCCTTCGGCACTTGAACTCTTCCTTTGGGTTTTTTTGGACATACCATCTTCGGAATTAATTGAGTTCGTAATGTATGAAAGTTTCAACTTATGTAGCGTTTCAGATGTCTTTCACTTTTCGTCGCCTTAAAACCGCAATGCACAATTTCTTTCAACAAACCAAATCTACAACGTAGCCACTTCAAATAAGCATAACATAAATAAATAAAAAAAATCATTTAGAAAATCTCTCTTCCTTGCTCTCGATAAAGCTTACATCAAGCACGAAAAAACTCGTACAGGAAAAATAAAAACAAAGTTAAAAAATTCAGGAGCACAATAAATGGCCTCAACACTGCGAGCAAGGCGACTGTTTAGAGTTAACAAGTCATCAGGCAAACTGCCAAACAGATGGCGCCACTATCAAAACCGCAGACATTAGTTCTGTTTCCATAAATTTTCTAAATTCGTTTTTCGAGCGATTTCGTGCTGAATAGAAGAGTGAAGCAACAACGACGGGAGAGAGCATACGGTTATTTTTGCATTTCTTAGCTCTGAGGATTCAGTCTTTCCGAGTATCATCAATGTTGCTATCGTTGAATCGAACAACAAATTAAAAGGAAAACATTTGAGAAAATTTCTGAAGAACACAATTGTTTAAAAAAACACTCATTTTGCTTCAGGGCGAAAATCATCCACCATCAAAACTTTGATTGTAGTATTAATCAGGGGTGGCGCCAGAGGGGGCACCGGGGGGCCAGGCCTCCCCCCGGCGGGAATGCTGCGCCCCCCCCCCCCCCCATCGGGAAAAATTTTTGTATCCCGTCGGGGAAAATTTTTGTACGTGGTATTCAACCGTAGTTGATAATTAATAATCTGGCAAAAATTTAAGACCAATTTCATTACATTCGGGCCCGCCCCATACAGCAGGTCGTGCCCTCCTGTCGGGCAAATCGGTCCCCCCCGTCGGGCAAACTCTAGCGCCATTCCTGGTATTATGGGAAAACTATTTTTCATCATCTAATTATAAATATTTACAACATTTCCACATTATTATTTTATTATTTTTTTAATTACAATCATGTGTAATTGAAACAGAAGGGAAAACCCGAAATCAGCATTCTTTCATGCAGTTATCATACCTAAATGGTTAAAAGTAAATTTTTAATAATATACTCAATTAATGTAATCGCTGTATTTTTTTTATAAGCGTTATGTATATCCAGTTTTGGACTTTCTAATGGTAAAATAAGTTCAGATCGATTACTGATAAATACCGGGATACACCGTAGCCAACGATACGGATATTCTACACCTCACCAGTTATCTGTAAAACTAGCTTTACTGCAATATTTTGCTGTATTTGGAGAAATCATTGTGGACCATTAAATAAAGTTGACCAAGCTATATATTACTTTTTTGAAAAAGTAAATAATGCAGCCCTGTTTTAGCTTTTATTTCGAAAGTAAATGTAGATTAGACGCATAAAATGTTATACTAAAATATTTGACTTTTAAAATTTAGATCTTAGAGTGCTTCCTGCGATTTTCAATTTTTGTGTACCTTTTTACCTCCCGCATTACTAAGACTGCCTAAAATAGAGTGGGTATTGTGGTGGTATCGAGCGATTTGTCTTTCAGTTGTTCTGGATTTTATTATGACTTTTTAATTTATGTCGACAGTATGCTAATGAAACCTACAAACAAAATTTCATTTTTATTAATTTTACCCAAAATAACTGAAAATGCATAAATATATAAGTTTCATTTCCTAAAAACCTTCAACAACTTTTCTGAAGTGAAGGTTAAAGAATAACACGTAATGAGATTTTAAAAGAATCCGAATGAAGAATATCAGATCTCACACAATTAAAATCAATTTTTTCCAACAGATTTTATTCAAATAAGTTTCATTCGGAAATGAAGTGCCCTCTTTTAAAAATGTAATTATGTGTAAATTAATAAGGGCATAGAAATAAATGGGCGAGCACTTTGCATACTACAGTAGAGTCCCGCTAATCCGGACCCCGCTTGTCTGGACATCCGGTTAATCCGGACGGGATTTTAAAAAAATGTAAGATATACTAATTTTAGTGAAAGGTCAGTACGAAAATAATAATGTGTGTATCCTGTTACTAAGCTGAGTTAATTAAGCCGTAGAAAATGTATTTATGAAAAAAAAACGGTTTTTATAGTTTTACCATCTAAAACTTGTATTACGTGCATTTTAAGGCAAATTCCGTTTAATCCGGACTTTAGGTGATCCGGACACGGTCCGGTCCCATCTAGTTCGGATTACCGAGACTCTACTGTATCATCTTTGATAGGGCTTATATTAATCGGAAATGAAAACCAAGCGTTTTCCCCCCGCTCTTTAAAAAGAGGAAGGGAAAAGTCATTTTGGTCAGGGCTACTTCAAGCTGAAAAAACTCAAAACATTCTGGAACAAAGGCATTTTTATTTCAACTAACACTCATTAGATAGACCTGAGACAAAATATAAAATCCAATCAAAATTACGTTTGAATTATTGGAAATCAAAGGAACTGCAGCAATAACCAAGAATCTAAATGCTGCATATATTATGTTTTGAAATTCTATTGAGCATCGTAATTGAAGTTAGAATAAACAAAAAAATGGGAACATTTTAAATTCGATTTTACAAGGCAAACAAACTCTTCTATTTCTATTTTCTGAGTACCTAAAACTAATTTAAAAAAATAGATTTTTAAATATGTTTTCTTTTCATCTGATTTGAAAAAAAAAACTGTTTATCTGATTCATAAAAATGTTATTTTTAGCGGTTTTTGTGAATCGCAAACTTTTAGATTTTTTTTTCCTTTCTAGAACCTAAAGACGTGGGAAATGAGGCGGAAATCTGTGAAGTTTATGAGATTTCAAGGAATCTCCGCATTTTAGACCTCTCTGATTCCAAAAAACACTTTTTGAAATTACATCTGTTTATGAACACAATGAGGCAAACAGCTACAAAAAAAATTTGGTATGTGGTCTCTACAACAATATTGTAAATCTATCAAATTTTAGAAGAAATCAGTCAACCAGAAGCCAGTCTTTACATCCGTCAGTGTGTATGGGAACAATATAACTAAAAAACAGAGCGATTAATATTTGAAATGTGGTCTTTATACCAAAATTATAGATCTGTATCCAGTTTTGGACGAAATCCATTAACGAGAATTGTTTCTTTTCGTCCATGCGCACGTGAACACAATTTCTTGAAGACGCAACGAGGTAAATGAAATTTGGCATCTTGTTTTATCACCAAAATTGTATATCTATGTCTGATTTTGAACTACAGCTGTCAATCGGTTCACTGTCAGTCAGTCCGTCTATTTGAATCAGGGGTGTAGTGGAGCCGGAAAGCCGTTCCAACACTACTTTTTAACGAGAAATAAATAAGAAAAAAATCGTGAAAATATCTTTAAAACAGTGCGATTTTTGTCACCCGGGCCAGAGCGTCCCGGCACTGTTTTTCTACGACTACACCATTGATTGAAATGTATTGAATACTTTAAATCAAAAACGCACTAAGATAGATGGATGAAATTTAACATCTGATCTTTTCATCAAAATGATCGATTTATGTCAATGTTTTGCACCTCGTCAGTCAAAGGGGAAAAGCGCTTTTTCAAAATGCATACTCGCTTCTCTTCACTACACAGCGAAACTAAACACAAAACGGACCATATTGTGTACATATACGAGAAAGTTGAGGGTATAACATTCCTGATTCTTTGTTATGAACTCATGCTTCACCTTTATTTATTTCGAAACCTCCCTAACGGAGTGTGCCTAACAGGTTGAAAGTCATCAGATTTGAACCAGTTTAGTGTAAAAGTTAATCAGCGTAACTATTTGAACCAGTTTAATGAAAGCTGGAGATCAAGATCTGGGCTACTTTTAACTTTTGCACTTTCAATCTCTTTTCATCAAAAAAATATTGCCGCAACCAGAAGTTCGCAAATGTAAATAATAGTGAAGCACTAAGGTAACTGAAAGAAAAATTCAATAAAAAATAACTATTTAAGAATTTTAATGAAATTTTATGTCAAGACTCTTTTTCCGCAACATTTTCGCTTGCAACAAATGAAGCATCGAAAACGGAAAAATGCAGAAGAAATGAAGAATTTGCTGGAAAAAATGAAGACAAGAGTCTGGAGAAAGAAGAAAAATTGAAGAAACAAAATATTTTTGAAGCAGAAAATGTAGAATGAATGAATTGCAAAGCAAAATAGAAAATGAAGAATGGAAAAGAAAGATGGCTGATTAAACAAGCTGGAGCAAAGAGAAAAGGCCTTGAAGGAATTTCGCGTCGAACATTTTTCTACGCGCCCCATTTGGGACCGCCACCCACAACTTAAGGAGACCTGATCTGGAGAAATGTGGGTGAAGATCGCATTCAGCATTCAGCAATCTCGCACAAGAAAACATTCAAAAAGCGTAATAATCGCGCGATACACGCTGAAACTTCATTCTCTCACGTAGTTCCACCGTCACTTTCTTCCATCAGCGCATGAGTGTGCAGCATCAGCGACTTCCAATTTAGACTTCTTCTGTCCCACGACCGATAGTCTGTGGCGCCGATTTTATTCTCTCTTCCACTGAATCACCGGTTGGGATTTGGCAGGGAGCCCCCTGCCTTTAATCGCGAGCGTTCGTTTTGTCGAAAAGAGTTGTGTCTTCTCCCCAACAATCAGCGTCTCGTTATCCCGCAGCAAGTAGGAGGAAATGCCCCTCGCTGAGTATTTAAAGAGAATTACACGTTGGCAAGAGACGAATTCTCAGAATTTCGTGCCGTGTTGGATTACAAACAAACAGCGATGGCTCAACCCTTTTGGTAAATGGGCAGGCATCCACTGTTTGGATGCTCGGGAAGAGGAGAATTTTGGTCTTCTTTCTCTTCCTTTGATGCGTGATTGTGTGTTAGTTAGATGGTAAAATTCGTCACGGACTTGCGTTGCGTAACACCTTGCGTTGAAGGTGATGCACAGGATGAGGTTATACAAGGTTGTTAAGTTTAATTAGATTAATGTCCAGCTTGGAGGCAATATGTAGGTTATTTTGGGATGAAGTAATTAAAAATAATTAAATAAATTAAATTTAATATCATACTAAGTGATTAAAAATCATACTGAGATACGAGGACGACACCTACTTCAGCACCCCCTTCTCCAAACTCCCATATCGCACCAGCATTTTTGGTTTCAATAAATGCTGTCCGTGCACTGTGTGACCTCGAGGGCTTCCTGAGTTCTGGAAGGTGAATTCTTGACTGCCGACCGTTGAAAGCCTCTTAACCTTATGGATCAGTGGGTCGACGTTGGTTGCAGTGGCGGATTTTGTCGATGTGAGGCCACAGGCTAAAAATCGCTTTGAGGCCCCCTTTCCCTACCAAATGTCGAAAAATCGCCGTCGGTTTAGCTCTATGATGTACGTCGAATAGGTTTTGAGGCCCCTAGATTCTCAAGTCACGAGGCGAGCGCCTCAAACGCCTGTGCTAAAAACCGCCACTGGTTGGTTGTGGATGGAAGGATGTTTGTTTCTCGAAGTCAGAATTAAAGCTGGTGTGACGTAGTGAGTCAAACAGCTTAGTGTAGTGTTTTCTGGTGGCTAATCTCAGTCAAAGAAGACCAATGGGATTATATACAATTAATTTACTTACATATTCTTGGCTAATATAATTATATACATGTTACTAATTTTTACAAAGGGATTCTTCAAACTTCATGTCTTTCTCTTTTCGGCCGCACGTTCACACTCAGCGTCCACTTCTCTCGGTCTCATCCGCCTCTCTCTGCCCTGGTCATTGAACTCCTTCGTACAATTCCCTCTCTTCTCCACAACTTTTTTTTTTGTCCCCGTCTTAGCGTGGGTCGGAGAAATTTCGCCTCTGGCCTGCTGAGTGACGATGTCACACTGGCCATTCGCGAGCGACAATTCCACGCCAAAACCGATCGATCATCAGTGTGGAAACCGGTGAGAATTGGCGTGGCATGGAGTGGAAGGTTGGTTGTCCAACTCAGCTGAATTTCCATCACTCCACGCCTTTGCATTATAGGGCCATAAATGTGAAAATGCGGCGGCAACAGATACTTGGGTTGGGGTGCCTGGTTTACAGAGGGAATCAAAGAAAGCTGGTAGTGGATGAATTTGCATGTCGTGGAATGCTTTTGAATGACCATCATAATTGGATGTGTTTATACAATATGACTGAGTAATTTGAATAATAATTCGATTTTCAATTCTAAAAGCATAATTTAAATACTATGTATAAAGCATCTACACTCCATATTTTTACTGCACAAAGTGGGAAAATGGAACAAGGCAGGAGATACGGAGATATTTTTTACCTCTTCCTTTCAAGGAAAATACTGTATTTCGAATTGGGTTCATCTCCAATTGAGCTTTTTCATTTTATCGCACTCACGCTTCCTTAAAAAATGCTTGAGTCTAGAAAAGACATTTATCTATTAAAACGTGCTTATATCTCACCCTGTGCCAGTTCTAACATTCTTACGCGCAATTTTCTATGATGCTATAGGATTACTGTTACAGAAGCGCTTGAGAGGTATTGCTTATCTGGATGGTTGTTAATTTCTCCTCCTCTTTCCTTTATGCGGGGCTGTAAATGCTGTGGCGTAGCGATGGCAAGTAGCGCCCGGGGCAATATATGATTTTTTCACCCTCACTCGTCATAAGTGGCTTATCAAGTGTTAATGACGCCCGGAGCAATGTATTATTTTTACGCCACCTCATCAAATTTAGCTTCGAAAAGTGGCACACTTTTCATAAAGCGACAAGTTTTTCGATACGTCATACATAGAAATAAATATGCTTATTTATATATGCAATTACAAACATGTTACTTTGCAAATATAGGCTGGAATTAATAAATGTCCTGAATAGCTTCAATACATGCAAAATGTTTATGGTTGTAACTGAACCAAATAGAAAGCGATTAGTAGAATACGAGTAAAGTTAAAAAAATATGAATAAATGGCATTTGATATACGAATTTCGCATTTCATCATGTAGATATGGAGAGGAGGGAAAGACACTAAAATCTCATTGAATCATCATCCCCCCTGACAGCGTCAGCTTGTGCGGTTAGCACCCTGTCTACTAGGACTTCCTTGTAAACATTTAAGGGTGAGAGCGGTCTGACACAATTCGACTATGTATTCGAATGTCGACGATACGTCACACGGTATGTCCTTGATTCTCCCTCTTTTCTGTTCTTAAACTCGGAACAAAGGTGAAAAGACGCAAGCATAGTCTAGTCGAATGGCACCACAAAGCAACTTCTGGGCGTCTAAGAGATGCCGTTTACCCTCCACTCACTGTCAGACAAGGGCGAAATTAAATTGTTGCACAACACAACATGCAAGGACTCTTTTCGGCGTTCCCCTAGGAACTGGCGTGGCAAGGTATAAACGACTGACGGTGCATAATATTTACGCACTTAGTAAAGTTAAAAGATCTCGAAATATTCTACTTTAGCTCAGCCCCACATTTATTTAATTTAACTACTTTAAATATTCCAATTAAAATCACGGCAATGCAAACATCAACGATGAAGTGACTCCATCCCACCTGAGCAACCAATAGCATCAATGAATTGATTCCCCACTTTCACCTTCGCGTCCTTTTCTCACAACTCTAGAAGAACAGTTCTTCTAGAAGGGCGAATTGTCTGATGGTGACAGATAGTGAACTGTCACAGAACTTAATGTACAGCAGAAATGTGTTCACGAACATTTTTGTTTTGTTCTTTGCAGAACTCTTCGGAGAAGGTAGTGGCATAGCGACCGGGGGGAGGCAAGGGGGTATAGATGCCCCGGGCATCAGGGAGTCAAAACATTAATGCGATTATATTACTTTTTGCTAATCCATTAATGACCACTGGTGTAAAAACAGCAACAACAACAACAACAAAACCATATTATTCTTCTGGAGTCACTAACTGTCGCTACGCCACTGGCCATGGTGACAAAACGCTAGTGCGTTTATGTCACATTTTAAAACCAAATTCTATCAGGGGGCGAAAAACTGCCAAGCTCTGTTAGTCATTCACACAAGCTAAACTACGTCACTAATGATAATTTGGGGTCGGGGCGAAAAATCATATTATAGCACGGGCGCTTCTTACCCTCGCTACGCCACTGGGAAAATGATTAATGGCTATTGAGTTCTGGACTAGTTTTTATTAGAGTTGAAACCGGAAAAGGATTTCCGCCATGCCTACTCTAATTAAACTAAGAAAAGTAATCAGACTTGTCTTAATGAAACTAGATTCGTACCGAGGTGATTCTGCCCCCCTGGCAGACCTTCCAAAGCTGCGCCCCCCTACGTGCTATAGTTTTGTTAATTTTTCATCCACTCTATGCCTCCCCAAATAGCTAACTTCCTGTATTTTTTTTCTACACAGATTTAGCAAATTTTAAAATTCTGTAAGTAGTTTTAATCAAAATGACGTATTCTTTTTTATTCGCACAGCAGATCGCACCAATCTATCTCTTAAATCTTGCTTTATTTTTTAACGGTCATTCGTGCTCCTCCCTCTGCTTGCGTCCTTGGCACGGCCCTGAGTGAAACAACGCGCAGTTATTTCGCACAAGTTCTCTACAGTTCCTATCAAGAGTGAAGATAACTTCTATAAAGGGGCGAGTACTCCGGCAATTCATCAAAACAATATTTACACTCTTCCACCCCCACATTGCTGCGCCACTGCTCTGAGGTCACTCTGACCTGGTAGCAAATCTCACCTTCGGGATCTGGAAACTACGGGTTCGAGACCCGACTCTCGCGAAAATTGGCTGCGCATGGAAAATAATCTTACTCAGGTCAGACTGGCTCACGTGGGACTCCGAATCGCAACTGTCCATCGTAAATGGAATTTGATGTAATGGAAGTTTGGAGGATGGGAATTCGTCTCAAGCGTCATGCTAAACATGGTGCAGAATTGCTACGCCTGAATCCAATAATCTTCAGATTAAACTGGGAAATTGGCCTAGCTAATCAATTTTCAGGACATTAGTCAAACAAATTTAAAATATTAGTTTTCAAAATTAACGAACATATTGACAATGTATTTTTAATGATTATTTGTTATAAGTATTATAAGCAGTGAAATCCTCTATAATTAAATATTTTTTTTTTACTATATAGTGCCTTGATACCATTTTAGAAATATATAAGCAAACGCATTGATATGACGGTCTGCTTTAAAAAATTGAAATATAAAGCATTATGTATTCTAGTATTTCCAGTACATATTTGTATTCCCAGTATATTCTAGTACTCCCCAGTATGTTATTATGACTCCTGACATTGCTTTCATGCATAGTATTTAATTTCTGATAGCATTTTGTTCTATTTTTTTGTTATTACAAATGCCTACTATTTTAATGAATTAATATTTGTATTTGGTGTTTGGCGTGTGTTGGTGTGCGTAATAACGTGTGTTTGGAGCAGCTTGGCTAGTGTTGATCCTTGTACTATAAAAAATTAATCGAGCAATCATTTAAAAATTTCAACAATCTCAACTTTTGATGGTATCTTTAACAAGTTGACCCTAAATGTAGGTTTTGGTATCACCAAATTTTTCAAAAGTCTTTGTATTCTTTTAAACTTACATTATTGTTCTATTATTACATTGTCATCAGTTATTTCTTCCATATCTGAATATTTTTAACCTGCATTCAAGAAAATCTGTATAAAGAAAAGAGGACAAATATTTGAAAATTTCGAAGGGAAATGTGAATACCTAATAATTCTGAAGTGTTTCGGAATCATCAGCTGACATTTGAAGCACATTCTAAGACTTTTCAATATTAAATTATTCCTTAGTTGGCATGGTTTCATTTTAAAGAGAATGTGTATTTGTAGTTCGAAAAGGAAATGCAAATTAACGCAAATTTCATGGGATTCTCTATCTGTGATGGTCATAAAGAGAATGTGCACTTTTAGTTCCAAAAGAAAATGCAAGTTAACACAAATTTTATGGGATTCCTTTTGAAAGTACAAATGAAGTCATAAATTAACGTAAACTGTGCCTGTAATAGAAGTTGGCCTATTATTTGGCTTTAGATTGTTTTATAATGCTATCTTCTATTACAATGATCTATGAACAAAATTCCTTTTGGTCTTTCTTATTCATTCACTATAGAAAATAATGACAAATAAAAGGCTAATTTGCATCATATTCACTTTTGAAAGGCATAGTATCAAAACTTACGCATTAGTGAATAATTTTGCGTAACATTAAATTATTTCTCCCTTTCTTTATTTATAGAGAAAGATGTTGAAAAGATTGCTAGCACAATTTAAAATGTTTATCGGATTCCAAATTGTTAGACGCAAATCAGGCTCAAAACTAGGAGGGGGGAGTCGGGGGTTCACTTGCCAGGTCATAATATGACTTTTTCGTCCCTAATTGTCATCAATGACTAGCAAGTGTAAATGGCGCCCGGGGCATGGTTTTATTTTTTCGCTCCTTTATAAGAATTCGTTTTAAAATGTGGCATAAACGCACTAAGGTTTTGTCTCCATGGCGCGCCCTAAGACTGGCGCCCGGGGTATCTATTCCCCCCCCCCCCTGCCCATCATCACTATACCACTGATTAAATTTAACTTCTTTTCTATCTATATATATATAAATGAGCATTGTTTAATGAGTATGGTATATTCGTTTTTTTTTCTTTATGCATGGCCAGACCGTTTGACTTACAGGGACTAAATTTGCACAGGGATTAGCACAAAAGCAGGAGAGGCTTTAGAGTCTGCCCGACACAGGAGAGGGGCATGAATTGATCTACGGGTGTAGGTGTGTGATGAAATTGTTCTCAAACTTTCGTCAGATATTTATTTATCTACTAGTGAATACACCATTGTGTGAAGGGAGTCGAAAAATTTTTCCAACGGGGTTGCACAGCATCCCCGACACAGTCCCGGTCCCCCTGCACAAGAGGGAGCTAACGCCTTGAACATTTTTTAAAAATTCGAATTAGATTTTTATTTATTTAATTTTAAGTGGGGCGTTTTTTGCCTATTTTCTTTTTTTGTTCTCTTTTATTATTCAAATACGTGCAGAAAGAAAAGTTATGTTTCTGGTGTTTAATTTTCTTTTTCCAAACTTCTCGCATTTCCATACTGTTATAAGCAGGGGTGGCGCCAGAGGGGGACCAGGGCTCCCCTGTCGGGGATGTTGTGCCCCCCCCCCCCCGGGGGGGAAAAATTTTGAATCCCGTCGGGGGAAATTTTTGTACGGGGTATTCAACTGTAGTACGTAAATAATAATCTGGCGAAAATTTGAGACCAGTTTCATTACACTCGTCTCCCCTGTCGGGGATATCGTGTCCCCTGTCGGGCAAATCGGGCAAACTCTAGCGCCATTCCTGGTTATAAGGTGATAAAAAAGCTAGATTTGAAAGTTTTAAAGAAGATTTATATTTTTTTTTGGGGGGGGGGGAAGTTAGTGACACTATTTGGAAAAAGAAAAAACGGAGTGGAAATCATATGAAAATATTTGGATCCAGAGCAACGCCGGGTTATCAGCTAGTAATTGTTATAAACTGCCTATTTAAAATTACTCAAGTATTTGAAATATAAAAATAAAAGTTTGTGACAAATATTTAAAATTCTTCTTCCAGTTCGGGCCTCCTTGTGGGGTCGCTGCATTTATACATTGACTGTAACTCTATATTATTATTATCATAAATATCATGGTTGGTTATGGAATTCATAGACGAAAGTTGAACTTCTCTTTTCTCCACTCCTGAATGCAGCTGTAGATAAAACGCGTATTTCAAGGATCAAATACCTCTATTTATCATGTAAATTAAAAAGCTATATTTAAATTCACATTACTCCGATGTGGTTATGCAAGGTTCTCACAGAAATAACCAACACCGTAAACTTGACTCCGCTGCCCGTATCAAACATTTTCTGTATTTTGCACAACTACATTTTATTGCTTTATGATGACTAGAGATGGCGCCATGACACAACACATTTAGATTTTTCATAAGAAATGGATGCACAAGAACCATTTAACGATTAGCTAGTTTTTGAAATCAGATTGGGGATATAAAGAATTGAAGCAAACTACTTTTGATATCCATCCTTTTTGTAAGTTTTATTATCATAATGAAGTTTTTTTGTCTTGCTTATTCATTTTAAACTATTTTGAATACATATTAACAGTGGTAAATGACTAACTGTAACTGTGATCATCACATCTCTAGCGCCGATTGTAAAATCCCAAACATCAAGTGAATACGAAACAAATTATATAAATTTTTCTGTTCTTTCTGTGCAATTTCAATTATTTTATTCCGCATAATGTTAACCACACAATCGGTCATAAAAATAACTTGTTTTGTAATTTTATCTGAAGTTGTATATCAGTTTTCTAGAAGAATATATAAAAAAATCAAAAGGAAAATCACGCCGGGTAGTCTTACTTACTCTTTAATGGAAGCGTACAAGAGTGACAAGTCTCTAGACCATTTAAATAAAGCGCTATTCTTTCCAGATCCAGGTTTAACATGCAAGAGAACTGTTTTGGGGCGTGATTGTAAAGATCAAAATTGTCGAGCAGTTCACGATGAGACATCCCTGAATTGCTTGTTGAATGTGTTAAGATTTGCTAAACATACTTTGGATGTTTGCGTGTACATGATAACATGCAGTGTATTAGGGAATGCATTGGTTGAATGTCAAGAAAGAGATGTCAAAATCAGAGTGATAACAGAAATAAGGAACAGCGGTGAAGAAGGTGAAGTCATTGGTTCACAAATTGGAAAATTAAGGAATGCCGGTAACTTTTCTTGATTTTTGATAACGTGTGGTATTTAATTGTGCACCCAATAATTTCTTCAAATTTTTCGGCTCATAATTTTTGTGCCTCAAATTTTCAATCTTTTGTTGTCTGTTATTAGAGCAGTTGAAAGGAACTTAAGTTTAAATGAAATTTCTATATCAATGGCTATGATGGAAACCCGAGTGAAATTCTAAGGGAATTCCCTCTCCTAAGTTTTTATCATATATTTTTTTGTCTACATTTTATTTTTTCAAGCTTATCCCCTACATTTTTCACTCATTTAACCCTTACCTGATCTGTGATGCTATTTGGTATCATTAAATGACATGCTTTTCGATAATTTTCATTTGAGCCAGAAAAGGTTAATAAATCTCATAGGTATCAATTTTTAGAGGTTGGAATAGATACAAAACTTGCTTCTAAATACAAATTTCTGTATAAGGTACAGTAGAACCCCGGGAATCCGAAATTTCAGATAATCCGAACATATTTGTTTAATTTTCTGAATTTTTTTCATTTCAAAGTGAAGGAAAAATATGAATCAGAAACAAAAGCTAATGTTTATTCCTCACTTGAAAGAAGTATACAGATTGGTCTTTAAGAATGAATACAATATTTTATCTAGTAGAAACAAACTCAGATATTTTCTTTTTACCCTCAACTTGTTTGGCACTGTACTGTGTGAATCTTTCCATACGCTTTCACAGAGGACCAATATTCGATACTCTACTGTATTCAGGGGTCGATCCTTTTTTTTTTTCTTTCAGGGACCCATTTTTGTGGGGAAAAAATTATTTTTGTGAAAAAAAATTATTTTTGTGATTTTTTTTTATCATGTAAAACCTTCAATTTTAGCAGTTATATTTCTATATGTTACGTTTAATATCAAAAGTGTTTCATTGAACCAAATATATGCAGTAATTTGATATAATACTGAAAAACTCGTATATATATATTGTGCAATGCCTCATTCAAAAACTTAGAAGTCAGAATAAAAAAAAAAAAAAAATAGTGGTTTATTGTTAAAAAGTATGTTGAAACATTGGAACTTTTTGTTAACAAAATATTTAATTATGTAGAAATGCATCTTCACTTTTAAAATCGATCTGATATAGAAAAGTAAGGATACCTAATACTGGGCAAATTTTTGAGAATCGTTGTTTGGCTGTGGAAAAATTTAAAAAATGATTCATTTTTATAAAATGAAATCTTTTTACGAATTTGAATTTTGTGAAGGGGCTGCTTTTGTGAATTTGAGTTTTGTGAAGGGGCCATTTTTAGGAATTTGAATTTTGTGAAGGGGCCGTTTTTATGAAGTGGAATTTTGTGAAGAGGCCGTTTTTCACCTGGATCGACCCATGGTATTTGGCATATGAAAAGAATATTTTACCAAATTTCCCAAAATTTGAACAAAGGCCAGCCCCAATTAGTTCGGATTCCTGGGATTGCTATGTATATTTTATATTGGAGTGTTTAAGAGTATGATCTGAATAATTTGAGATCAAGGATTTTTCTTTCAGAGATGTGCCTAAAACTGAGTTACTTTGTAACAATTCTTTTTTGTGCCACCTGTTTTGAACACTCTTTACGACGTGGACTTTTCTTTATAATTGAACTCCTGATGTAATATTTCCAATTATAAAACAAATATTTTCCAATTCATTAAAAAAGTGACACAAATTTGCTCTAATCTTTATGATTAATTTGAGTCCCTTTTTTTTAAGCACTAGCATTTAAATTATTTAGAGCATGTACAAAAAACAAAAAGATAATCCTTAAGTTGTTTTATAATAGATAGCTTTCTCACTAGGGCACTTCAAATATGGGGATGAGAACCTGCCATATAAGTAAGTGGAGTCTCTTTTCCCGGTGGTATATCGCTGATGACAGATTGTCACATGAGCCACGCATAATAAGGGCTACTATGCGAGGGCCACAGTGCCCGATTAATTATCGTGGCGACCGGGTCATTCAAGTTATCCGCGTGCCTAGGCTGGTCGAAGCAATTCGTTCATTTATGGTTTATAATAGATAGCTGAAATTGCCAGATAGATGTACAATTTTTGTTCCCTTTAAAAATAATGGAACTCGTATAATTGTTTCTCCTTCCTTTCTATATTACCATTTATAATGATACCTTTATATTCATTTGTATGAATTTCTGACTTGCAATTTTCTGTTAAAGTAAATTATCTGGGTAATCAATAATTAATTAAGTTCTAACATAAATTAGTCTACATTTTTATATGTATTTGAAATCAAATTAAGGTAAATGCTCCAGTATTGGGCCACTTAAGGGTATTTCCTCAATTATCATCTAAACTTTTGAGAAGTTTTGCTAATCTATATTTTTTTATGGTTGTTCAAACTTTTATCTAAAATAATAATCACCTGAAATATCAAAATAATCGTAATATAATTTTTTAAAAATTAAAAACTTAGATCATTCCTATGCACCAGAAGTGGGCATAGCAAACTTTTGATGTGCCAGTAGTGGGCATACCAAAAGTGGGCCACCCAGATTTGTCAATTGTGCCAAAGAAAAAAGAATAAAATCATTATATATAGTAATAATAACAATACATTAACATTATATACCATAAAAAATGCAATAAAAATGCCTTGATATAGGTGAAATCTTTTATTTATAGATTCTAATCGCACGAGATTTACATTTTTTCTCTAACAGCCAATTTTTTATTAAAGGTATATGCTAATTATCGATCTTTCATTTTAAGTTCTGTTTGGGGCATTATTTATATTAAATCTTGATATTTTATGTTGAATAAATCTTTTTTTTTTCTTTTATCATCTTGCCTCTGCAGCCAGAAAAGAGCCCTTTTAAATTGTGATGGAATATTTTTCGATGGTCCAGCAATGCGATAGTTATTATTGTCCGCCTCGTTACAGAGCCCAACTAATTCTTGAATATCAGTCTTTTCCTCAACAGTACTATAAAATATTTATTATTTAAGTAATTGGTCAGAATGTTCCATTAGTGTATCAGAAGTGGGCCATGTGGCCCACTAGTTCTGATAAAAATAAAGCAAATCTAATTAAATTAAAAGACTTTACAAGATATAACCTTTTTATTAAACATCACAAAACAGTCTATTTGAGAGAAAGCATGTGTTCCAGCAATGGCCCCCCTAGGCCCACTACTGGAGCATTTAGTGAAACATTGATCCAAAAGTGGGCCACCCTTCACTATCCATAAATTATCAATATTATTTAATTTAAAGATAGTTTATAATACATTCATTATATAATCAAATAATATCAATAACAATTCATTTTAAAAACAAATAGAATGTATGCTAAAAAATAGTTGAATGAAGAGTTACCTCTTAAGGAAATCGCTAAGAATAAGCTAAAAATGCTTCTCTCAGAGACCAACTTCAGCTAAAAACTTTCTAGCTCCTAACTAAACAGGAAATAAAGGCTGTGCCTTTGGTATTTAGTTGATAAGGGTTTCAGCCTACCCGAGGCAGATCTCTTATTTCATTGGAATGTTGGAATTTCTTGTTTTTCAACTTAAAAATTCAAGTGGCCCACTACTGGAGCACTTACCTTACCTTATATTAATAATTATTATATATATATAATTTCTATTACTGCAGGGCAAATTTTCTTTCATTTACAGCTAGTTTTAATTTGATTCACTCGAGCAATTATTTGATCTACTCTTTTATTTCAGTTTATCATCTTCCATGAAAACATATATATTTTTTCTAGGTATATCAGTTCGTTGTTCATCTTCATCGTTTTGGATGCATCACAAATTTCTGGTAGCAGATAATGAGATTTTAGTAAATGGTTCCTTCAACTGGACTAATCAGGCTGTCATGGGAAATTATGAAAATCTCATAATTACAAGTGAAGAAACCCTTGTTCAGCCATTTATTACGGAATTCCAAAGACTGTGGGATCATCTTGGACCTACAGGTGTTGCTGAAGAATAAAGTCTTTCATTTTGTATTTTAGTTCAGAAATTTGTACATAAACAATAAATTTATTTTTATACAGTTATATTTTTTAATTAAGGATATAGAACAGATGCTAATAACTATCAGTATGTAAACCAAATACTTCATCAAAATCTCATAATACCTACTCATTTTCTTATGCATAAGTTCTACTATTTAGGGTGGATTTTGTGAGTTTACTTTTTCTAGCTGAACAGCTTTAATGTGATTATTGGAATAAAGAATTCTAAACTTGAAATATAGAGCACATATTTTTTAAAATCTTATTTATATTATTCCAAACATGCTGAAATTCCTAATTTTTTTCCCGTCTTGGGTTCTTGATTTTCAATCTGGTTGATTTATATTTTAAGAAATAGTTGCATTAGGATTAGACTGGCAGCATAAAGACTTTTTCTAAAATACAAATGTGGCCCTGTCTTCTTTAAAATGTCCACAAAGCCAATTACACTTTGAACAAAGAAGCAAAGCGTTTTTTTTCTCTTGTGATGGCCCAAGTCATATATGATCAAACAGAAACTATCCTTCATGAACATTTGGATTTATGAGCCGAGATCAGTTGTAAAATTACCTATGCGAGTTGATCAACAACTAATAATTCTATTCTTTTATGCTCATGCATTTTTTATTATTTGCAACATTGTTTTATTCTTTTTGAATACACAGATTCTTTAATATAAGAAAAAAGTCTAAGGTATACAATAGCTAGCATTTCAGTCTTAACATGTTTTAAAACATATGCATTTACTCCATACAAAATCTGTTTAGTGCATTGAAAATGAAAGAGCATTTTCAAATTTTATGCATATGTTTATTTATAAACAAATTTATGGCAAACACAAAATAAGAAATGTACAAAAATTATAAATTTTTATTTTAATAACAGAAGACAGTCTGAGGAATTTCAGACTCCATCTTTGAAGGCTAAAGCAGTTAATGCTTTGGAATGTCCACTGTATTCCCTCTTAACTTCTCCTTTAGCGATGCACCACAACCTCGCAAGGTTGTCTGATGAAGCTGAAGGATGAAAAGGGGAAATTAGTTAATTTCTAGTGACTGGAAGATTTTGTTTTAACATAATCATGTCTATAAACTGGATATTATCTGTCAATTGCATGACGTAAAAATTGTTTAAAATGTTCTACAGTTGGACACAGAGCTACCAAATATGGCAGTTACTTTTTGAGTAGTAGGTGCTCACTAAGAAAGGGTTTTTCAAAATTTTAATTAAAAATTAATTGAAATATTAATATTTTTCCTCAACTTTGGAGCATACTATTGTACAAAACTATTTTTATGTCACTTTAAAATTCAAAATATTATCTTTTCAATGATACCAATTTTATTTCTGTACAATTTTTTTCTCTAATTTTTAAAAATATTTTTAAGTATATTTTTCAACAATAATTTTCATTGTTACTGCATTTCTACATATGCACATTGTGGTGCACTAATGCAATAAAATTTTAATATCAAAAATATTTTTTATGTACACATTTTTTTTGCTATAATGAAAAGTAAATTTTTAAAAATATAAAGACAGACAAATCAAGCCTAAAGTCATTGTCGTGCTATGATGTTTTGGACTAAAGGTTTGAATCTCCTTAATTTTTTTTTATGATATTAATCAGAATTGTTTTTCTTTTTTATTATGTGAATATAATGAAATATGATGGTCTTTTTATATTGATGGTGCTATTGTCAATTTGGTACACTTAATATTTTATTCTTTTTAAATTCCCTGCATCAAACTCCAAATGTTGCTTTGAATAATATCAAAATATTAGTTAACTCTCTGTGTTGTAATGTAATTAAATTGGAATGTAACATTTTGATATTTGTGATATATTAAGAGCATCACAAACAAAAGGGGAAATAAATCATTGTGATGTAGTAGCATAAAAATTGGAAAGATTTATGATCATTAAATAGCACTTCATAAACAAATAATAGCATTTCGATTAGTGTTTAGAGTGTTAAGACTCATACAAAAAGCAATGTGGTCTGATCTCAATTATAACACAGAGCTTATAGAAAATTGTTTTACATATTAAATATATCTTTGAATATTACAGAAAGTGTTAACATTTAAACAATTTAACATAGGAATTTGAAAAACAGTAACTTTTTCATCTGACTTTCTAAAATAGTTGTGAAAAATTTCAAGGCAATCTGCAGAATACCATTTTTTTAATCGAAGATAACTAATTAGCACAGATTCTGTATTCAGGAGTATAAATGGTAAATAAACTTACCAGTGAAGAGATACTGTGAATCAGCACTGAAGGCTAAATCCCAAACCCATCGCTGGTTGTTGTCTCTCAGTTCTATCATAGGAGTGGGACGGATCTTCTTCCACTCAATATTGTTATTTTCATACGAGGGATCTGTAACTAGACTACTGGGAAGAAGGTTCAGATCTGCTGTTCTCCATACTTTAGCGGAACAATCTGCTGAAGTTGTTACAAGCAATCTAAATGGAAAATTTTTTATAACAAATTTTTGTAAAAAATGTCGGTTAAAGTAAAGTTTATGGTGCACATCCCTTTCTCTCCGCTTTAGTTCGCCATTTTCTTGCTGCCAAGCAGAAGATGGATTGGCGATGTCAGAACATTGTTTTGGTTGAACAGGATTGTTCCTATTCGTGTCTTGTTCCCACAGGAATCATATTTTTATTTCGCGCTTCAGCATTGCGATTTTATTGGTCACGTAAGTGCTATCTACTATTTCATTGGTCGATTTCTTCGAAATTGAATAAAACTTCGGTTGAATTTATCGTTTGGAATTGAAATTCTCATTTTTGGAATTTTTTTAAAAATCCTAGATTCCTAACAGTCAATGAAAAAGCGAAGCTACAATTTTCCTGTCTTGCTGAAAGTGAAGCCGCTGATGTTTTTTTAGTTTAAAAAATTTGCCCAGAACACACTTGCAATGCCGGAGGCAATGCATGCAGAAATTCTCGTTTTTGGAATTTTTTCTAAAAAAAAAAACCTAGTTTCCTAACAGTCCATGAAAAAGCGAAGCTACTATTTTCCAGCTTTCCTGAAATCGAAGCCACCGAATTTTTTTTTTTGTTTAAAGAATTTGCCGGAACCCACTTGAGATGCCACAGGCATTGCGTGCACAGGGCAACACTAAAATGCTCACTGCACACCCAAAACAAATGTTTTCACATCGCCAAGCCATCTTGCTCTTGGTGACAAAAAGTTGGCAATGCTAAGTGGGGAGGAACAGCTGTGCACCGTAAACTTTACTTTTACCAAACTGTCAAATGTATTGAAGTAATATAAGGAAATCAAGTAACCTACGTAGAATCAGGGCTAAATTTGCATTTCAGTGCATAGGTTTCATGTGCTTGAAACTTTAAATGTCTAATGGGTCTTGCATGAGAGCTTTCACTTCCTCTATAGCTGAGGAGAAATATGTAACAATTACCCTAAAAAATGCAGGTAATAGATTAATGTTAGATGACAAAATATTTAAAAATGAACACAATTCAAAATGCAGTATTACTTCAGTGGTTGATAGTTTTTAAGCTATACTTCAAAATAAGTAGACTGATAAATTAAGTATTTTTAACCCTCCATGCAACTAATTATTTTGATATGATAATTTGAAGTTCTGAGTGATGAGCTCCAAAGAGAATAATTTTTTAGAGAGTAATTAAAACTTTTAAACTAAAGAATTTTTTATCCGGAGATTTTTAAGAAAATCTACCAACAAATATGAATGAACTTCTTGGAGGGTTAAAAATAAATGACCATTTAATACTGGAAGCAAAATTACAAACAGTACTACTATTTTTCACAATAAAAACTGTACAATAATTCATAAATACAGTAACACAATAATAGATAAAAGCCTTTTCATATTAAGATTTATAACACATCTATAAAAACAGTTAAAGTAAAAGCTGCTTCTTTATTTGTATTATTGACTGCAGAAACCATGAGTCAATTTTTTTTTCTTCCAAAATTGTATTCATGTGTCGAATCTACCAAGTAAAAAAAAGTTTTTTTAAAAAGCTTCCTATATTTTGATATTGATTCATGTAGTTTCTGCAATCAGTAGTTCATTTATATTGCTTATAAATACTTTTTTTTCAGTTACTGAAAAAATTATCCATTTAGCTATATAATTTTACAGTATTATGACCTGTATACATTACAGTTTAAAAAATTTGTAGAATAATTTTAAAATAGTTTTGCATGGGTTAGTATATTAGTTGCTTTTCAATCCAAAAAACTGTCTTCATTATTAAAATGAATAGCATGATTATAGGTCAAATTTATTTTATAGAAATTTTTTTTAAGTTCAAAATGTTATGAGAAAAAAATCAAGAATCTTAAGAACTGCTTATTTGAGGAAAATACAATACAAAAATGAGCAACTCTCAATATTAATAAATACAATAAGTACCTTGTTGTCAACAGCAGCCATAAATGTTCCTTCTGCATCTATATGAATGTACTGGATTGATACATGTGGCTCACTTACCTGAAATTGAACAGTAACGATATTTTTTTTTTACAGTAAATATAAATGACTTTCTTCTAAACAAACATCAGTGCAAAAATATCAGGGAAATTAGAAATAAAGTCACAGAAATTAATTCAAAAATAAAGTGTAAACTGCATCTAAGATAAAAAGAACATATCAAATTTTAAATGTAGATGTTTTTTATTAGATATTTTTTCCCCTTTTCTGTTGGTACGTATCCATGTTGCTACTTATCTAAAAATATAATTATGCAGAATTCTCAAAAATAAACAGACACTTCATAAGACTTATTTTTATATTTGTAAACTTAATAGAATTAACTGTTGCAAATATTTTAATATAAGTTTTAAAAATACTTTTAGGAAATAAAATATTTTCTGTAAAAGACTGCTTTCATAAATATGATGTCATACATTATAAGAATATTGCTTTTAAAATAAAATATTTTTAATAAAACATGCAATGATATACCATGATCATAGTCACTGAATCAGACGAAATATGACTGAATGAAATGGAATCTGAAGTGTTCATTTCACTGTCTTGGTCACTAATAAATCGAACATTATTGAAAAATCGGTTTCTAACAATAAGACATCTCATTCTGTGAAAGTATACAACAAGAAATTAGTGTTTTATGTTATCTAAATTTTTGCCTATTAATATTTTAAAGAATAAATGTAAAATTATTAAATATTTAGATTAAATTATAACAATCTCACTTTAAAAAAGGGCTTCTTTGAAGACTGTTCATCTCCCAGCCTGAGATCCCACAGATATATAGCACCATTTTGATCTCCTATGTAGAGTTCACTTTGGTTTGGATGCAAACATACACAATTAACAGGAGCACCTGCATTAAATAATCGTTGACACTGTAGAGTCCTTGTTCTGCAAAATATAACAAAAGGTTGAAACCACTTCAATCTGTTTTTCTATATATTTACAAATCATTGTAACACTTCTACTGAAGTCAATCCTCATCAAACTAAAATGAGATAGCCCACTTAAATTATTCCAAGTTGCCCCAAATTAGTTTTTTAACAAGGCAACTGGACACCACTTCATAATTTTTTTTTAATACTAAATAAAAAAAAAAATTGAATCAAATGGAAATTGAATCTACTTAGTGTGAATGTTAAAGTGATCTAGTTATTTTTATTGTAATTCTAAAATTGCATTCAACAGACTAGCTTGAATCAAGTAGTGTCTCAAGTTGTAAGCAGCAAATTCCTTCTTTTCATAAATAGCCTCTCTTCTAAACTGGGCTAGCACAAATGGTGACCTGACTGTTGTTTGGAGAGATGACATATCGAGTGTTGTTGCAGTTTGGAGAGTTCTTTAATCCATATTTTAAACCAGCAAGAGTGGTCTCCCCTAAATTTTGTTATATACTCATTAATAAAGGTATCATCCTCCCCGTATAAAAATTTTGGACCTTTGGCGGGGCCAGGACTGCTGTGAGTACTCAGATTTTTACTACCTGTGGAACCGAAGATCATAGCAAAGGAAAAGGGTAACAACACAAGCAAGACACAATATGGCACATTTTGTGCTTCATAGTAGGATGGGGAAAAAATGAGTATGCATTTTGGATGCCTTATTTTGAACCGATTGAAGCCAAAATTTGACAGAGATCTACAATTTTAGTTAGAAGACTACATACCAAATTTCATTTATCTAAGTCTTATTAATGCAAAACTATTACAGATATTTAATTAGTAAACAGAGGGCAATGGCATTGACTGTCTTTAAGTGAAATAATAAAGTTTTATTGAACTGGACAGCACCTAAACTGTACTAATTCACAAATTAACAGTTGCATTGAGAAGTCTATCAAAAGCAGAATTATGGCTGTAATTTTTACATTGGTACTTTACTTAGGAAAACTGTTGGGAAAAAGTCAGGTAAAGATACTGGAATATTTATTTATAATAAATTATTTTTTAACCTTTTATTCATAGTTTGTTTTATAAATCAAGAATAATTAATACGATGAATGAAATTTTATGTAAGAAACTATTTCACTAATGTATGTAGAATTATTTCCTTCATATCCATAAATGTAACATTTCGTGGAAAACATTTTTGATACCACAAGTTTTGCATAAGAAGAAGGAATGCACAAAATCGTTAATAAAAAAAATACAAATTGTTTAGTAATTTTTAATAAAATCAGTTTTCTTATATGTTTCTGCTTGAAAGTATAAAAGAATCCAACAGAAGGACATAACCTGATATCTCAAAGAACCTTCGAAATGATCCTTTTAAGAATCATATCCCTTAAAAAAACCAATAAAAAATAAAATGCCAATAAAAGATATATCTGTATTACAGACATTTATGTCATTTACCTCAAATCCCATACTCTTGCTGAATTATCTTCTGATCCAGTATACATCCATCGTCCTTCTTCTTGAAATCCAACAGCAGTGAAATTTTTTGGCACTCCTTCATAGTTCACGACAGGATTGGGATTATTAGAATATATGTCATACATTCGAATATGCTGGAAACCTAAATTTATACAAGAGTTATTAATTAGATGATATCTATATGTAACAAAAAAGGGGTTTTATACACAATAGTATGGATTAAAACTGACATTATTATGAATTAGAAAAGTATCAATGTTCTTTTATCATTATTACACAAATCCAGCAATTTCATCAACTAATTTATTTTATGAAACACAGCTTGTTTAAAATATGAACTGTTGTTTTGGAATATCTTTTTACGAAAATTGTCCGGTGGATGTATAGTGAAAGCAGTCAAACAAGTTGGATAATTGAAAATGACACTTTAACAAATATTCCAGAAACTTGAATCACAGATATCACAAAAAGAACAGCACTTGCACAGATTAGCCACACAAGCAGACAGCAAATCATTAATAATAACAGTAACAGCACGAACAATGGCACTCAGCATCCAACAGCTGACCAACTTGCAATGCGAACAAGACTCCAAAGAGATTATTACTCCTGTTCCAGTAGCTTGTTATTTATACCCTTTTCTGACAGGATGTGATGTGCCATAGAATCATCTAGAACATTCTCTATTTCTACTACTGACAGGATGATAATTTGAGCATTTTTGAGATCCTTTATTTTGTTGCCAAAGTTGGGGTCATTAGCTTGACCTCCTATAGCTAGTAAACTCTGTAAATATCTCTTTCCAACCATATGACTAATATAGAAGGAAAACAACATTACAGTTTTGTAACTATATTAAAGAAGGAAAAAATTATCATACTAATGATTGTCTAAATATGACAACTTAGAAATAAGTAGCATTTTTTTTTCTTTTAACATAAGCAGTTGTAGTAACAAATGTCATACACAATGGCCATTCAATTTTTTGATGCTTTGGTTAATATAAAACTATAAAGATTTTTTTTATTACTGTTTTTTTTTTTTTTGCTATATGGATAAGTTCTGTACAATACAAAGAAAGAATTATCCTATGAATTCTGATTATTAGGGACATAATTTACAAATACTTACCAGCTGCAGCTAATAGTTGTCTATTTGGATGAATTTCCATGCTATTTATTTGCTAGATAATATATATCAAGGAGATTTTAATAGTAAGAGACAGAAATTGTAAAAGATACTTATAAATTTCTTAGAAGAAAATTAAGATTCCTACAAATTATGAAAATGTAAAAAAATATAAATATTATTAATAGAAAATTATATATATATTTTATCAAACAGCAAATAGAACATAATTCAGGAGAAACCCTTTCCTTTCTTTTTTGTTCAATATTTTACTCTTTCACCACATGAAACTTAAACGCTTATTTGAACAGTACATTTTAATAAGAAATGACCATGAAATTGCAATTCTTTTTGTTCCAAATTCTGATCTTTGTGCCTTTATACTTTAGATTTAAATTATAAAAGAAGGAATCATTATCAAACATAGGATATTAAATAAAAGACTTATTTTAGGTATCTGTATTTGTTTGATTGTTGCAATATTTATTTACTTTAAAATACATAAAACACAACCTGGAAGTGAAAAATTCTCATAAAACAATTCTGACTTTAATTTATTTTTCTAGTTACCCCAAAGATGAAATGTACAAAAGGGCAACAACAACAAAAAGGAAATAATGAAAACATAAAATTTTATGAGAAGGTTAGGTAAATATTATTTTTATGAAAGAAAGATTGGGAAGCCCCTGCATACATAGGTTGAAGACCACTATCAGTTTATCATTAAATATACCACAACAGGAGTAATTTGAATGAGATCTTTATAACCTTCCCAGAACTGTAGATTAAAAAGAAAAAATTACCAAGATAAATAACAGTTTAAAGAGCTTTGAAAACAATATAAATCTGAAGTAAAGAGCCAAATAGTTTAAGGAACTAGAATCAGTGACATAGAATCAATGACAATTCATATTTACAGTACATAAACAACGGGAATGGTCTCCCCTAAACTTTCTCATATACTCTGGACATATGAAGATAAAAAAATAAGCTAAAAGGCAGTAGAATGAACAAGAATCCCAAATGCAGTGGAGAAAAAAAATAAGCGAAATGTCATTCAATCAAATGCTCGATTTCCGAAGGTCACCCAAAGCAGGAGTGGAATTAGGAGCTGGTGTGATTACCAATAGGGTTGGGTGTAAGATAAAGAAAACAAAATTTACAATTTGAACACCTTTTTTCCAAACCGATTGACACAAAAATTGGACACAAATCTACCATTGAGGTAAGAAGGCCACATACCAAATTTCATTTAGCGAAGTAATTTTTTACTTTTAAAATTATGCAATTACACAGACAGACAGTGAACCCTTTGACGGATTTGGTCCAAAATTTGATACAAACCTATATTCCTGATGATAAAAATTTCCACCGAATTTTATCCACCTAGCTATTTAAGTTTGTGAGTTATTGCATTCACATTAACAAGGACATACAGACAGACTGACTTCCCGTGGACGGATTTTGTCCAAAATTTGATAGAAACCTACAAATTATGTGTAAAGCCCACATACCAAATTTCATCCATGTAGCTTTAATAGTTTTTGAGTTATCATGTTCACAGACACACAAACATAATTCCAAATTGTGTTTTTCGTACTCGGTCTAAAATGTGGAGATTCGTCAAAATCTAAAATTCGAATTTTTTGTCGATTACAATATTTTCTCTTTGTATACTTCACATACGAGAAAGTAAAAAGTTATGGATGACCACGTCATTAGTGGTTGATGTAACACATTTCTTTATACATTTGGAATACAGTGAGAGAGCTCTATGAAATCAAACAACTTTATCTCGAATGTAGATTTCTTATAAAGAATATTAATCACTAGTGATTATAACTAAATACTTTTCAAATACATTGATTTCTTTTAATTATAATAGGATCATAAATAGGTCTGTTTAACTAAGTATAATGATATACACAATATAGCTTCTACTATACTATCAATTTAACTTGTCACCGACTACAAAACAGATATAAAAAACTAGTAGATGAAAAGAATAATCTAAAAACCAAATGGAACCAGTAAAGCTATGAAAAAATGTTGTCTAAAGGATACAGAGCTAGGATGCTGAACAGAAAACTGTCTCACTCCACTGTGTGCCTGCCAGAAATGTATAGTATGATCATATCCACCAGTCGCTAATATAACTTTGTTCTGCGACTCTTCTGTAGTCATTTTTGCAGATTTTCTGTAACAAAAGTTATTTTTCATGTTTAAAACTGTAAAAATTAAAAGCAATAATAACAGCAGACATGTATTCAATTATTCTCATTCTTTTGACTCAGTTGGAAAGAAAGCTACATAGAAGTGAAGCAATATGCAAAAGTCTAAAAAAAACCATAACACTGGGTGGGTCATTCCAGTGAAAATATAATATAAAGTGGTATATTTGATGTTTAAATTTTTTTTCAATTCAACTAATCTAACTAAAATTAATGCCAAATAATAGCAAAAGGATTGAATTTATCTATATTGTAAAATTTAATTAGCTAAACTCAGCACTAATATCTGATTTTCAAAGTTTTTTCATTGGTAATAGGAGATTTTGTCCACTCTGTTACACATTTAAATATTGCATTAAATTACAAAAATCAACTTTTATTTTTCAAAACATTTTGTGCAATACACAAGTGAACACTGCTTTCATATAAATGCAGTGAAATTTCATGATAAAGGTATTTCTTACATTTTATTTCTATTTTCCATACACCAAAATGCAAAAATTTAAAAAATAAACAAAATAAAACATAAAATAGAGTTAAATAAAATAAGAATTACACCATTCCAGGCACAAATTGCATAGTTCTAAACAGATTAAAACTCTAATTTAAAATGTTTTGATTTGTTATGTTGAAATTATAACAAAAATACTTCTGTAACAGAGGGGACATAGCTGTAGTACCTAGGATTAATCTGTAATTTTATGCAAGGAAAATACAAACATTTTATTTATATATATATTTTTTATTAAATTCAATTTTTGTCATAAATAATTTAAGCTTTTTGGAAAACATCAATAGTATATGGGAGTTCATAGTATAAATGTTCACCCATCAATTTAAACTTTGTTTCAGATAAAATCAGGGTTCGTACACATTTCCTTAAAAGAAAATCAAGGACTTTTAAGGACTAAAAAAACCAAAAAATAAGGACCTCTAAATTGAATAAACTTAACAAATTGTCGCACGCATTTTTAAATAAAATGTCTCATTTTTGCAAATTCAACCTATTAGATGATAAATTACATAGAAGATACATTACAAATTTAACACAACAAAACTCCTAAAAATATGAGTTAATAAATTGATGAAAAAAAATCCATGAAACTGGTAATCAAATTAAATATCTTTTAATTCCAAACTTTTTCATTCAATTTTACATCCAAGGTATTTATTTTACTTTCTTTTTCAGAAATTGTTTTTCTTAGTTCATGCGATTGAATAAATAAATTTATGTCCTTTGACTTTTCAGCCTCCTTAGCTAAATCATTTGCTTTCTCATTTGTTTGGTGTATGTCCGTTTGGAGTATTCCTCCTCTAAAAGCTTTTCGTTTCAGTTGTTTTGTTTCAGTCTTTTCTTTGGATCTTTCACTTTCTAAATACTGCATGTATTTTGCTCTAGCTGAGGTGGCAGCCGTCCTCATTTCTTTGGTGATTTTTAAGTCATAAATAGCCCCAGACAGCTTAATAAATTCATGATTTACACGCTGGGAAATATATGAAGCATTTTTCAAATTTTCTATTTCCAGGGCCTTGTTCACCGAAAAACCTCATTGTCCATGTGACAGTTTTAATACCATTTTGATAATCTACCAAACTTTTTCATAATGATTATTGTTAAAATAAGTTTGTAAAAAAGTATCAAGGGAATCACTCTAAGGGAATGAAAGAAGTAAATTCAAACGCATTTCGCTTTACAATATTTAACAGAAAATCTGCATAGAGTAACAAAATTTCGTCGCAATCTTTTTCCAAAATACGTTTATTTTGCGACAACACAATCAATACCTTTTTCATTTTTTCCTGTGCTTTTTCGGGATATCCAGCCATTACTCGTGGATCAATGCAAATCGCAGGTCTTACTAGTGCGTAATTCACAGAACATTTCTGCATGAAATGTTTTATCATTGTTATGATGTTTTGCCGACTATCCTGTCTGAGTGTGAAAACATCCTTGTCTGCTAATTCCTTATTTTTTATCTTTTCTTTTATTAGTTGCTCTGCAGCAAATCCTAAATACGCTTAACTTTTATCATTATACAAGTTTGGGTCACTGAAGTTGAATTTGCATAAAGTTTCAGGTTTCTCAATTCTTTCCTTCTCTGGTTTCAAAATTTTGAAATGTTGAATGCAATCATTAACAAGTTTTAAAAACATCACTGGTAAAAAATGGAAGTAAAGGTTTATCACTTTGTTACTGTTCTAAAAATGGTAACAGCACTTTTGACAATCATTCCTATGGAACCATGGACCAATAAAGGCCATCTGTAACTCCTCCCTTATTTCCCAAAGTGCGATGGATATGTATTCGTGGAACGCGAGCAGTGTCGTCCCCCACCCCATTCCGCGAGAGCCACGTCGACCAAAATTAGAGCCGCCGAGAAGGAGGAATTAGAAAAACGATAATCGGTGAAATTTTAAATTTTTTAATAATGGCAGAGTAAAAAGTAAGGACTTTCAAGGACTTTTTAAAGATGGAGCATAAAAATAAGGATTTGTAAGGACTTTTAAGGTCTAAATGTAAAAATAAGGACTTTTAAGGACTTGTAAGGACGCGTACGAACCCTGAAAATATTAAAACTTGATCAAAATGAAAACAGGAAATATCCTCATCAGCAGTTTTAAATAATTTTATTGCTTCATTTATTGTTATTAAGCTCCTCACTTTAACTTCCCCATCTTCTTCAATATCATTTTGAGCATTTACAACATATTTTTAACACATTCGTCGCTATGGGCGAATTAGATGCAAGCTACAAGAAAGACAAAAAGTAACCTTGCTTGCTCTAAAGAATTTGTAAATCAAAGAAAGAAAAAGGTGAATATTTACTGTGGACATCTATTATGTTTAACTTAATAAATTTGTTATGCAAGTCAAATTCTAGGGTGCAGCGAAGATTCCTGAAGGAAAAGATATCTCATCTGTAATGATGAATGAGTTAAGTTAAATTTCTTACTCATGACTCTGAAATTTAAAGAGCATTTATATGAAACCTGCTTTTACAAATTTTTCAATCACTTCTTTACTCCCCTTATGTTCTTCATCATCAAAGACTTCAGTAGACTGTCCTGATGAAGCAGAGGAATAGATGTCCGGGACTTTATATTTTTTACTTCTTGATTTAATATAATCTCTTTAATATGACAAGCATACTCTTTTTTTCCCCCTCAAAACAGCAACAAAGATTTTCATTTTTCTTGCAGAAACATGATACTTCTCTATAAAGAAATAAGCCATTCCCTGTTGTGGCCATTTGGTGAGCAGACATAATACCTTTCAGTACAGATATTTTTACTTGGAATAATGTTGACTACAGATTCTATTTCTTTATTTGTTATTTGATATACCTAATCTTAAAGCTGTGCAGTTCCTTAACATTGTAAAAAATTGATTAGCATTAGAAACATTTTTTCCAGATACTACTAATCTGTCAGCTATTCATTTTAATAATGCACCAATAATGTTAACTATTAAAATGCACTATCAGTATTAAAGTTGCGCCTTTTCCATGGTTTACTTCAGAAAAGTGAAATTTGTACCCCACTTGAAGTATTTTGATACATATCTATCATACAAGTATAATTTTTTCTGTCTGTACTGACTGCTGGGGACCATCAGAAAAAAAAAAAAAAAAAAAAAAAACTTCTTTTACAGCATATTTGTTTTTGACCATTCAAGTTTTATTTATTAATAATTATAATTACGGATATTTTAAAGATAAAAATATTCATAGCTATTATTAATGAGTATTTAAATAGTTATTGTATATTATGTTCATAATATTATTAAATTATATTAATTATATATTCATAAATATTATATAATAATTAGTAATTATTATAGAACATATTGCCCAGAAAAAACATTTTCAGAACTGTTTAAGGTAAATTATTTATTCTATTAAATACTGTCCACTCTGTTACACATGGAGTGTAACAGAGTGGACACGTAACAGAGTGGTTAATTAAGCCTAAAAAAGCCTTTCTAATTATAATTAAATAAAAAAACAATTAAGAAACAAATATAAAATTTAAAAAAAACTGTAAAATTACTACTTTATGTGGAATTTCAGGATTTTTCTTCTTTTTTTTTATCATTAATATAAATGTAACATAGTGGACGACATTCAATAAGCCAAATTAACTAAGAGAAAAAGAATGAGTGTTACCTTGCTTATTGACTTCAAAATGACTAACCAACAATAGAATTTGCACTACTTAGTCACCTCAAAAGTGCTACCAAATTCATTTTAATTTTATTTTTGAAATTGCTGTAACAGAGTGGACATTGCAAAACACATAAAATCTTTGGATATTAATAAATAACAATTTTTTTTCATTAAAAAATTTTTTAAAACAAATTTTATTGTTAAAATTCTTTTTATGAAAGAGGTGCAATGTAATTGATATTTTATATTATTATAGTATTTAACCAATTTCTTAATTAACCTGTCACTAATTTGTAGCTAAGACATCAAGATTTTTTCCTTCTTGTACCACATAAAAAAATTTTTACATCTTCATAACTCACTCAAGTCAAAACAAGAAATACCTGATGATACATAATTAAATGAAGAATAAATAAAAGAATATGATTAATTGCTAGTAATTATGAAATTTTCTAAAAAAAATTCCAAATTGTCGGGCATGATTTGTACCATTTTCTCTGGAATGACCCACATAATAGGTACATATTTTCTTTAACAAGCACAGAAAGTGGAAAAATAAGTCACATACATATATGAAAGGATTATATGTGAATGTCTATGAAATACACCATTAAGATTCAGTTCATCAGATTTAAAGACAATGTGGCTCCAAAATTTTCAATTTCTTTTGTCACAAGAAACACATTTGAGAAGGGCAAATCATATGAGGGTGATAACAGTGTGGATGTCCTATGAAATTATATCAATAAATTCTGGATTTATCTATTTTTTCATCTGTGATTAATAAGTTGCTGTATTTCATTATCATTAATGATTTATAAAATAAACTGGCATGTTGAATTTTAAATTAAAAAAGTAATGAGTGATATTATTTTGTTATTATACAAGTTTTTTATTTTGCAGTCAATCAAATAATTTCATTATTTCAAAGAATACAAATAAAAATTCAATTCCTCTGTCTTGAAAAAATAATCACCTGATATGCATAGAATAAAATTTTGAAAATTTCCATTTTAATGATTAAAAATTAAGACATAACAGAATTAAAAGAAGCAAAACTTTCTTATATCATTAACCACAAATGTTAATTGCAAATTTACATAACATTTAATTAATGAATCATAATTTTTTTTGATACAGAAATAAATTACATTATGATAAAATTATTTTAGCAGAAAATTTAAAACAATTACAGAAATTACGATTAAAAAAATCCTTTTTTTTTCATTACATGGTAAAACTTCAATCAAAGTTTTACAATTTTATAAAATGAATCACTTACAAAGTAAATAATTGCCTATTTCGCCAAAATCGCTATATAAGAAATTTCCCCGGAATGTCTTTAAAATTGACCAACAAAAAATCGTATTTATTGAGAATGATTTAAAGTCAAAAAATTTTATTTATCTTATCTTCTACAAAAACTTTCATTAAATTTTTATAATGTTGAATCCGGGACTTGTGACTTGAATCTAAAATGTGAGCTTATAGTTACTACAGAAACAATAAGCGATCACAGCAAAATTAAAATGAAGCTAACTAAGCAATGATTATTCAATAATTTAAATGACAATATTTTTCGACATTAATCTACATTTAAAAAAAAAAAGTAAATATTTATGTTTGTTTTACAGCCAAAAGCGGTCGCAGGTAATATGTTACGGATTTAAAGAAACAAATTAAATTGAATTTAAAAAAAAAAAACTACACTATTTTTTCAAGAAACCAAAAGATAATGTGAAAAAATTAAAATTTTCAGTAACTTCATTTTAGTTGTTCTGTATAAAAATTACCAAAAGGCAATTTTAAAATATTTTTATATTTCAAGACAAATGAAACAGTTAATATCGATTCATGACAACCGCAAAATATTAAATGTAAATAAACATTGGAAGACTATTTACCAGAATGATTATGCAAGTACTGAGGCTGAGAATTTGAAGTACAGGTAATTTTCAAACATTGAATTCGAATTGCTTCTATTCACAGCAAAACTGAAATCATAATTATATATATCTCTCTATAATTTTTAAATCTACTATGGGCGTACATAATATTAATTCATCATTTTTTTTGCGTTTGTCAAATAAGATTTTTTTTAAAGATTATATATAAGCGTAGAACTGATCATTTATATATATTTTAAACATGTGCAGATCTGTCGAATTCACCATGGCTAGCATGTTCAGTGGAGCTCTGCAGTTGATAGACTTAAATGATTTTATCACACCATCTCAGGTAACTTTTTAAAACTTATTATACTAACCTGAAATATCCCCTAATACGTTTTGTAACTAATACAAATTAAGAATATTATCAATTTTAGGAATGTATTAAACCAGTTAAGCTTGAGAAGAAAGAGAGTAAAGGGGGATCTATAGTCGTTACAGATGAGGGAGATTATTTTGAAAAAAATGAAGTGAGTTTGTATTTCATATTTATTTTAAAATTTGTGAGATTGTAAATGTATTTCATTACTTTAAAAGTTTTACGTAAACTAAATTTTATTTTATTTTTGATTTAGGATGGTTCAAAAGAAAAATTAGAAAAGGCAAAAATTACTTTAAATGATTGCTTAGCATGTAGTGGATGTATAACATCAGCTGAAAGTATTTTGATCACCCAACAAAGTCAAGAAGAGCTGTATCGCATCATAGAGGAAAATAAAAAGCATGAAATGGTTTGTATTTCACTATTTTGTTGGCAAATGTAATTTTATATATAATCATAGTTCAATGTTTATAGTATGTTCTCGGTTTCCAAAACCCTCCGCGCTTTTGCGCATGCGTCAATCGGAGTTATTTTCACCAAAATAGGGGAAAAGTGAGGAATGGAGAGTTAGATGTTTACATTTTACTTAGTGTGATCTATCAAAGAACTCCGGAAATGTACTCCTCTTACTCACTGCCCGACACCCCTTTCCAGTGTAAAATCGTCCAAAAGTGCTAATCTCGGGATATTGAAATGGACTATACATATAATTTCATTGAGTACATGGTTTACATCATTTAGAAGCACTTAGATATTCTTCTTAAATCATCATTTAGAAATACTTAGTTAGGAATTAAAAAATCTTGCTTTTAACTTTATACTTTGCTACGGTCTAGTGAGCCAAATTCTTCCTCATATGACATATATCAAAAGTTGTATGCTGCTTAGTTTTCAGAATCAACTGTTCATCTTGCAAAAGGAGAAAAAAGTTGTGACACCACAGTACTGCATATGGAAGTTAGATAAATTAGAAATTAGATGACATGCAGAATTGTAATTGTTTTATAACTGTGATGTTGTATGAATGGACTCGTGAGTCATGTTAGTAAGTTCATGTTCGATGTATTTAAAGGTTAGTGATTGAAAGAAAGATACAAACATGTGTTTTGGATTTCTTCCTTACTGATAATTATTCTAGTGAAATGAATAACCAAGAGTGATGAATCTAGCTTGGAGTGATGTTCAGAAATTTTACTAAGGTATAATAGACTAGATTATTTTATTATGAAGGTATCATGTATATTATAATGCCATCAACATGGCTCTGTTTACATTCAAAATTATCTCCTCCATTTAATTGTCTCCATTGTTAATGATGTATCAGCAATCATTGACATCATGAATGGCGCTAGTGTCTGCCTAATGGGGAGCATGATTTGCTGTATGGGAGGGAAAGTAATGAAATTGGGCTCAAATTTTTGCCGGATCTTTATTTATCTACAAGTTGAATACTCCGTTACGTGAACGGGATGCGAAAATTTTCCCTGGCACGCACGGGGGGCACAGCACCCCCAGTCCCCCCACTGGCACCATTCCTGATTGACATGAACTAGCAATCTTGATTTGTGAAACTAAAGCTCTTTTGAATTATTCTTGTTACAATCTCAGTATTTAGCTCATTTAATGCATTTCAAGTATTTGTTGACAGTAGTTTATCACATATTGTGTATTAACTATGTGATGATTGATATAAGCAGATGATTATAATGAACTGTGTGTTATAGTAACCCTTTGCTCTTGTGTTTCCTTATGAAATTGCACTGTGATGGTGCTGACCCAGGATGAACTTGTAATAATCTTCATTTTTTTTCTGGCATCAGTGGGTCAAAGATGTGATATATCTAAATGTGGTTGATCATTTTTTTATTTGTACATCACTTCTGATGCATAACATATAAAGGCACACAAGCCACTCATACTGAAGCATTATATCATTATAATTTGTCATTTAATGCATGGTTTGCTTTTGTCATTCTGGTTCAAAAGTTGGTTTGTCAGTGACCTATGTGTTATTTTACATAACCCTACTTTTACGTCTCTGTATGCATTTATTTCGTTATTAAGAGCAATGATTAATTGTATTGGTATATATTTGAACCTTGTTTGCATTATTTGAAACAAAAGCGATGAAGAGTCCATGTTTGCCTTCTAAATTTTTTAATGCAAGATTAAATATATCTTTTAAAAAAATTAATTTATAAGAAGCTCCAGATTTATTGTTGGGAGATTCTTATCTTTTCATCATGTAAGTTACAATCATTCCCAGTTTGTAATAAAACAATTCTTTTATGCAATATTTGTTACATATTTTTTTGTTTTAGTAATGTTTGATTTCTTGTATATGAAGATGAATGCAGTTAAGAAATTAAAAACAAAATGAATTGAAGATTACATGCATGTTTCCTATAATATTAAGTCAGAGAAATTTAATAACGAGACTTAACTAGGATTAACTTAACCTAGTTGAAGAAGTGAAACTGGCATTTCAAGATAGAAGTATCACATTCTTGAATTTTGTCAATAAGTTGTGAAACACAAATGTATTAAATGATAATAGATTTTGAAATTTCTTTGTGGAGTATAATTGGTATTTCCATTTAATAATTCTGTGTAGAAATATTACATTCTTCATATTTAACTATATATATGATTAAATGTAATTTCAAATGCAACTGATAATGTATATAAATTCTTTGCTGACAAGGAGAGGGCACGACTTGGGAAATTCAATTCGGGATGAAACTTGGCATATTAGTAGTATACCATTAGGGTGTTCACCCATCAATCTAAAAAAATGCAATGCCCAGTCAATTCGGAGGAAATGGTCCTCAAACTTTGAGCACAACTTATATACCAGTAACTCTCCACAAGCAATCAGCGTTCTGATAGCTTAGATGTCAGCGTACTCGATTACCATTCGCTAGGTCCGCAGTTCGGTCCTGGCTGCTTTTTTTTCAATATTATTCCAAATTAAATTAAAAATTTTAAAAAATATTTTAAATTAAAACTTTAATTATTTTTGTGCAGAAAATAACTTTCTTGACACCTTTCATTTTCATGAATAAGTCCTTCATCACTCACAATAATTTTTTCAGCCAGGATGGCCAAAGTATTTTGGAAGATTTCTTCACCCATCAACATTGCTTCATGAGAAATTGAAGCTGAAGATTCTGATGAAATTAAATTATTTTGAGCCAGTAAACCTTGATAATAAATAACAGCATCTTTTAATCTCAACTTTGACACTTCACTGTATAGTGATTCTTGTGTGGTTCCATCTTCAACCTCCGACACACTAGCAGTATTATAATTCATAGACGTTTTCACTTTATTTTAACTCTCTGTATTGTGCTAATTTAATCAAAAAACAATGCTAAACACTTCAAAATCTAAGGTGAATAACCTCGTTTGTTCAGGGTTTCTAAAGGAATAGAAGTAAAAGCCCTGTCGAAGAATTTCATACGATAATGAGTAAAGCCATTTATCCATTGGTCCCTTCTCAATTATTGAAATTTCGGACCACCTGCCTACGCATTTAATAGATTAACAGCTGCTCTCTGCTATTTTTATTCCAGCATTAAAATATTGGATTATCTGCATATGTATTCAATATATTAAAATCTGCTTTCTACTGTTTCCAAGATAAAATAAGAACGAAGAATTTGTGAATATAAAAATCCAATAATTTAAAACTTTCAATGGATTTAGAATGAGAATTTTAAGTATAATTAATATTTAAATATATATATTTATAATATCACCATTAAAGATGTATTTATAATTATTTTGCCGTTTATATATTATTTTTATTATTATTTTATCTGTAATTCAAGTATCATATAAATAAAGTTATTTTCTGCATAAAAATAATTAAGGTTTTGATTTAAAATATTTTTCTAATTTTTAATTTAATTTGGAATAATTTAAAAAAAAATAAAAATAAAGAAACCTCAGCCAGGACCGAACTGCGGACCTTCCGAATGATAAGCGTGCGCGCTGACATCTGTACTATCTGAGCACTGATTTCTCGAGAAGAGTTACTGGTATATAAGTTGTGCCCAAAGTTTGAGGGCCATTTCCTCCGAATTGGCTGGCCATTGCATTTTTTTAGATTGATGGGTGAACACCCTAATGGTATACTACTAATATGCCAAGTTTCATCCCGAATTGAATTTCCCAAGTCGTGCCCTCTCCTTGTGAGTATAATTGATATGTACATTATATTTTTAATTCTTACAGTGCAATGAGATCGAAAAGATCAAAACTCTTGTGGTTTCAGTTTCACCCCAGTCAAGAGCTTCTTTAGCTGCTAAGTACAAACTCGATATTGAAACTGCTGCTAAAAAATTAACAGCCTTTTTCCACAGATTAGGTATGCTTATTAATGTCTTTATTGTTTAAAGTGTTATTAAATGCTTATTATTATTATTTTTTTGATTTTTGAAAATTTTATATGTGAGAAATTTTTTTTATAGAACTTCAATTTCCATTTTTTATTATCTGTTGACAGAGAATATGATGTGCTTTTATATAAGCTGTCTCAGTGTAGAAATATGTTGAGATGAACAGAATACATGATGTGCATTTGTAAATTTTTCCCAATAAAATAGTTTTTTAGTGTTTTACCTTTCTCCATTAAATATTTGCTGTGAATTGTAATAATAATGTTTTCTTGGAATATATTTTTATTCTGAAATTTGAGAAACTGATAAGTTGTACAAATTCATTCTTAGTCCTAATTTTATTTACTCTGATATATTCACATGTTGTGTTTTTTTTAAACACGAAGCCAATATAAATTATGGATGAATGAAAATGAAAGTTTTTGTAATTTATGCATCACAGTAGTAATAACAATATTCCTAAATCACTATCTGTATTGTCCAAAATGTGAAACGTCACACATGTCATCTTATGAACTTTCATCCTCATCTCTTTTTCTGTGTGAAGTTCTTATTGGCTTTTTTTTTATTTTATTGGTTCAGTTTATTGGTTTAATGACTATATTTTATTTGGTATACTTCTTATCATAAAATAAAATTTGTTTTATATTTCAGAAATGTATTATTCATTTTTTATTGTATTGTATATGAGAATCTATAGAACTCTTTGAAGTTAACATTGTTTTTATCCATTTAGGTATTAAATATGTGTTTGATACTACAATATCTAGAGAGTTCTCTCTAATTGAAAGTCGAAAAGAGTTTATTCGTCGCTACCAAGCAAAAGATATTGAACCAAAGGCATTGCCTATGTTATCATCAGCATGTCCAGGTAGGATGTTCAGCAAATTATCAAAAATAAATATAAATTAGTTTTGATATTCACATTTTTAATAGAAATAAATAGTAAAACCATAATAAATTATCATGTAACATTTGTGTTTTAGTATGCTGGATTTTCACAGTGTCATAATGGAGTTAAATGTTGAAATATATTTTTCTTTTTGAACAGTAATGTCACCCCTTCCCCAGTGCCTTTAACTGTATTATTGCATATAAATTTGCAGCAATTACTAATATAATAGCCCAGATCCTCCGGTAACGCTCTGATGTCACCAACAATAAAACTTGCGCCATAGCGCTGCAAGACGTTAAACAGCATTATTTCATTGTTAGAGAACCTAAATTTCAGTAATTTTAAATTTAAAGGAGTAATTGTCGTTCTATTTTCAAATTTAATAGCTCTAAAATAGTGAAATAAAATTTTCTATCGATTGATATAAAATTTATGTCGCTATGATCAATAGTTCCTGAGCAATTTTAAATTATATTAATCCTATATTTCAAATTAACTTCTGTTTTTTAATAGAAAGTAGTAAATTGCATCAGTGGTATATGATGCACATGATATAGTTTGGACGCCAAATTGTATCTGAATGCAATTGTGGCGATGTTGTTTCTTGCCAGAATTACATTAGCCACCGGTGACGTGAATCTACCATTCGTTTTCAACAGCCGCCAGTTCCCGTTAATTCCAGCTTACACGATGACTATCAACAAATCGCAGGTCAAACTTTCGATCATGTTAGAATTTACCTCGATGAGCCTGTCTTTTCACATGGACAGCTCTATGTTGCACTTTCAAGGTCAAGGATTCCCAATAACGTTAAAATTTACAGAAAGACATCCGAAGTACGAGGAAAATTATTAAACAACGAAAAATACTTCACACAGAATGTTGCTTACCAAGAGGTTTTTTGAATAAAGAAATATATAAATAAAAAAAATCTTTCCTGTCATAAAACATATGTTTATTTTATTTGTTTTCAATCAATGTTAAACATTTCCTTGCATATATATCTATTTAAACACTCAAATTTGAAGGGAAATCTCTCGAATGAAGAGGCAATTTGCACCCGTCAAACCATGACGGGTGATTTTCTATTAATATAAATGCTTCAAAGAAAAGTAGTCCTGAGTTATTAAAGCTGCAGTATAAAATCCTGTTTTGAATATTTTTTCTGTGAACCTTTGTAAATGTATTTAAATTCAAAACAATATTTTCCAAAATGATGCAATTTTGAAAAATCATGAACAGTATATGCTTTATATTTTATTAGGTTGGGTTTGCTACGCTGAGAAAACTCACGGGGATTATGTGCTGCCCTACATTAGTACAGTAAAATCACCTCAACAAATCATGGGTTCACTTGTTAAAGATTATTTGGGTTCTAAACTTCAACTGAAGTGCAGTCAGGTGTAGTATTCATTTGGATTTTTAAATTTTGCTGAATCATTTTGCCATAGCATTTTGTGTGTCATGTGTAATAACTGTATGCAATGTTATATTAATTTCATTAATCATGCCATTGCAGAATTTAAAATCAAGATTTTTTAATGGTTTATTTTTTGCTAACATCTTCATTTCACATTGCTAACCTATACTTGTAAAAGGAAGTGCTTGTATGGATTGTCCAGACAACTCTATCGCACTTGCAGCCATTAAATGTGATGATACACAAGCAGTTGTAATGGTGACTCAATACACCTTGAAGGCCGAATTTTGAACCTTTATGCAGAAAAATTTTAATTTAATATTTTGCGTTGTTTTGGGTGATTTTTAGCATGCATTTCAGTAATATCGTTTCTGATGGCCATAGAAAAAAATCGCTTTGCCATCGAATAGAACAAAAAATTATTGTTCTATTGAAATTTTTTGAAAGTCTAATATAATTTATTGAATTTTAAGAATTAAAAAAAAATAGTCAACTTTCTTAAAAAGTTTTAAGAACTAAATCCAAAATTCCTGTATCTGCCATTCTAGTTTTGTTATCTTTTTCAAATTTTTAATTAATTGTTTTTCTGATGAGTTCATAGATTTTATTCACAGATCTGCTGCAGGAAACATGGGAAAATATTCCTTTTTTGCTAGACTATTATTGGTTCAGCTTGTAACATATTTTTCCAATCTTGACTTGTCAAGAAGCCTAATGAGAATTTATGTTCCAAGAATCATGAAAATTATTTTTGTTCAATTTAAATTCTAATAGCATTGTTTACAGCAAACTTTCTAATTTCATTATCTCTCTCTCTCTTTTTGAATATGTCTTCATTTTCAGTTATTTGTTTCTACTACCATCAAATGCAGTTCCAAACACAATATATTTATATGAAGCAAATATGTTATTGTGGCAATATGTTATTGTGACTCTGATTTTGCAGACATTCATCTTGTCATGGCATTGCCTTGCAGGTACTGCCAATTAAAATGAGCAGATAGCAGGGTTTCAAGATATGTCAATTAAAATAAGTCGCAAAATACACAAAATTTCATAAGCTAAAGATTCAGATTTCTCCCACTTATGGAAATAATATACAGTTTAATTTTTTTTGTTACAATATTTAGAAAATCATTTAAAAAATGTCAGATGACATTTTATGCATATTTTAATGCATTCTTTCATATAATTTGATAATGCAATAGAATCTCTCTGATGCCAAAAAAGAGATTATTTTTGATGATTAAATGCACATTTTTATTATTTCCCTTTCGTGTTTTGTGATGTCATCTGCAAAAATTATAGCATGTGAAGTATGTTGGTCTTATTTTTGGTCTTTTGGCCTCAATTAAATAACTAATATTGAAAATTATTAAAACATATACATGTGATTTTATATTTTAGAAAAGCAAAACTAAACAACATTTTAAAACTACCATACATACTATTTAATGAAAGTTACATATTTCCTAATGTGATGATATGCAACTTCAAATGTCTGCCTGCTTTTCAGATTGTCACTGGGCCAAGGCTTTGCATTCGACAATGTTTCCAGATTGTTAGCCTATTTTTTAAAAATATGTTGTAGGCCTAAATTTCAGATTTAAGTTTATATCTTTAATATTGCTGTTATTTTGATATTGTCTAGATTTTACTTCTGTTGTCAATGTTTAAAATGTTTTTTTTTTTTTTTTTTGGTGAGATAGATGTGAAAAAATAAATGAACAATTCTCAACTGTTTGATGGCACTTATAATGACTGAAATTGTAGCTTGTAAACAGAAAAATGAATTTTTGTCAAAATAGAATATACTCAAATTGAAAGGTTCTGTTGAATTGGAGAAAGGCAATTTTATGTTGATACTCAATCAAAGCTCTTCAATTATTTAAAACCAAAATGTTAGTAAAAAGAGTAATGACCAGTTTAGACCATATTTATGGTCTAATTAAGTGTTTCCAAAACTGAAGACCCATATCAATAGCTGAAACATTTGAGGTACTGCAGATTGTTATTTGACGAGATCTGGAAATGTTTTGAGTTCAGATTTATAAAAAGCAATTGGAAAGGCTTTGTGAATTGAACACTAAAACAGTTTTTATTTACACATTATAAAATTTTCCAGCTATGCTTATATGTTAGCATGGTATGGAAGTTTGGAGAATGAGAGGCTGCATGAGGTGTTTTTGTCATCTGTCCATGGTTCAAAATTTTGAAGTCATTTCCAAAACAGCCTTAGTATAGCTAGAAATGGAAAATTAACCCTGTCCAGGTGGCACCTCTGAGAGTTTAATTATGGGTTTTGTGGCATCTTAGTGTGTGTCACCCTGTGTGGAAAACCGAGAACGCATAGGAATCATTCTGGGGGAGTAAGGGTAAAGGTAGGGCCCCCTGAAGACGAGCTTTTTTCGACTGCACTCGGCAACAAAATAAAATTCTCGTAGTGTTTGTCAGATGCTAGAGCCCTGTCCAAGATTAATCTAACAAATAAAATCACTAAGTTACTTGCATTATCAATAAATTTTTTAATATCACCGTAAGTAAAGGTGTCTTGAACTCTTTTGATTTCAGATCTATCATGTGAGCGTGATGCCTTGTTTTGACAAAAAGTTGGAGGCTTCTAGAAATGACTTTCATAATGATGAATATGAAACACGAGATGTTGACTGTGTTATTACATCAGGTAGGATATGCTGCCCTATATTTGTGTACCAAGCTCCTTGATGATTCTCCTAAAAATGGAAACTTTTATTTGAAATTCAAAACACACAATGTTATTTATTTAAATGCAGGTTTTGAAAGTGAATTTGGAATAGATATTGTTCTAATCATGATTACTTTGTAAAATGCATTTTATTGTACTTAGGCAGTATGTATGCAAGATTCTTTATGTTGTGTTTTTTTTAACTAAATGATCATTTTATATTATTATATTCTTATGCTCACTTTGACATATATGGTATTTCACCGCATGGATTATATAAATAAAATGCTGTTTCAACCATAGGTATCAAAAGATATATTTAAAGTTTAAATTATTTTCTTTTATTTATCCTAAATAAAAACAGAAAGGATTTTTTTTTCAGCAATTATTTCTATAGTTATATGTAAACAAATACAAAAGGAACCAAGCACAACATTTGGCCAAAATGTATATGCATAAAACCACTACAAGATAATGTTAAAAAGTATTAATAGCAATTACTTCATTGATTCATAAAATATCAAAACAAAAGTTATGTCTTCAGATAGGGTATATAATCTTTTACAATAACTGTATTCTGTTTTGTTATCAATTCAAAATGCTGTTGTGTTTTCTCTCTAAAAATTAACACAATTTTTAAAGGCTTCCAACAGTTCCTCAAATATTGTTCAAAATTTCAACTAAATTCAGGTTTGAATTATTTAATTTAATTTAATATTAGAATTATTATGTATATAATTCAAAACATTTTTATGACAATTGTATGCTATTTTTTGTGATTATAAATTTGGTAGCAATTTGATGATGGTAAATAGAAGGTGCTTAAAATTATTAATCTAATTTTATTTCGAAGAGCATAAATAGGAACATGTTATTTATCATATATAAACTAAAATGTGAAAAGTACCTAAACAGTCAGAGTTCTGATATAGCTGTCCCACATTTTACAAATATGTAATGTAAACAATTAAACATACTTTTCCCCTAGAGATCTGAGTTCCATGTTAATATTTCAATTACTTATTGTTAAAGTTATTTTTGTTGTTATAAGCTAGATCTTGTTTTAAATATTGCCTCAAAAATTTGAATAATTCTTTTTATTTTAAGTGTGTCTATGGAACAAATGATTGCACTATAACTGTTGGTTAAATTTCTTCTGATGAATTTCATTAACATTGGAAGTAAGATTTGATCTAATGTTTGCATATTTCCACAGTTGAAGTTGATGCTATGTTAGAAACTGAAGGCCTTCGCTTGGATGAACTTCCATCGGAAGATCTAGACCAAATCAGGTTTGAAAATTCTTTATTGTGAATCTTCAAATTTATGAAATGTTAAATTCTTAATAATCCATGAAAGAATCTTAATCTGATTTTTCTATCAGTGCAGATAATCCTCTGGATACTGGACTGTACTCTCATGCAGGAAGTACCTCTGGTGGTTACAGTGACCATATTTTTATTCATGCTGCAAAAGAGCTTTTTGGGGATACAATTTCAGGAATTCAATATAAAACTCTAAGGTAGTTATTAAATGTTATGGTTTTTTTTAATATATTTGTTTTTAATTAAAAGATGCCTTTTAATTTGACTATTGCGCAGGCATTAGTAATGTATTTTTTTAATATTAGCTTGGTTGGACAGGTTTTCAAATTTTTAATTCATTAGACCATAATATGTATGTAATATTTTTTAAAAACAGGAATTTCTTTACTTTTAGAATCTAAACATCCAAATTCATTTCAGATTGTGGGGATGCTTGACCAAATTAGGTTTCAAATCATATATAATGATTCAAAACCAACAATTGATCCCACATAACATATATTTTAGCAAAATTTCTTATTTTTGGAATTTTAATTTATTTTTCCTACTTTTCAAATCTTTTTCTACTATTTAACTATAGTTTAGACAGACATATAAAAGTGTATAGATGACATTCATTTTACGTATGTGAAAGGGAGATGCATAAAGGTAGATTCAGGTTTTTACTGAAAGCATTTTTTTGGAGCTTAGGTTAAGTGTTGACATATTATATATTGACATATTTGCTTAAGTCATCAAGGATCAATTTATATAAAATGAAAACTCAGAGAATTTTAAAAAGAATTTCCAGTCTGAAAATAAATGTTGTTATGCTTTGTAATTTCTTGTAAGTAAATCATCTTTTCAATGGAATAGTAAACTTTAACACAGAAAATAGAGTTGCCCTTCTGTGTATGTTAGAGAGGTAATTAAAATTTTCTTTTAATTATATTTTATGATTTTTATAATCTTATTTCAGTGTTTTTATTTACTGAATTGCTTGCCATTAGAAACTTTAAGAAAAATATCATCATTTTTAATTTTAATTTAATATAGTATGTAGAACTTGTGTCCTTTTCAGTTATTTTAACTTTCATTTTGCACTTTAATTCTAGTGGGTAATTTAAATGTCAGATGAATAACCAACATTTTTTTAGGAATCAAGATATGAAAGAAATTGTTCTTGAGAGAGATGGAGAGGTGTTGCTGAGGTTTGCAATAGCAAATGGTTTTCGCAATATTCAAAATATAGTGCAGAAATTAAAGCGTGGGAAATCTCCGTATCATTTTGTTGAAATCATGGCTTGTCCTGCAGGTACTGCTAAACTTTTTGCTTGTAATATCATTAAGTATTGTGTACTTCATTATAAAAAAGTATACTGTAGATTGATGGGCATGTTTCGTTCAGTGACTAAAGATTTAGTGCATTACAAAACTGAATTATACACAGATTAAAAATATTTTATTGTACAGCATATTTTAACATATTACATTTTATCAGAGAAAGGTTTGAAAATTAATACTTCTTTAAAAAAAATGAATTGTTATATAGAATCTAATATTTGATTTAATGTAGATCTAAAGTAAATTATCATATTGTATTATACCCAATTCATTTATCATTAGAATAAAATTTTTATTCAATTATAAATGCCTGTACATCATATTTATTTTCATTCTGAATAGAAGCTTTGAGAAACAAGCATATAATTTTAATATTAAACATCATCTTACCTGTACATTTTACAGACAGGATGCATCAACGTATCTTTTGCCATTCAGGAAAACTCAATTATTAAACTTAAACATAATTTTTTATATTTAAATGTAAAATATACTTTATTATGATTCAAATTCCTTCATTTAAATTAATAATATACATAAATAAAGACTTTTTTTTCTTCTTAAAGAATTGAATCATTTGAAAAATTAACTTCGAAAAAGTAATTACTTCAGATTTAAAAACTTGTATTATTGGTAACTTGTTGGGTACTTGTAAACATGCATGAATACAATAAGATAATGCAAAAATTACATTTCCTAGATTCTACATTGTTTTATGGATGAAATGGTTAAAAAATCAACTATATTATTTTCGTAATGGAAAATAACTGCTTATTATTTGGCTGATGAATGAAATAACGAGTCGTTCGTTTCTTTTGGGAAACTGTTACTTTTAACAGTTGTACAGTGCTTTTTTCGCCTATATCATGCTATGGCAGAGTTAAATAATAGTTTGTGTTGATTAAGGGGTGCAGGAGGGACGTTTTTTCTCTCCCTCCTCACCAGTAGAAAATTGCTTATAAAACTTTCGACAGTTTAATCATATGAGACAAAACAGAAAAGATGTGTGTTAACAGCATTTAATTGGCCATTAATATTACCTACTTTTCAGTATTTTCTCCTTTTTGGGATTGAGTGCTCTTTCACGTTTTCTGGTACTCTTGATAAAACAAACAAATATAATTTTACTTTTTAGTTTATCTTCATTAATTATTATTAATCAGAAATTTTGCTTCTTAAGTTTTCAGTGAGATGATTTACTACTGATGAAATAAGCAAAAGAAGAGAGCATGTCAATAAAGTTTTTTAATTAATTATGTTCCTGTCAGTCATACAGAAAGAGAAACTTCTAGGGAAACAGCAGTAGAACGAAATATTGTGAAAACCAACAGCTATACATATACATTTAAAAAAATCGTTTGGAAAACGATTGAAACAGACTTAGTTCCATTGTTCAACCATTACTTATAGCAGTATAAATAGCAGCTATAAGTAATGGTTGTTTTCATTAATTTTTTTTCTACAAACAGTTCGTTTCTTCAAAAGTAACTGAAATGCTTTCCACCACTATTTACCATGTGTGTGTGTGTTTTTTTCCATTTGAACATTTTCCATTTGATTTCTGGAATTTTTCCTCCAGGTTGTGCGAATGGCGGTGCTCAAATTCGAGCTGTGGAGGAGAGTCCTAAGGATCTACTTAAGAAAGTGGAGGAACTCTACCATTCCCTACCTGCCAAGGAACCTGGAGAAAATCCCCTCGTGCACCATCTGTATGAAGAGTGGCTGGGAGGAGCAGAGTCCGAGAAAGCAAAACAACTGTTACACACGCAGTATCACGCCGTAGAAAAAATTAATAATGCCCTGTTCATTAAATGGTGAAAGATGATTTATTGTACATAGAAATAAAATTCTTTTAATTTCTGTAGAGATTGTGTTTATTTAGTTTAGTTTAATTAAGTTAGATTAATTCCCCATTTTGAATCAACATGAAGACTATTTTGAGACGGACCTCATCATTTTGAACCGTCATCAGATGATGAGGACGACACCTGAGTCAACACCAACTCTCCAAGCTTCTGCACCACGCCAATAAAAGTACATTTGACCCTGATGGATTTGATGTGCACCACATGTATGGATTGTGATTAATTCATTTTCATCAGTGAGCAAAGTGTTATTGTCTAACAGATTGCCTACACACAATATTTAAGGCTCGTATATAAATTTTTAAAAGTTTTCTTGGAATGGCTCATTATGGAACGTAAGTTTAAAGTAATATAGTCAATTCACCCGACATCGCAGTGATGTGGCAAACGTATTTATGCATGTTATCAGCTAACATTGTCTTGCATTGTGTTGTACCATCGTGCTCTATTTCCTCTTGCGTAGTGCACAATACATTCCAAAATGAAAGTAGTGCGTTGCACTTGATGTTTATGTCGTGTGAGCATGAATTAACTCCATTGAGAAGTACACAGATAAATTATTCCTTCTTTATTAAGACTTAAGCCTAATCAGCAAAACACGTTTCAAGGATTTTCTCCTTATTTTGGGTGAAACATATTTTTTATCTAACAATTATTTTGCAACTGAAAAAAATCCTGGATTGGAAGATCTTGGATTTCTTGGAAGGTCCACCTTGTATGCAGGCCTAGTGTTCTTGAAATCTGTTGTTGCAGGTAAGTTGTCTTGACATGGCTATGATGTAGAAGTTCGGAGATAGTCTTATTTTCATGTTTCATCCTCTTTATCTGAACACAATTCAATATTGCAAGATTTGTACCCATAGCTGTCTTCATATCTGGACAGTAATCAAAGAAATAAGTAAATTCACAAAATTTATCCAAGAACTAAATAAGCTGGCGTCCTCTGTGTCTTGGATGATTAATGGCTTGTAGATATCGATCGACATTTGATATTCAGGTAGGCTGAGTAGGATTTTAGACACATCTGCATATTTTGTCAGCACGGATACATCGACAAATGGGAAATACATTTGTTACTTTTAACAACATTTCTTACTATTTTTTCACGAATTAACCACTATTTCTCTTCTGTTTTAAATAGGCAAGTACTGTCTCCTATTATTTCTTGTATATTCCATTCAAGAAATTTGCTTTGAAAAAGGGCAGTTTATTGTCTTGAGAATATAGTTATTACTGTTATAAAAGGCATTTCCTACTCGTTATCGTTGATCTGATTGTGAGATGTATAGTCTTTTATTATTTATTTTGATTAGAAAAATTTTCTGTATGTATAGAAAGGATTTTCCGAAATTATTTATGGAATATTATAGGATCGCGGAGACTTGATGGTAGATTTTAGGATCATTGAATCAATTTCCAGACCCCATTCCACTTTAGATCCAGTTTGTGGGTGCGTTAAATCTGGCATTGTGAATGAAATATTTCTTTGTTTTCGAAGTGTGGAATGTTTTGAGATCAGTGTGCTGGCACATAGGTCTACCTCTTCAATTGACTGCAGGTACAGACGTCCACGAAATGAATGGGACAATTCTGTGATTCTGGTATATATTATCGCATCTTCACAAAACTAGTGCCAATGTTAATGACTCAAGAGGACAGGTTTATTCAGATAAAAAAAACTGATTAACCGAGTTAATTAACAGTTATCTCTGAATTTTCCCATTACGCCTATCAATTTTTTTTCGCTGAATCGACTCCCTGGCAAGAAATTAGTCTCCTCATAAATTTTTATACAGTTGTGATGATAATTTCGAGAGTTATAGGATTTTGAAAAATGGAATTTCCCATGTTAAATGGATTTTGGGAACTTTTGACGATATCTCGGGAACTATTATATATTTCTCAAAACATTTTTCACTCACTAAAAGAACACTAATTTTTTTTACATTAAGTCATGAAAAAAATTTATTAATAAAAAAGATTAAATCTTTTTTAAAAAATTTTTAATATGACTGTGGGAAAAAAAGTGAATTGTAGCATTGTGAAATTTTTACATGAGAGCAAAGCTGAGTCCTTATAATGCCGGTATCCAAAAAATCAAATGCATATATATAATAGTTTTCGAAATATTTACAAAAAACTACAAATTCCCACTGTTGAAATGCAACGCCCATTTTTTCAGGGGCTGTATATTATATTTATTTGCATTTATCGGTCTACTAGTTTTGTGAAGATGCGATAATCCTACCAGAATGACTGAGATGTTCCATTCATTTCGTTGACGACTGTACAGATTAACAGACCCTCAATGTAACTGCAGTTCGAGATCCAGTGCTGCAAAGATCCGTCGCGCATGTGGGCCTCTTGTATACGAGAGCCGTTGCAGTTGAATATTCTGTCGTTGGTGAAGTATTGAAGTTTGGAGAGCAGGGTGCAGGCTTAACTGTCGTTTTCGTCGCCTAATCACCGCCCAAAATGACGAGGCCCGCCTCTAGATGGCTCTATTCTAGCTTCAGAACGGGTAGATAGGTAGGGTATGGTAGGACTTTTTGACATAATATCATGTGTTGGACATGTTGCACCAGACAACTTTTATTGAATAAAAGAAGTTAAAAACTTCTATATGAAGGTTGTATTAGGCAAAAGTAAAAGAAACTACACGGTGATATAACAGATAATATGTTTGAATTAAAACAAATTGTGACAAAGGGTAAAATGCTAAAATTTAGTGAAGCCAGTGGATTTAAAAAAATTCAAGTCGTTTAGGGCGATGTTTTTCACCCTCCAAGTTCTTTTGGGTTAAAACTGATTTAAGAAAGAATATTAAATGATGACAATTAAAACTAGGGCATTCAGTTAAAATATGGACAACAGATTTGACCACACCACAATTAGAGCAGGTGGGGACTCATTCTCCAAAAATATATCTGTAGGTGTAACGTATGTGACCGATTCGGAGACAAGTCAACTTGATACCCGAGCTTCGGCGTTCTGAAACAGGCCACATACTTATGGTTGGTTTGATATAATTTATTGTCTTTTGGCATGTTCCAAATCTCCTGCTATTTCATATAAATATGTCCTTTAATGAACACAGAAATATCGGAATAGGATAGGTGCTGTTGTCGTCGCTGATGTGATAGGATAGGTGATGATAAATCAAGATATTGTCGACCAAAATTTAAAATTATCACTAGCCGCTCTCGCTGCCATCCGGGCGGGTTCGCGGCCAGCACCCACTTTGCTGAGCACTGTCCTTGCCACTTGGCTGCATCGAGGCTCTCAACCACTACTTTTTTCAGTTTTAAATACTGCATGAAGGTCAGTGGAACATATCATAAAACCATAGTAGATTTCATATGCTTTGTAGACAACAGATTCCTTTAAAATTGTAAAATCTTTCAATAAACTTCAACTAGTTGTAATTTTTTGTATAACTTTTTCTCAAAATTTGGCATGGAATTCTTCAGATCCAGAAATACAGAATGATATCGCCTTAAATAAACAGTTTCCATCACCTAAAATAGGTATTTTACAATATTTTTGGCACGCCATTTTGATTCAACTGTTGGGATCTATAGATTTAAAATAATATGGTAAAAACTTCAGACAGTTCGCCAGCTCCAACCACTCGATGGATTTCGATAATTTTTATTTCATATAAAAGCTTATGA
>BGPR01000152.1:1144281-1226373 GCA_013235015.1 Araneus ventricosus
CCACTCGATGGATTTCGATAATTTTTATTTCATATAAAAGCTTATGATGTCTAGATATGTCATCAAGGATTTTCTGTCCCCCACCACCCTCCATTTTTGAACGAAGTCGAAAAAAACACTTCTCCTCTGTACATTGTCTATGGGTAAACCTTTAAGAAATCCTCCAGCCCCAACCACTCGACGGATTTCGACACTTTTTTTTCATTTGAAAGGTTATGACGTCTAGATATGCCATCAAGGGTCGCCTGCCTCCACCCCCATTTTTGAACGAAATCGATAAAACATATAGAGAATGTATGGTGGGGAAATTCTTTTCCGATTTCGTTCGAAAATGGGGTGCGTGGGAGGCTTGCGACCCTTGATGACATCCTGGTCAATTTAGATTCAATCAATACCCTGGTTTCAATTTAGATTTAAAAATCAATCAAAATTCTTTTGAAATTACACGATATTTTCCGAAATCAAGGCATTCACACTCGCTAGCTATTAAATAAGCTGCTGCAACAGTGTTGAAAAACCGCAATGCATCCTACGGTAGTGACATCATGTTCTGTAAATGGGAACTCCCTCCCAAAATTTGGTAGGACTGACTAGCCCAAGGAACATTTCTACCTCAAAAGTATTTTTCGAATTCTTTAGGGAGGTATGTGTCCCGTTAGTCGCGAAATGGTTGAATACATCTAACAAATCAAAATATTTTCTATTAAGACCGTTGACAATAGTTCAAATGCGGATAAGTATTTTAAATCGGGGCCAGATTTCCCATAGGCCGCAGTCGTCTGGGAGGCACATATATAGAAGAAATAACCAAACATTTACAAATTTTTCAGTGTTATTTTGAAAAGGCCATATAAAATGCTGTTTTTTAAATTTGCATTCGTTAGATTAAATATACTGAGCGATCCATTTTTTCTCTTCTGTGGACCTTATCATCTCTTGCCCATGCACTCCTTTGCATTGAAGTAGATTTAACAAGATCTGTCTTTTCGAGCTTTTTTGCGGACAAAAGCGCGAACGAAGTACTTATTTCAGACGCTTTCAAGAAATTCTATGAAGTATTTTTGTAGGTGTTAATGTTATTTTATTTGCAGAGTAATTTTGTATTAAAAATTGAATGTGGTTTCAAGATTGATTGGGTTGTATTAAGCGATTATATTTTTCAAAAGTAAACTATTGTATACTAAATTGAAAAATATACATAAACTTTTTTGAGAGGAGGCGCAGAATATGCTTTGGCTCAGGGGCGTAGATTTGTGTGAATCCGACCCTATTTTAAATTTTCGATTATTGATCGCCCTAGACTCCATAACTTCTATTTAAATTATCCACAATTAAATCTATTAATTTCTCCAAAATTAATAGATTTATCCGCGAATGAATTTGTTGCACTCCCTTGCAGTTCATTCCGAAAGAGTCCATTAAGGCGATCATTGTCTCTGCAGATTCGCCTCGCAGAAAAATGCAGAGGCAGCATTAACAATTAAATTGGGCATTTGTTTATGAGGGACGTTAATTTCGACCGGGGTTCGCTTTCGATGTTTAATGTCTGAGATCCCGGATTAATATGGAGTTCTGTGTATTTGCTGTTAATGGGCACAGTAAATTTGTTTAAAATTTGGGTAAATTATGTAACACATTTCGAGCCTTTTAATTCAAAATGCGTTCAAGATGGATTGATTCCGTAACAACGTAATTTGTCATTTTAAATGTAACAGAATAATCGGTATTCTTTCATCTATGGTAATTTATAAATCAAAGGATTTGGTATCTTTATAGATGCACTAGATAATCTGCAGAAAACATCACTAACTGAATATTTGGCATTGTGACTGGCAAAAAATTAATAGATTTATTTTATCTGAAACCAAATATCATTTGCTATAATTTTTTTTTCTTAACCTCACTTTGTGTATCTTTTAAACATTTTAATTTCTTAAGGAACTATGCCGTAGAATGACTTTTATTCTCAAGATTCATATTTCAGACAAAATTTCGCGAGACATTTACTTTCTTTTGAGTAATGCAAACTGAAAGATCGTGGAAATGAAAGAAAACAGTTCTTGATGAGAAATCTGTCACATGCTCCTTTGAAAGAGAGTCAAGTCGCAACCTTTCATTTTTGTCCAGTTCTTTAATGGCGCATTTTGCAAGTAGCGCTAAGCTGGCATTTGGAATGTATGGGAGTCGGTCATTCATGTTTTTCTGCTCGCTATGAAGTGCTCTGGGTTTTCTATACAGGGTGCCCACTAAAGTCCCTTACCACCTTTTTAAGTAACGAATGGCTGCAGTTATCTTCATAAGAGAGTGGTGTCTAGGTGTGGTAAAGTGACTATGCGCTACTGGATAAAACCACTTACAGCGCCACCTGGTGGAAAATGGTGGAGTTAGCGTTATTATCTCTGAAACGGTACGAGATAGAGGAAAAAAGTGGATTACAAAGTTGTAAAGCATCATCGATTTAGTACAAAAAAAGACACCTTTTGGTCAAGAATGCTAAAAACAGAATGCTTAAAATGCACATTTGTTTGTTTTCAGCTCCGGAACGTATGGTTCCAACATAACGGTGCGCCTGCGCACAGAACATCATCAGTAAAGCAGTACCTGGTGGAGAAATTCGGGGAACAAATAATCGGGTATGGTTGTTTCCAAGAGAGGCCTCCACGTTCACCTGATCTGACTCCAATGAACTTTTTCCTATGGGGATACCTCAAACAGCAGGTGTATGCGACCCCTCCGCCAACATTGCAGGACCTTCAACGACGCATTACGGATGCTTGTGCCAACGTGACACCCGCTATGCTACACCATGTGCAACGTGAAGTTCAAGCAAAGGTCCAGATGTGCATTGTAGCTGACGGAGAGAATTTTGAACATCGAAAATAAAGTTATCTTGTGATAACTAGTTTTTTCTTTCTTTCTAAGAATGTCTTGTCACGTTTCAGTGTAGGAAATCGCGAAGAAACAGATATGCATTTTAAGCGTTCTGTTCTAAACATTTACGTCCACAAGGTGCCTTTTTGTACTAAATCGATGATGCTCTACAACTTTGTAATTCACTGTTTTCCTCTACCTCAGACCTTTTTAGAGATAATAACGCTAACTCCACCGTTTTCCACCAGGTGGCGCTGTAAGTGGTTTAATCCAGTAGCGCATAGTCACTGTACCATGCCTAGACACCACTCTTATGAAGATAGCTGCAGCCATTCGGTAGTTAAAAGGGTGGTAAGGGACTTGTGTGGGCACCCTGTATATCATTACCACACTGGACTAGAAATGGATGCAAAACACGCTACTGGAAGCGAAATAGGAAGGTTCATATCACAGTAAGACATCGATCAACAGTCACCATCCGGGCCAGGGCTGTAGCGGATAATCGAATAGAATAGATGGATACAGAACTCTCTTAATACACATGTACAGTAACGCGATTTCACTGCTGGCTTGGGACGAAAATGAAAATAAAATTCTTGAAAAGTGATAATAATACATACAGGGTGCCCGCTGAAGTCCGTTGTCACCCCAATAATTTCTGAATGGCAAGAGCTATAGTCATAAAAGTGGGGTCTAGGTATAGTAAAGTTGCCATGCGCTAAGCAAGGAAACCGATTACAGCACCACCTGGCGGCAAAATTCGGAGTTAGCGTTCTTATCTCAAAAACGGTACGAAATACGGGAAAAAAGTCAATTACAAAGTTGTTCAGCATCATTGATTTAGTAAGAGAAGACACCTTCCGTACAGTAATGTTAAAACTAGAAAGCGTTAAATGCATACTTGTTTGGTTCGCAACTCCCAAAATTGTAACGCGACAAAACGCGGAAGAAAAGAGAAAACGTCACACTCCAGAGCATCCCTTATCGTGGCACAGTGTTAGCGTGCGTGATTATAATACGAGAGGACCCCGGTCAAGTGTCGAACAGTACATTCGGGACACATTCCAGCAACAAGTCATCGGGTATGGTGGTTGCGTAGAATGGCCTCCACGTTCACCTGACCTGAACCCAATGGACTTTTTTCTGTGAGGATACATCAAACAGCGAGTGTATACAACCCCTCCACCAACATTGCAAGAACTTCGAAACCGTACTACGGATGCTTGTGCCAGCGTGTCGCCTGCCATGTTGTACAATGTGCAGCTGGAAGTGCAGTCCCGTGCCCAGATGTGTATTGTTGTTGAAGGACACCATTTTGAGCATGACAGATAGATGAGCCTCACACATTTCCGGCAAGTGCAGTTTTGTTCAACGCAATCAAACAAATGTGCGTTTTGTGCATTTCATTTGTATCATTTTTGAGCGCAAGATGTTTTTTTTTTTGTAATAAATCGATGATGCTGAACAACTTTGTAATTGACTTTTTCCCTGCATTTTGTACCGTTTTTGAGATAAGAACGCTAACTCCGAATTTTGCTTCCAGGTGGCGCTGTAAGCGGTTTCCTTGCGTAGCACATGACAACTTTACTTTACATAGACACCACTTCTATGACTATAGCTCTTGCCGTTCAGAAATTATTGGGGTGGCAACGGACTTTAGCGGGCACCCTGTATATATTGTATTTAATTTTAGAAAACGATCCATGTGAACTTCAATATCAGAGCAGTAATGTGCAGAAATGACAGATTAGATTGTTTTAGACGATGACGGATAACAGAAACTGACGGTTAAAAGAGTGGCGGTTAATCAGAATTTTACTGTATTAGCTTTTTATTCGTTTATTTTTATCTGTAGGAAAATTTTTAGAGGCTGACGAAAATTAATTAAAAGCATTAATCGAGACGATATAATATGCATGCATTCTTAAATTTTAATAGCACATACGCTTATACGGAAACAAATGAAAACATGTTGCCATTCAACAAATTTATATGTTTGGGAAGAACATAATTTTTTAGTGAAAATAGAATTCGCGATATTTTATTGATGATTATTTTTTGTAAGTTATTTTTTAGTGTTTTGCAACTGAAACACTTTACTCTGATCAAGTACTCAGTGCTCGAGCTATTGCAGCGGCTGTCATTCAGTGTACCCCGGATGCTACGGCAGGTCGGAGTGACTCAGTTTTCTGATTACTTGGAACGCTACAATAGAATATTAATATTAAATGTATTATATCATCGTGTGAATATTATTACTCTGTCTCCTATCAAATTTTATTTAATGGCTAGTACACATAAAAGCAAAACTTGGAAATGTCATTTGCAAAAAATTAGCATTTTGGTAGATTACTAGCTGAATTAAGAAACGGCTCTTTTTTTGCCACATAAAAGAGTGATATAATACAGAAACTGCCTGTCGATGTAGTTTTGTTATTTTTAAGTATAGCGAATGCTTTAACAATCTTAACATTTTATTTCTTAAGGTAAAATGAGTATTTAGAATTTTTTTAAATGTATTTTTTAAAACTCGATGTATTTTTACTGACAAATGATTTGACGAATAAAATATAATTTCTAAAGTAAATTTAATAGATCTAATTTGAATGATAACATTCGTAATGGAGCCGTTACGGTTGTTATTACAAAAAACGATTAAATTATATCATTTATAAAAACTTTTTATTTCTTCCTTGTTCTCTTTAATTAGTTTACTTTATTTCTTTCTTGTTCTCTTTAATTAGTTTACATTTGAAATGTTGAAGCAATATATCCCAATGAAAGAATTTGTTTTTAAAGTGCTTTTTTTTTGGAATACTAAACATTAATCTTTTAAGTAAATAGGTTAAAACGTGCTCTCTTCTTTCTTGAAATATAGCTGAATTATGAACAAAATATATTTACTGAAACTTTATGCGTCGTTTAACTTTCTCTGTTATATATGAAAAAAAGTTTGCTACGAGGATGCAGTCATGCATCGGAAACCAACTGAGGCGTAGCGAGGGTAAGTTGCGCCCGAGTCATAATATGATTTTTCGCCCCCTCCCCAATCATCGTTGGAGGTTCTGTTTATGTAAAAAGCTCCCGGGGAATGGCATCTTCTCGCCCCTTGATCGTATTTGGTTTTAAAAGGTGACATAAGCGCACTAATGATTTGTCGTCAAGCGAGGTAAGTGGCGCCAGAAGAATAAGTTTGATTTATTTACTGGCTGTTATACCCACTAGCGTCTCAAACCGAACGCGGTTGAGAGTGTGATGGGCGAATCCATTTTTTTGGCAGGTTAGTAGTGGAGTGAGAAGCGTATCAGGATGTCTACAACAGCAATATATCATGAAGCAAGTATTTGAAAATATGATCGAATAGCTTCTTGCTGGGTTGGAAATCCTTTCTCCTAACATTAATCATGACACGGCTGTGGACGCTAAAAACCCAAAATGGCGTTTCCGTCCTAACCTTAATCCCGACCTGACACGGCTGTAGACGGTGAAACCCAACGTGGCTTTCTCACTCCACTACTAACCTGCGGAAAAAAATGGATTCGTTCATCACACTGTCAGCCGCGTTCGGTTTGAGACGCTAGTGTTATACCCCACGTTGCTCGGGATTAAAACACTTTCATGTCTAATATAATAATAAAACTACTTTCGTATAGAAAATTATAATACCCAAAATTCTTTTATAAACTTTTCTTTGAGTCTTCTTCCAGAATTCTGTTGATGTGTTCTAGTAACAGTTGTTCGTATGTATTTTTATTCTTTGCCAATAAAAAAATTCTTAAAAAATTGTGAATTTTATACACAATTTAATTTTTGAAAAGTTATTCAAATGAGGACAACGAATTGAACGGAAATTAAACTTGTGTCATTGAAAAGCTAATTTTTTAATCTTTAATATGGTGTAAAAATAGTTTTTGCGAGATTATATTTTCTAAAAATATCACGGAAAGCGCCAAAGTCTTGTTTAATTTCTAATTAATTGAAATTTTAATTAATTTTGAACTTTTAAAAGTTGACAGCGATCTTCCTCTTCTTATATAAAATATTTATAAAAATAAACAAAAATATCAGAAAATAAAGGTTCCAAGTTTAACCGTTAACAGTAACGGATTATCTTTAAATTTGCTTTATTTCAAAATCGTCTGCATATAATCAATTATTTATCAAATTTTGAAAAAATAATAAAAATTAAAGGAAAAATTTCAGACATATAAAATTGGTATAATTGAAAAGAAAAAATTTTGAACTTTATGATGGAATGAAAATATTTTTTTGTGGGATAATTTGCTCCGAAGTTACTGTGGAAAAACGGTTTCGGTTAATTTCTAATTAATTGACTGTTTAATTAACCTTTGGACTTCGAAAGGTTGGCAGGTGCTAAGTGTTATTTAAGACAAGGTGTTCCCCTTGTCTTAAATAATAAGTGTGCAAAATTTGGTTAAAATCGTACCAGTGGTTTAGGAGTAGATGTGGAAGATACACACATACATACCCACAATGACTTTTATTTACATTAAGATTTTACCCCAATCGTCATCAATGGCGTAGCAAGCGTAAATGGCGCCCGAAGAATGGTATTATTTTTATACCCTCTCATCATATTTTGTTTCAATAAGTGGCAGGCAGTAATGTTTTTACTCCATGGCGCCAGGGGTATCTATACACCCCTTGACCCCCGGTCGCTAACGCCATTGGGAACCAATGACCATTTGGTGAATTTCTAGTTCATTATTGCACGTCAGTGTGTTTGCAGTACTGAATTGAACCAGCTGCAATCTGCCGGACAAGAGACTACTTATCAAACATTTTTTTCTGTTTTGCTTTGCGAAACAATGTCTCAAAATGTGTATTTTGTCATTCATTCCATTTCTCATAACTGCATCCAATTGTGTTTTGAATTTCTAAGAAATTTCTACAGATACATATGCACAGATGTGGAAAGCATCTCCCAATCTAATTTTTCCCCCCGTCACTCGACTTTTTAATATTTAATAAAAAGCATTTTACGGATAGGAATTTTGAGATAAATTGTATTGATGCAATAAGATGGATGTCAAGATTGTCCAAGTTGGTCACCGAAATATGAAAAAAAAATTAAATTAATTGTTTGTTTAATAGTGAATGATATATTTAAGATGTGTCAGAGTTTTCATTGAGGCATTCTGCTATGATTTCGAAGTAAAATTTTCGATTTTTTTATAGTGAAGTACAAAAAGAAAAGGAAAGTCAAAGGGACACGTTTTACTTGTACCACAGAAGGTTTCATTTTTCAGTCTCTTAAATTGTTTTCTTAATTATTACATTGTTGTTTCAAATTTATGAATCATAGGTTATGAAATTTACTGGAAATTCTATCTTCACCTCTAAACCATGATAGTAAAATTTCAAAAGGGATATGTCTGTTAAGTCAAGCAGATTCGAAACATGTAAACGAAATAAATGATTTCAATCTACAAAGCACCGGCTGTTCATGTGTAGTTCATTTGCACCAGGAAGTAGCTAATTTTACTGAAACAAAGAAAAAATATATTTATCAGATCAATTCGTTTTTCATGTGTCGTGACAGATATTTATGAAATCATGTTCCTAATAAATAAATTTATCATTAGAGTGGAAATTTTACTAAAATGAAATAGAAAAGCACTTTCAATCGATTTCGGGTTACAGTTTGGTAATTAGTTTTACAGCTTTAATTAGATTTATTTACTTTTGATTGGTATTTAAATTGGTGGGTCAACTTCTGAATTGTAGCTGGGCAGCTACTGAAATAAGATATGCTTTCATCTTGCATATTATTCGACACATCATGTTAGTTACTATAAATATTTTTTTAAAAAACAAAAGTCGAAGCAAGTATAACTTCTTTCAAACCGACGGTCGACATTTATCAGAAAAACTATCGAATATGTACATCTTTTAATACTTTACATCTGATGAAGTTAATTTAATTAGGTTTAATTTGGTCAAACCTCGTTAATTCTTTCAAATTATACACTTACATGAAACATGTTTAGTGTACTTTATTAGGGGACGATAACGAAATATCCCCCTACAGTATTAAAGCTTTCTGAAAACACAAAAGGCTCCTTTATTGCAAACCGAAATCTAACATTTCGAACTTTTTTTCACTTTCTCGTATATGAAGTATACAAAGAGAAAGTATTATAATGTCAAAAATTTCGACCGGACGAAATTTCGACGCGCAGGCGTCGTCTGACCGCGGTTCCAAATTACGAGATCCGTTCGCGTTGCTTCAAAGCGGGATGTTAATAAAACTAGAAAAAACTAGAAACTAAAGCTAAAACTAAAGCAAAAATGGTTCAGTGATTTGTACTGAGCAGGATTTATTACTCTATTCACATACGACCTCATTTCAGTTTCATACCGCGACCACGTTCATGAGCAATTTTTTAAAAAAATTTCCATGTGCGCTTATATAATGGGGAAGCAAAACCTGCAAAAATGAGGCATTAGTTAACAACAGACAAAAATAAATTCACTAAAATGTATTGATTTGCGAAATTAAAGGAAGTGCTTGAAACCATGGCAGCCATTCCAATTATTTTTTCTAATTTTTTTTTCTGGAGAATCTGTCAAAAATTCTCGTTTTCAGCATTTCTATAACCTTCCAAATTCACGTATGCGGTCCTACCCCTTTCAGACCGGACGCATTTCGTAACCAATGGACTAAATGCCTACTACAACCCAAAAATGGACGGCATCCGCCATCTGATGAGAAAAATAGGTCTGTATATTCTGGAAACAAGAAAAATCACTTCTTCCGGCGTTTACTTTATACAACTAACTAGGAAGCAGAAATATAAACTGTCTTACCCGCACGATCGTACGGGCTCGGTCATAAAGAGCTACTTGATGTCGGTATCCATAGTTAAATGTGATGTTTCCATTCGGCAACATCCTTAGCTTGCGTCACTTGTAGGCACTTTTGAGATTGAATAGAAACATAACAACCTTTTGTGGGAAGGTTTGACAACAGTCAGTGAGCAATATGCCATGTATATTTTCATCTCTGATGAGAAAATAACTGATGTGAGCCAGGCTTATAATAGATTCTTTGAAACACAATACGCGACAGGAGAAAAAAAATCTCATTTAGGAATAGTTCTTTTGTAGTACTTACGATGCGAAATTTTTCAAATCGGTTTTTTTTAAATACTGGAATTCGGCTTAAAGTGGCAAAATTGCTGTTATACTGAATATTATTTTGTTTATGTGTAATTATTTAAGAAGCAATGGTGTAGAGTTTGGGCTAGTGATTAGAGGACAGCAGATTCTGACACTTTGTGTCATTCAGACAGGTTTTCTTAGGCTCTCCCCAGAAATTAAAAGATATCACAGAAATCAGTTTTAAAATATTTTAGTTAAGAGCTTTTGCTAAAATACGAACCATCAAATTTCATTTTCTAAACGAACATACGTGATTGAATTTTTAATTTCGCAAATGATGACTCCTCTAAGCGACTGAACACTGGATTATTTATAGTTTATGTTTTTAGAATAGAAAACACAGCTGCAATATGTATTGGGAAAATGTTCTCTTCCCCCCTCCCCCTGGAATTTAGTTTAGTGTTATTGAAGCTCAGCTCTAAAGCAACACGAAGGCTATTTTGGAACGCAACTCGTAATTTTGGATTGTGGTTTTTTTCCCCCACGGGAAGCAGTTGTCCGTCACTCTGTGGGTGAATCCGACAAAATGCCTTAACAAAAATGTATTTTTCCCGAATACTTTTGTTAAAAAAATAGAATCGTCTGGAGTTCGAAGAATTAGTTGCACATAAACAGTAACTGTCACCCGTGCCATAGTATTTTTTTTCGTTCCCCACGTCGTTGTCGACATTATAAAGTGAAATAAATGTATAACTGTTTTATCCTCGTGTCATCCTCTAAGAATGGCCTCCGTAGCATCTGCAACCCCCTCGTCCTCTTCTCCTCGCTAAGCAACTAGCCAGGATATTCATCCTCATTTAATAAACCAATGATATAAAGGAGAAAAGGAGACCGTGGTACGTCCACTATTAATTTATTGCATCTCCAGTCTGTAGTTGCTTGCTACATAATGCGCCTTTTGCGGGATCCATTACGCAATTAATTCACTACCAGATGAAACAACTTTCGCCTTCTACCTTCAAAGTTGAATCGGTACCATTTATACGGTACCGATAAAAAAGTCAATTTTTGGATCTGTATTATTTTTCTACTGAACGGAATGTCATTGGTTCGAATCGTGATTCCGCTAATTATCTGACTGCATATATTAATGCATATTAAATATAACTGTGGCTCAACTGTCTTTTCGTTAGTTCGGCGTGGGATTTGGAAAAATGTGTTGCAATTACAGGTAAGATTTTCATGTGTCTGCGATACACTATTATGTGAGCTTCGATCGTGATTTGATTTTAAACACGGATAGGGATCTAGAAAATCATATAAAAATATACATAAAACTTTAAGTACCTTTAGTATTACATGTTATCCATTCCAGAAAATTATGTTTGTTCTTGCGCGCACTGCCTTATTAAAATTCTCATTACAACCTTAAATACTTTTCCCGATGAGAAGAAAACTCCCATCCACTCTTTATTCCCAGAACAATCATCCCAACCCTAATTTCTGATCCATCTAATTAAATTCTCCTCTGCTGTTTGCTTACAGAAAGTTTCCAGAAGATTTAAAACCTCACCCACGCAGCCATTACCGAGCCACTTAGCAGTGTTGTGCGCAAGTGCTGATCGTGTATTCATGGTGCACCGGGACAGGCCTGACGTACGAGGTCCATAAATCGTCGGACAGTGGTGTTCACGGCCTTGACTTTGACTCAAACCGTGTGATCCGTAAATTCTCACAGCCGAAATGACGCAACACTCGTAATTTGACAGAGATTGAGGTTCGCTTAGAAATATGGCTCCTCGTTCACAATGGCCCGAGTTGGCGCATCCATTAATTCCTGTCTGCGTTACGTGAATGGGGCGAAACAATTGGAAGACAACGAAGAATTGCAGAGTCTTCAAGAAGATGCGCTTCGATTGCACCTTAATAAGTGCTTTGAAATTCATGGTGTGAATTTGAAAGTGTGTTTTCGGTTTGCCTTTCGTATGTGGAATGGTTGCCGGGAACAATCGTAACAACAAAAATTTGAATGAGGGCCTTAGAATGGTATGAAATTTAAGCAGAAGGGATTCTGTTGTTTATGCTACTGATGAAAGTGATGGTGAATACTGATGCGCCTTTTCTCATTGTCTGATCATGCGAAGATCCTTCTTAAGAAATGTGTAGGATTTTTCGAGCTTCATTTTGTCTAATACAGTTCTTGTTAAACCTACAGGGTATCCAGACTTCTCAATATTATTTCAAAGTCAACGTCACTCCCACGGTTAAATTTAAAATATGGTTCATTTATTTATTGTCCAAATAATATCCAGTGAAGCTATACGTTGAACAATAACTAACTAATAGTGATTATACTTAGGTTTCTCTTTACTCATTGTCTGGAAATTTGAGATTGATTAAATGAGCTGATTTGATTTATTAGATCAACGCCATGTTTTAAAGCTACAAACCACTTAAGAAATAAGGAAACGTACATTGGATAAATTATTAATAATTCTAAAAAAATTGAGATTCATCAATAATAATAATTTTTTCTCAAAAGAATTTTTTTCTACGTTTTGTGTGAACAACTGGTGTGGATTTGGGTACTAATTTCGTAACTTTTTTTTCAGTGTTGAAAAATTCTTGAAATCTCATCACTGCAAAGTTATTCTTTTTTTAAAAAAATCAACAAAAATTCCTCCATTTCCATGTGGAGACTTTGCTTTTAGAAGAATTGTTAGTGGAAAAAGGAGCGTGAACCTTGAGTGCCATGTAATCAATTGATGATTTCGTGCGGATTATGTTTGCTCTAAATACTGACTATATATTTCATTTTTTCATTATGTTGTATGAATATTTGAAAAGTAAAACGAAAAGTTACTTTTGTAATTTCTGGTTGTATTTTGTAATTAATTATAATTTATTCTTTCATATTTTTTATGGGACTTCTGTCGTGTCCAAATCAAATGCACTGCAGACATCGAGGCACATCCTACGGAAGATCTTCTTGATACTCACTGATGAAATGCTGAATTTCTTTTTTCTTTTTGAAAGACGTTAAGAAATCTTTTATTGTATTGAAAATACAATACATTTCATTTTTAGACTGCTGCAAGTAAATGAAACTTTTAAGAACAAAAATATACCCATTTAAAACCAACTTCTATTTTGATAAATTAAAAGGAACGGTTTATGAGAAAGAATTCTTCACGAACTGAAGATGAACTTTACAAGAATAACAAATCTTATTCGTTACTCTTTAACCTTTTAAAACCATTAGCATAAGCTGTTTGAGAGAAATATTCTCACCTGCACGATAGTAAGTCACATTAATTCAAAGGTCAAGGAACCGATAATGTAACTCTAAGCACTTTCCTTGCTTTTATATTTCCGTTTAATTTTTTTTCTCTTATAAGCAGAAAAACACTTCATCTTCGCAAACAAAACGGAACAATATCGTTGCAAATGCGCCGTAATGCCAGTGACAGGACTGCCAAAGACAAAATGCTTCGAGATCTGAGCTGATATTCCATCCGCACTAGGGGCGTGCGTGCACTGAGCAGTCCACCCCACACGCACAAGAGTGCTCGAAGCAGAAGATATTAATAAAAATGCAGAGAGAAACAAAAGATTTAAGCCTTCCTTTTCCTCTCGAGTGAACCAAAATTGAGTTTTTTGGTCTTTTAGGAAAAGGATGTCTGTCAAAGTGCCTCGGGTAAAAAACACTCTCCGTTTATTTTAATGCGAATGGCAATGTGATTCCGTGCGAACGTTGATAAAAAAAAATTGAAGAAAAGCCCTTTCCCACCCTTTCTATCTCTGTTGCTATAGAAACTGATAAGAATTGCAGTTAAAAGAAAAGACTAAAACGAGAAAGATACGAAAAAAAAAAAAAAGACTTTCTCAAGGTTGACATTATTAGAGATCTAAAAAATTCTGCCATGCTCAAAGAACCATAAAAATGATTATGTTATAAAAACCATATGCGGTTTTCTGATTCTTTTCAACAATAAAATATTCAATTTTTCTTCTATTTTTTTTTCTTTATTGCGAGTCGCTACATTCATTCTGAATCACTGATATGGCAGAAAACTTACATACGCACTACGTATTTTTAGATTATATCTTGAGAAGGGACTTTTTGATATCAAAGGATTTGAAGGATGAAGATTTTCTCAAAACTATGCCCTATTATTAAATCTAAAATATACCAAATAGAGAAAATTGGCTTGCATTAGAAAATTTAGAATTCTGGTTGAAAGTTTGCTGAAAATTCAAATCGACATATTCTTTCAACAGTGTTCGATATCTATTCCTTTAAGAAGCATAATGGCATCAAATCAAGAGTTTTCCAGAAATTCTAGTTAAGAATGAGTGCTTAACAATACGTCGTGCTATGCACAGATGAAAAAGCAGAACTGATTTTTTTAATAATTATCTTTAGAATAAATCTGCGTTACCACTCACAACAATCTAATCATAAATTAATCAAACTCTTGAAATATTTTATAAAACACAAAATAAATTCTGAAATTATTATCTCATAAATCATATTCTAAAATTGCTACTTAAGAAGGAATTAAATTCTTCTAAGAATTCAAAATTCGTCTTCATTCGTCTAGTTTGCTGACAAACGATTTCTTGTTTCCTTTTCATGATATCATGTTTATTTTGGTAAGAGCAAGAGAGGAAAAATTCCACCTCTTGTTTTGAGTGTGTTGCGTCGGAACTGCTATAGAATTCGGAAAGTTAAGAAATTAATTTACATATAAGGTGATGTAATATTTTCATAGATAATGGCTCTCAAAAATGGGAGATGTACAACAATTTACGACCCCTAACCCCTAGATCCATTACCTATTTTCAGATAGGTAACGGATCTAACCATAGGTTCGTTACCTATCTAAAAAAAACTGTTTTAAACGCGCTCTCATTTAAAAAAAAACGTAGTTATACATTATAAGTTTTTTTTATTAATTTTTAAAATGGGTCCTGTATTTTCTTCGGAAACATGTATCTGTATCAAATTTAAGAACCCTTTAACACATCAGGAAGTGAGTGAAAAATCGATTACAAAATTCCATTTTTAAAAACTTTAAAGATGTCAAATAAAAATGGCATAAACTAGATAAAAATAATAAAATGCATTAAAAGCTTATTTCAGTTTTTTTTTTTTTAATTTTTCGTGATGCATTCCTGAAAACCACACAGCCCATCTGACCCACTGCATTGAGAAGAAAGGTCATAAAGAGCAAAACAGAAAAACTCAGTTGTAAAATTTTCCACTCAAGAAAAAGGATGCAATGAAAGATATTTCCAAGACCCATTTTTGAAAAGTTCCATTTTGTATTGCATCTGCTGAGAGCTCTTCAAGCCATCCATTCACCCTAACTGACCAATTTTCAGAAAAAGCTGCTTGTGTCATACACCTGCACAAAGGGGTACGATAGTCTTGGTTTAGGACCCTATTGGCAGATGGTTCTAAAAATGTGTCTCTAGTTTTGGACAAGCCGAGAGATGGATAGTTCTGAAAGTTGCGAGGATATTTCAAAAATCTTCCAATTCATTTCCTTTGGGAAATAAAAGCACAGAAGTAGAATGACAGCGTAAACCCAATAACTCGAACTTTCGTTATTCGGAAAAACTCTTTTAAGTCTTGGGCACAATCCGTAGCTGTCAATTTCGTTTCTGTATTATCAACAGCTGTCTATTTGAAACCTTATCACCTTTAACCCTATCGAGGCATGCATGTTACCAGCCAAATGTAAAGGTGGGTGCTAACTGCCAATCTGCTACAATGTCTTGCATTTCGTTTCATTACAAATGGACCTTTATTAATTTAAGGAAAGTAATCTAGTTCTGCAATTTTTCTTTCCAAAAGTAGGTCAAGTGTCAAATATCTGCTTGGTTACATAATTTTTAGATTGTTTTACAAAAAGTGGTCACTCTATGTGGGGAAAACGAGCTTGTAAGCTGTTCAGTTTGTGTTTCATTAGCTTTCTTCTGAATATTTTTATCGACCCAATTCAAATTTCCGAGTTTCCTACATATAAAAAGAGCTGTGGTATCCCAGCCCGTAACATCACTGAAGTAAAAAAGTTTCGAATCTAGCTGGCAATGCTAAAATAGCATGTAAACTAAGGATTCACATATATTTATTTCGCACAGCTTCCTCAAAATATAGATTTCACTTTCCAAGTTTGAAAGTCTTAGCTTCATAAATAAAGCATTTTAGGTAAGGTATGGTTACTCTTTTATCCTGCTTAGAGATTTCTTGCAATTCTGAATCATAGATAATATCAACTTCCTATGATAAATGATTGTGATAGGCGTCTCAAATACAATGGGGGAAAGAAAAATGTGAACATTTTTGGATTTGCACATTTTTTTAATTATCTCCCGAAATTGTGAATGGATTTTCCTTGAATTTCGACCGTGTAAAGAATAGGTTTGAACTCACAATTTGCATTGAAGATCATTACCCTCATCATTTAGCTTCTCTAAAAGTGCAACCTAAATTCACCTTATCATTGCTATGCCGATATCTTTCCGAATCTTAATGGTAGTAAGCTGAATTTTTTATAAGTTGCCCTATATATCTGGGTTTGAAATTACGAAAGAAAAATTACTCTACGTCTCGCACATGCGCAATAAAAATTATTTTCTACAAATACTCATATTTCCTCAAATATTCGAAGTACTTATTTCAAATTTTAGAACAATGCTTCTCTCACACATTTTCGATTATTCTGCAAGTTTCGTATCATTTTGTTAAAAACTCTACATATTATAAACAAAAAAAACATTCGAGAAAATTTGGGATTTTCTAAGAATATATTTTCCAGAATATGCGTGCTATTTTTACGAAAATGTATATAAGCAATATGCATAACAAATAAAACGATTAATGAATGTTGCAAATCGTTAGTATCAGCTTTTTGTGAAGCCGGGTGAGCCAAAATCGGCTTTCATCTTCATGAATTTCTAATCGATCCCTTTAAATGCCCTCATGACTGAATCTTCAATGCAAATTGTGAGTTTTAGTCTCTTCTTTACAGTTCAAGGAAAATCCTTTCAGCCTTTCGGAAAGTGTCCAAAAAATGTGCAAATCCAAAGGTGTGTACATTTTTTCTGTCACCCCTGTATGTAACATTATTAATTAAATGTCAGGAAAACTGGAATAGTTGGGTGCTAATACAAATGTAACAAAACTTCAGCTTAATTCAATAAGAGTTACTTACCTCAACTGCCACTCATACTGCTCGGATTTGCGGGTTACTGAATATTAGCAAGAATATGATACTTATTGTAGTGATCTTAATTACAGGATAGATTTGGGTCTAATAGCTAAGGATCTTACGATATTTCATCCATAAACACGATTATCCTTCCTACGGTTATAAATCATTTGGAAAATCTTTGTTTTGAGCAATGCTTAGAGAATTTAACTATTAGTCTCAGTTCTGTAATAAGGAACCAACTCCAAAGTACACATCTTCGTCGTTCAGGAAGTCCAAAACTACAGTTTCGAGACGTGGTCAGTTTAAACTTAATTCATTTTATGTCGTTATGATAAATAGTAAAATTTATCTTACAGATTTCTAGACTCTACAGTTTGCGGTGATTGAGCTGAAAATGTAGGTGGGGCGGGGGGCAAAAAAATTTATAGACATCTAAAAGTAACGGTAGTATAGGGATAGATAACAAAATTTAAAAATTTAGCTAACTTTCCTGGACACCATTGCTTTTTAATAATTCTTAGTTTCCGGCAACTAAAATGAAATAAAAATTGGATTTTTATCCTCCCCTCCCACTCCCCTCCCACTCGCCGCCACTGAGTTGATTTACTGATGTTAAGATAACAGGTGTCTATCACTATTAATTGCAAATTCTAATTGTCTGCTGTAGTCCGTCAAAAGGTTTTTGTGGATTTAGTGAACGACGAAGATATTTAGAGTTCTAGTTATTTTCGCACAACACTACAGTAAAGAATTCCTAATACTGTATTTTTCCAATAATATGTAGTGCATTATAAGTAATCTACTGTACAAAAGATTGCAATTGGTTCAATTTTGCGCTGCAAATTACGAACTATTAGGCATAGTTTGGAGCGCCTGAAATCCGTAAGCAGAAATTATTTCCCAATTTGCTGATTTGTGTTTAACTACATTGTCTAATTTTCCTTGATTAAAAATCGATACAATTTAATTTCTCTTACAGTTGATGTCGAGAGTAAATCAATAGTAAATAATGAAAAGGCAATTAACAAAATTTTCTAAATAAGCATTTTTTTAGATCAAAGCAATTCAAACATTCTCTCTTAAGCTGTTTAATTTATTTAAGTGGTTTTTTTAGAGCACATCCATTTTGTTAAAAGATAAACGACTTATGGCACTATTTTCCTAATGGAAAATGTTGAATGTTCTTAATGTAACTTTTAAACCGATGCCAGTCTTTTATTTCGCTAGAAATCACGAGCATTACTTTGTTATTTTACATAATGTAACAAATCTCACTGCTTTACTACTTTATTAAGGACGTTTAAAGCCAAAATGACGCCAATTTCTTTAATTTTCAAACCAAACCTTTTTATGAAAAGAAAAAACAACCCCGGATAAACTTCCATCCATTATTATTATCCGAAAAATAAATCTCTTCTGAAAGAAGCAATTTTTTCGCTCCAATGATTGAGCATCAGTTTCTTCTTTCCTTCAAACTAATGTCTTTTTTCATACTCTCACGAATACAACTCGGCAATTTTCACTGCTTTATTATCTTCTAAACAAAAGAATTTATTTCCTCTGCGCTTTTTTATTCTCCATTTTTTAGTTAGTTAACCTTACAGAAGGATACCGTCGAAGAAATATGCAGTTCATTTATTTTTCCCCAGAAGAAATATAGAGCATTATTCTTAATGAAATGGAAAAACAAAGCATTCGGTAGCTCTTTATCTTGCTTAAGTAGGGGACATTTTTGCTTCCTAACGTCAAGCTGTCAAGGTAAATCCAAGGTGGAAAGAGCAATAAAAGTAAGCTGGAGTTACCTATGCATAATTTGACGAAATAGTTTTCAATTCACCTTTGCGTATATTTATCATTTTCTTAAGCCTCCGCTACTGTGTAATGGAACCCGTTGGAAAAGTTTGAAAGAAATTCATAAAAGTTCAAGTAAATGTCTTTTTTTACCATATCTAAGTAGCAGATGGGGTGCATTAGGAGATCTAGCTTCTTTAACTTGGACATAAGCGAAAAAAAAAATATGTTTTAATATTTTGTACTGCATATTCACTGTCTCGTAAAAGCTCAGAAATTATTTTTGATTGACTTTGTTTGCTTTCATCTGCTATTGTTGTTTTATGCAAGGGTTGAAAATTAATCATGAATGTCCCGGACTAGTTCTTTCTTCTGTGGAAGAAAATCATAATCACAAATCCTGGTAGAGCAACTTCTAGCCCCAGCAAGCAAAAAAATTCAATCACGCGTATCCACCGAACTGTTCCAGAGATTCTTAAAGCAATAGACCACTCCATCCAAACCATCAACAAAACTGGTACTACCTCAGGTATTCTACGACTCCCCCATGGCTGGAAAAAAGTTTTACATAACGCTGAAGACGACAAACAACAGGTGGGAGGATGTTGGGTTCACACAACAGACAGCATTAGTAAAACGCGTAACACTGTATTTATATTTTTGTTTTAAGAATTGTGAACCTGGCATTTTCCATTCAAGTTTCAGCTTCCGATGTAAAAATTCATGGATAGTGCGTTTTGTAAATAAATGTTTATGTCAAATTTTGTAAATCGCTGAAGACGACATCGAAGGACCTTTCAAGCTAATACCAATGCTGTACCGGGCGCTATTAAATTTCCAATGCTCAGATTTATGGCTCTACTTAGAGCTATTTATTTACTTGAATTGTTATTTACAAAATCATTTTGAAGTTGGTACAAATATTGCAGACACAGGTGCAGATTACAACTTAAATTCGTTTCAGGGAGTTCAGTCATCAGAAAAATACTAATTTTGTAAATAAACACCTGTGGTTTCATCAAATTGACTTTATTTTAACAACTAGATCAAGTTTTTTCCCTTACAGAGGTCTGCTGGAGAAATACTCCTTAAAATATGACTATTTAAACATTATGTTGTGGAATAAGAAGTAGTGATAACATCGTCATGATGGAATCAATTCATGCCCACACGATTCACATAAAATGAGATGCACCAATTTAGTTTTTTAATCATTTCGCATCTTACAGTAAAAAAACGGATGTGATGTCACAGCACAGAGTAAGACAATATGCATTAGTGTTCCTTAAACATCAACAGACTATCAATACTATCGAAGCCAAGTCAATAGTATAGGGTTTTCGGAACTACCGACTGAAACAATCGATACTATCGATAGTATCGATACTTTTCTACCGGGCAATACTATCGATAGGAGCATTTTCAGTCGATAGTTTTAAAACTATCGACTGGTACTATCGATAGTTTCAAAATTATCGACTGGAGCTATCGATGGTTTCTAAACTATCGACTGAAAATGAGCCTATCGATAGTATTGCCCGGGAGAAAACTATCGATGCTTAAAGAACACTAATACGCATTGAGATGTTAGAAGACATGTGCAGTGACGTTCACCATGTGATTGTGACGCCATTGTGCGTGAAATGAAAATAACTTCTTCTGCAGCTGATATCAGTGATCAACTAAAGCTACACAATGTGCGTTGATAACGGAGTCAATTCCTACGGCGTCATCTAATTGAAACTGTATTTTGACTTGGCATGTCCCTTGATCTCATTGATCATCTGATTTGTCATTGACTGTGCTAGATCTCGTCTTTAGAATATCTCAGCAGAAAATGTATCAGATACTCCTGGAATGTTCGAAACATTGTAAAGCTTGTATTAGTGTCGTTATTTTAAGCATCTACTGCAAATGCAGTATTCATTGAAAAGATTTATTACGTTTCACTTGGGCTGTTTTTAATTTTAGTTTTCGAATTTTCTTCAGACACCAGCGCTTAAATGCTCTAAGGCTTAAAAAATACACACTTAGTGTAGATCCTCAGACTTAATGTTCATTCGGTGGAAATGAATTAGTCGGTTCGTTCAATTTAAGGGGACATACGACTCTTAGATCTCGAAAAAATGGGGGGGGGACTGTCAAATTCGATACATTATATCTCTGAAACAACGCAATTCACAAACTCCCTTTTTTTCTAGAAAAATATCTGTTCTTTCTCTTATAGTACACACATTTTCAAACCTTTATATTGGTATGTATTTATTTGAGAGAGTAATAAATATTGGTAAAATATTTGAGAGAGTAATAAATATTGGTAAAATATTTGGAGAAAAAATGAGATTGTCACCTTGCGCGCATGATTACGGATAAAATATTGGTCTAAACACGATATTTTGAGTATCTAAGTAATTTAAAGAGCCCGTTTAAAAAACTGAACCACAATTTATTAACATTTAAATTTAATTTCTATTTTATATAACAATTTAAAATAAAATTTTAAAAATAGTTAAAAATTCAACTTTTCTCCTCCCCCCCCAAAAAAAAAAAACTTCTTTGGAGAAAATATGTGCAAAAATTGTGGTTCAGTCTGTAGAACATAGCAGAGTACATAGTCAGTAAAATTTTATGCAAAAATATTCAATAGTTCTTGAAATATTTCGCACGCAATATAAAAAAAACACATTTTGAGATATAGCGCTTTAAAGATATGCCATTTTCAATGTTTACGTTGAAGAGCTGGTACATTTTCCTTCATAACTTTCATAATTATGGGAATTTTTTAACGCGAATTGTCTAAAATTGTTAAGAAAAGACAGGGGAATTATATATATATATATATATATATATATATATATATATATATATATATATATATTCATGAAATCGAAAATTTTCGAGGTTTGAAGTCGTATGTCCCCTTAACTATTATAATTTGCTGAATAAGGATACATGATTTATTATATTTAGGAAGCGTTATTTACAATAAACAATATACAATTTTAAGATGCGTAATTCAGTCTGATTCGTGATGGCCCGTCATTAAGATGTCTCCATCGCTCGTCGTCGTCGACCTCTTGTTCTGTCTTAAGGTGTTTTTCTGCCTAGCTGTTTTTTGTAGCTAAGGCAGCGACATCTACTGGAACCGCTGGTAGCCCGCATTAATATGCTTGCATTTATCATCGTTTCCATTGCGGCTAAATATTTTCGGAGTATCCTGTAGATCAGAAGAATACAGTCTGTATATCGATCGTGCTATGGTAGTGGTTCTAATCTAATCTTGGTTTAGAATATCTAACCAAGACAAGTGGGTCAAGGACTGGTGATAAATGGATAATATGGCATCATCTTTCGAACAGAGTCTGACTTTGAAGCAGCTAAAGAGATTCTGAGTTAGAAGTCTGACTTAGCTCCAATATAAAGGATGTAGGTTGCCTTCCTTCCGGACTCTCAGGAGAAATCGAACCACACTGCGTTTTGCTTGGAGGAAAACCAGGAAAACTTCCATAAACCAGCCCCACCGCAATGAGTAATTCGTTGCTGAAGTGGACATCGGTCTACAGGCTTTTGAACAATACTAATTAAAAGTGCAATAAAAAGATAGAACCTGTAACCTTCTATCAGCGATTTATGCTCCTCAGTGGGGGTGTAGTGAAGCAGTAACGCCGCTCTGGCACCGCTTTTTTTTCACGTTATATAAATAAGAATAAAACGTGAAAACGCCCTTAAAACAGCTCGATTTTTGTCACCCAGGTTAGAACGTTCCAGCACTTCTTTTATAGCGTCCGGGCACTGCTCATTTTGCGACAACACCACTGCTCCTCAGCCGACCATGCCTTAACCTGCTAGGATGCTGGTGGGAAGATTGCATTATTGTTGAATATTTGACCAATAAAACTATCACTCAGTGAGTTTCGAGTGTTTTTCTTTTCTCTTCGATGGAAATCAAAATTACTGGACAGAATTTTGATTTACCAATAGCAGTTCTTGAGATTACAGAGGCGATTTTAACCAATCAAATATTGCCGAAATCTAGGCGGCATTTTACCGAATATACTTATATACAGAAATATACCTTCTGATGACTCAATTATTTCGACCTAATAGCTTTAAAGTCTAAAAATTAGTCTTCAAAGTGAATATAACGGAGCTCTTTGTATAAATCTCTGAAATCTTAAGAATATTTTTTCTGTGAAATTTCAAGAAAATATAAACTTAAATTATCTGCTTTTGAACTGAGAATGGAAAACGGAAAAGGCCTGGCCTGCAGCTCAAAGGATTAATTTCTTTATTTTGAAAAAATGATCTTGGACAACTAAAATATTTGTTTTCTAAATAATAAACAATGTGTTGCAAACTACTCATTATTATAAGATCAATTTTCTAAGAATTGAAACTTCATCAGTACTTAAATACAGGATTATTCCTTTCTTTGAAATAATTTTCTAGCAGGCGACTTTCACATGATATTGTTACCCATGATCTGCTGAAAGATTGTATCTGGCATGTGACAAGCAATTCCTGATCTTATCCGCTTTCAAAAGTAAATAATTAGATTACGGAATTCCTCCTCTATTTTTCTTTCTCTAAACCGTATGAATTCCCTAGTTTCTAGGTAGCAAAGTTTGGAGAATTTTTTTTTTCTCAGAATGTGTTAGTTGCATAACCAGGGTCAAAATGTTACAGAAGAAACACGCGGTATCAGGAAAACGACATTTCATCGTTTTTCTTCATTTATCTGTAATGTAAGAACACACTTGCTGCTGTACAAATTACATCAATTAGATAAAATTAACATTGAGCTAAAGTTAATATAACATATGTCAAAAATAATGGATTAATGTAATGTGAGATTTAGAATTAAAAAAATCTCTATTAAACTTAGAGAAATGGGGAGGGAAAAAAACAGTAGCCATAAATACGCCGAACCTCAATGGTATGCTGATGGTAATATACCTGAGAAAATAACTGATTCAAAATCAACTCTGAAAAACGAATAATAGGGAAAGTTAAGACAAATATACTAAAAACATAATTCAACCATCTCCGTTAAATAATTAAACAGCAGTAGTGAAGTAATTACGATTTGTAAGTGGTTTAGAAATGCAACAGTACCAATAATTATTGCAAATATCTAAATGTTAATTTAATTAGTGCACGCAGGGTAAAATGTTCTAAGGTAAAAAGTAGTCAATATTTTTCAACATCTGTTTAGCTCTATTTTTTAAATTTTTTGCTGCACTCGTTTTTAAAGTTTTGAAATATGAACAACAAGAATTTGGTTTTCGTATTATTGCTAATTTTTCATCTGCAATTCTGTGAAAAAGGATATTTTAATTCTAACCACCCGATATAATACAAAAAAATGGTCTCCACAACAATCATTTGCAAGTTATTATAAAAATTACCGAAATTCAATGTAGGATTTTTCCTTCACTATGCTCTTTTCGGATTGTCAAACCTTATCAACACAAACTCCACTGTTTTTGGCTTCAATACATTAGAGTGTGAAAATACAAGTTTTCTTCGAAAAGAAAAAGTCTAAGCCTAATAAATCTGAAGTTTATCGAATATCTGCCATCTTTCGTATATATTTTGAATGTTGTATATTTTTGGACAATCAATGAATGAATGTAATTTTTCTCGTTTATGCTTCATAAAGTGCCTTGTTCGTGCTCTCCGTAATAGAAACCCACAATACTTTAATGATTCAAAATTTAGCACGCAGATATTAAAAGCATCAGTCAAAACACGAGCTCAACTCAGAAGGGTTAATTTAAATAATTTATTTTAAATAAGGTTCGATTTATTTACGGAATTTAAAGAGGCAACCGTTACACAAATGATGTTTTCGTAATTTACTTATTTATATTTTGCGGCAATAATCGGAATATTTCTATTCTGGTACTTTCGAAAATTTCCCAACAGATTTTTTTAGAATGCAGCTACAAGTTGAATTTCTTACTTAGAATATTAATCACAGAAATGGCTGCTCATAAAGTTTAACAGCTGCATTTTTCTTCAATCACTTATTTAAATATGTATTTTAAAAAAACTTTTTTTTGCATGACTCAAACATATCATATTTATTTTGCATATTATTTTGAAACTTAACGGTGCGCCAAGGACTTAACGCATCTTCTTGAGATATCTTTTATTACTGTTAAAACTTTGAAATTAAAAGTGGCTTTATTATTATTATTCTGCGCATTTATCAAGTCAATTAAAACGTCTGTACCTTCTGTTTGTAAGAAGGATGCCATTTTTTTTATTTTGTCGAATACAAAGTATACATATAGCAAATATGTAAGTCAAAAAAATTTGATCTCGAGATTTTGATAAATCCGCATGCTTAAACCCCCTTCAATCAAACAAAAAAATAAAATAAAATTATGTCTGTGAGTCTGTTTTTCTTCTTTCTGTCTCTTTGTGTGAGTGCGTGCACAATTCAACAAGCTAGACCAGGGGTTACCAACCTTTTTTCCCTCGCGTACCCCTTGATTATTCTTTTTGTTTTGGCGTACCTTTTGCTGTCATATCCAACTCCCCCACAACAATCCATCTATGCACTAAGTTCTTACCAATAACGTTAAGGGTTGAGGTAGGCTTAAGAATCAAATGACTCGAATTAATAACATTTGCAGAACTTAGTTTTGATCTTGCATTTTATTCCATTTTTGCAATAGTATAAGTTAAACTTCAAAGCAAATGAAACCAGTATTGTAATTATTTTGTTTAAACTTATAAGGCTAGCTAAAAATTACATTTCGTAGTAATCAACTATTCAAGTTGTGTGGTTATTAAACAGCAAGTATTCATTTGGAGGGACAAAATTCTCTAACTTTTTAAATCCCTTATTGTTTTCTTGTTTCGGCCATTAATAAATTTGATTTCGCGCATCCCAAATGATACGCGTACCACAGGCTGGAACCTCTGAGCTAGACGAATGAGAAGAAGATTGTGGTCTTCTGTGGTCGAAATTTTAGATCTGTATCTAATTTTGGATCGAATCCGTCAACGAGAAGATCTTTTTTTCCCCCGAACTAACAAACTCGATTTTTTTCACCACACTGTGAAGCGAAACAAAAAGTTCCCTGTTTACCGTGATGGGTTTAGAAAGCGTCTTGCCTCTCTCGTCCAAGAAAAATATTATACACATTGCTGGTTATTGCGTTTATTTTCACGTGTTGCCACTCCGTCTAGTGAAAGTAATACATACGTCTGTTTTAGTGAAATTATCGTGGCATGAAATTAAAAATGAATCTTTAAAAATTCCAGAAACCAGAGAAATGGATCTTGGAAATTCAGCCAATGTTATTGAATAAATCGTTTTTAAAACTTTTGAATGGGATATTAATTTTTTTCAAAAATAATTTTAGTTGCTGCCGGAAAAAAACTTAAGTTAGTTGTGTCAAGTTGTCAATAGAATAGGCAATTTTTAAGGTATTTTTATGAATTTCATTCTAGAATGTCTGGTTGCATAACACACAGGCAGAATTTTTTTTATCGTAAGTAATAAGCGATGGGATATTAATTCATCAAGTCATATTTATCGCATAATTTATACCTGTCATACCAACATGGTTATTGACTTTATTTTTGAAAATTCCTCTATTTTTTATGAGAATTAAACCGCTACATTAATTTATTTTATTGGCCTACTAATTTTTTGTTTGTTAACTTTAATTTTAATGAACAGAAATATCTTAACACATGCCCAGCGGAAGCATTTAAATCTTTGCATTCATCCCTTTAATGAAGGTATTTTCAAGATAGTGAAATATTTTATCACGTTGCAGCAAGCATAGTTGAAACGTTTCTAACGCATTTGTTCAGAAAGAAAAAATATTCGAAGAATTCTAAATAATTGCTTTTTATTTTTAAATCCATAATATAAGGTAAAAACAGTGTTGAATATTTTCTGTGTAATTTATTATAAAAAATTGCCTACTTTTTTATTACGTCTTTAGCATGATATATTATAAATTGAAGGCTTGGTTTAATTACATTAAGCCCTCGTTTTGGAGCCACATTCTTGGTTTTTCTTGAATATGTTGAAAATAATAGCGTTCTTGAGTGTTAAAAATGTGTAAACACTTGTTAAAATAATCTAATCAAAGCATTTAAAAGATACCAGTTGGATCCAAAATGTTAATGAGAATGAAATTTCCTTTCATATGAATGCATGTATATTTACTATTATACTTGGCTAAAGAATCTTTTAAAAGTCAATAGCAACTAGATTTGAATTGGGTGAAAAAAATCTCTTCCAAAGTTCTCTCAATTATGACTTAACAAAACCTCATAACCTGATATAAATACATAATGACTTTTATAAGTTTCTATATAGCACAGTTTAAGCATACTTTTTGAAGTATTTGGTTTCATTTGTACTTTCACCAGATTTATAAATTTAGCATCCAGACCAATTTTCAATTCTACGAAATTTCAATTTTCAGGAAACGAAAGATTTGGAAAAAATCAGTTTGAGGTAATTCTTTTCAGCAGTAAAACCCAAGCAATAAGTAGGTAACAGTTTATCTTAGATGGAGCAGATTTTAAAGCTTTTATTTACAGACGTGGGGCGACAGTTACCAAACACTTCTTAACGTCAGCTGCATCTAAAGGAGTGAGGATATCTAAAGAGTGCCGTTTATCTCCATCCATTAGTGAGGGAAAGGGAGCTGTTTTCGGCACGGGACCCACTGCCCCAGAGAAGATAATGGACTGATCCAGACTTTAACCGAACTGTTAAATTTGCTTATGTTTTCCTCCCGTGCTATTCAAGGGTATGGAAACTTGGCGAGGATTTCCAGCTTGGCGTCTGCCAAGAGCCACCCGTGAGGAACTTTTCCCAGGAGTGCCTCCATCAGGCCAGTAGGGTCTTTTCGGAAGTCACGTGCTATGTTTTTTACATCCCCGTTTTCCGGAATTCGAGACCAATGAAACAACAGGTAAACGGATACGTCCAAGAACCGATGGCTACCCCTGTCCAGCAACAACAACAAACCGAAGGTGAACAACAGCACGATGCTGTGGTCCAGGAAGATCACCAGCAGATCAATAGCACGGGACATGTAGGAAACAGCGAAGCACAGGAATTCAGCCTTGCCATCAAACCGAAAGGACCTCCGCTATTCAAACTCAGGTTGGTATTTTTAGATTTATCTTTTCGTTCTTGGAGAGGGAAGATCTGCTCGGAGGATGGGGAATTTCTTCGGCATGCTGGCGAATGGAGGGGGAAATTTTCAACCCTTTGGGGCTCGGAGAAAATCCCTATACCTGTACCGAAAATACCGAAATTCATAAAAACTTGAAATTCCTAGGATAAGTCTATGATTAATGCATGTATATGCCCTTTATGAATGATTGAGAAATGTTACTTGATCCTTTTGATTTCATAGTTTGTGATCAATGTCATGGCGGCTCGGAGGAGCATATGAACTTAAGATTATTCTATGAAAATGATTCATTCATTTTTTTTGAGCTTTTGCCAGAAAACTTCATTAAATCCTTGGAGATTACCGGCATAAATATGACAAAACAGATTGGTGTATTTGTGTTAAATTCTAAATGAGATAAAATGTTGCTGATAATATAGGGATTTTTATGCTGTTCGTGTAAGGTTATTTTAAAGGGTAAATCTAAAAAAAATATGTGTATGGTTTCGAGTTTTTATTTAAAATTTTTATCGAATGAAGTGTCACATTTGTTCGTAGTTTATACAGAGTTAAGAAATAAAGAGACTGTTATTCTTACAGTTTCTATCCCTACTTAGAATATGTTATTCTAATACTGTTCTTACAGAAAGTAATAAGTGAACAAGAATAAAAAAGAAACGTTAGATATTTATATATATTACAGTTAAAGCGTGGTATCCGTTATTTCACAGAATAACTAGATAGTTCATGAATTACTTAGTTATTTTCAATCCGTAATTTCATAAAATAACTAGATATTTCATGAATTACTTAGTTATTTTCAATCCGTAATTTCATAGAATAACTAGGTATTTCATGAATTACCTAGTTGAATACCTATGAAATAACTGAATTATACAATTTAAAGGTAACATAATATAATTTTGAGAATATATCTCAAAATTTAAATAGATGTAGCATTAAAATAGTAACTCATGTATTAATTACTTATTTGAAATGCATAAAAGATGTTTTTATACATGAAGTTCATTTGATCTCGTTGAATTTTTAAGCGTTTTTGCTTAGAACGATTTAAGTACAATCACATTAATGTTTAAAGAAATATTTTTAATAAATCATCGCAATTTAAAAATGCGAATATGGATTCTCAAATTTGTTTTCATTGCTTACAAATCTATTAATATGAAATATGTGTATGAAAGAAAATAATTTTTTTTCTATAGTAGACAATTATAAGAGAGAGTCTGAAGCATTCTAAAATAGCATGATGAATTAATACAATGCTGTTGTAATTTGACTTGTTGTAGTTATTTGAACTGCAAGTAGTTACGTTACTAGTATGTTAAGAACATGAAACAATTATTTTATACGATTTTAATTGTTTTTTTTTATTTTTGAGTAAACGATTAGCTGAATGATAAAAAATTGCAATTATTTTTAATCTTTGAAAGATGGTAAATGTTTTAGAAAATAAGTAATTATTATTGTATTATTAATCGATTAATCGTAACGAATATTTCTGAATAATATAACTTTCTAAAATTGAGTTTGTCGAAATTCTAGAAAATATTTTAAGCCTCACTGTTTACATCATGTTTCGAGATTCTAAATCACATAGTATGATGACGAGAAATTCTTTAATATTGCATTGATAAAAAGCAGAGAATGCTAATAAATCTGTTTCTATAAATAAGTTATTGAATTGAATATGTTGAAATGAGTTAGTAAATGGTATTTGAGCTGAAAACGTTATATTAATGACTCATCTTAAAAGACAGATGTATAGATGTCTGGCATAAAGAAAAGTTTAGTGAAAAATTTACAGAACTGAGAGAAATAATCAGTGTGGGACTTTTTGTGTAACAGGAACTTTATTTTATGCAAATAAAACAAGGGAAAACAGAACATTAGATATTTATTTATATATATTAAGATCTATATTTATCTTTGAGATTTGATTTTATATATTCTCAAAGATATATCAGATATTTATTTATATATATCTTTGAGAATATATCTCAAACTTTAAATAGATATAGTAAGATAAACTTTATTTTATCCAATGAAAGATTGTTTCGTTTGTTATTCACGTTAAAAAATAATAATAAAAAAGGAAACAGGTTTTGAAAAAATAAATTTTAAAGCAAGTCGAAAAACAAATAATTTTCTAGTGCTCAGAAAAAAATAATGCAATAAAAAGGGAATAGTTTAACATTTGGCAACAACCCCTTATTTTTTTTTCAGTTTTCAAATTCTCAGATGAATCGTTTGCTTTTGTTCGGAGATAACAGATGTTTCTTTCTTTTTTTTATAATGAAGAATACAATATTACGCATACTATACTGAACATTATATACATATTATTCTGAAACATTATATTGTTTTTGTATTTTTGTTGGCCTTGATAAACTGGAAGCAAGATATATATATTTGCAGAAAATAAATTTATTCTTTTGAATCTTTCGATATATCGCCGTTTGATTCCCTTCTACATCATCCAGTTTAGTCTTTAAAAATCTATTTTTATCCGTTATTGTACGTGAATTTCATTTTGTAGAAATTACTGTACCATCATATAATTCAATCCAAGATTATAATTTTATTGCATACCAGCCGCCATCGGCCACCAGCTGTTCGCCCGTAATTTTAATGGCCTGCGGCTATGCTCGCAACTTGGCGAAATAAATTGGCGGTTGTAGAGGCTGAGGGACTCTGCCAAAGTTTTATTTTGCGATATATCTCGAAAATGGATGCGGAGGGTCCCAGATGATCCTTGATGACATACCTAGGCGTCATAAGCTTCCATATGAAATAAGAATTATCGAAATCTGTTTAGTGGTTGAGATTGGGCTAATGACCGTCTGATTTTGCCAAATTATTTTAAATATATAGATTATGTATGTAATATTTATTTGTGTGTAATATTATTAGCATTTGTAGTATTTTTTATAATAATATCATATGTTTTCTATTTTTTTAACATCTTTTCTTATATAATTTCTCTTGGCTCGCGAAGATATTCTGATCTTTGATACCATCTCATTATGGGACACTATCGATGGTGCTATATTTTACGTTTGTAAAAATTTCAGTCAAAATATAAACTCTGCTATATGTTTGGAAAAAAAACGAAACGAAGAAAATTCCATACTAAAACACGTTGTATAATTTTTATGTAATGTACTGATTTTCAGAAAACATATCCTATCGTTAATTTTACAAGGTGAGGGCACGACTTGGGAAATTCAGTTCGGGATGAGACTTGTTATATTAATAGGATGTTCATTCATTAAAATGCTAAAGCGCAATGGCCAGCCAGGTGGAGAAAATTGCCCTCAAACTTTCGGCATAGCTTTCGGCAGTAAGATGCAAACGTTGTTGAAGCGTTTCATAGTACAAGCGTGCAAACCTATTTCCCAGGGTTCGATCCTGCCTCCGTTTTCTTCTTTGAAAATATTTTTTTAAATTAATGTTTAATTAAATTAAAAATTTGTAAACATCTTTTTATTAAAATATTAATATTTTTTAAACATTAAATAATTTTTATTCATATGAAATATGACTCATAGTCATAATTTAATTTTTAGACAGTTAAATAATCATAAAAACAACTTCAATGATGTTCAATAATAAGTATAATTACTAATATCATTATAAGTCATTAAAATTTTTGAATGATTCCGTTAAAATAATTACAAAATTTTCGTTCTAGTGGAAATCTTCTCTACGGAACCGGTTTTGACCGAGAAAGAGAGAGCAACAGTTAAACTTTTGAATACAGAGAAAGACGGTCAAAAATCTTTATTTCCCAACAGATCTTTAAATTAAGCGTACACCATTTATTAATTATGCAATATGTCAAAATATTCTTTTATTTCTAATGTTTTTATGAGATGTTCTTGTATGTAATTAAAAATTAATAAATGCCGAAAAATTTCAAAATTAACATAAGAAAAAAATCTTCATGAAATTCTTTTACGATGAGAGCACTATCATACTTAGCTAATGAGAACAACTATAGATAGTTATTCTTAAGCACCATTGAATTTATATTTATAATTAATTATTTTTTTTCTTGGTAAATAATTTTTGAAATTAATAGTTTCAAATTAAATTTACAATTTATAAATATTTAATTTAAAATATTAATCATTTGATTGAAAAATAACTGTTTATTTATATGAGCCTTTGATTACAGTTATAATTTAATTTTTAAACAGTTAAATAATTATAAATGCATCCCGAATTATAATTTTCCGACTAAAACCAGTTCCGTAAAGCTGGAACGGAAATTTTGTAATTACTTTAACGGAATTATTCAAACATTTTAATGGCATATAATGATATTAGTAATTATACTTATTATTTAACATCATTGAAGTTGTTTTTATGATTATTTAACTGTCTAAAAATTAAATCATGACTATGAGTCATATTTCATATGAATAAAAATTATTTAATGTTTAAAAAATATTAATATTTTAATAAAAAGATGTTTATAAATTTTTAATTTAATTAAATATTAAGTTTAAAAAATATTTTCAAAAAAGAAAACGGAGGCAGGATCGAACCCTGGGCAAAAACTTTGCACGCTTGTACTATACTGACCATGCTATTCACGCTTCAACAACGTTTACATCTTACTGGTATATAAGCTATGCCAAAAGTTTGAAGGCCATTTTCTCTCAATTGGCTGGCCATTACGCTTGAGCATTTTAATGAATGAACATCCTAAAGGTATAATATTAATATACCAAGTGACATCCCGAACTGAATTTCCGAAGTCGTGCCCTTCCCTTGTTAGTTAAACATATTCCTCCAAAGAATACTTTCATATAAAAGTATTTAGTGTTGGTAAGGCAGTGCAATAAAGATCAGACAACAAATTTTGCATGCGATAACATAAATAAGATTCTACTAAATTTTATTTAAAATAAGTGGCATTATTGCTGATTTTTGGCTTACTGAGTAATAATTCTTTGCTAATAAAACTTTTAAAATAGTGATGTTTTGGGAGATTTCAGAAGTGAAGACTTAAAAGTGATGAGTTTTGCATTGACATGCTAAGAACTTACAAATATCTGTCAGTCCTCAAAACCATATTTCTCAAAATTCATATTTTAAACCTAAGTACTTCATCATTTGGGGAAAAGGTTCCTTTTTTAAAGATGTATAACAGTTGTCAAAAGTTTAGGAGCATGAATCAGAATTATTGAAATCAGAAATGATCAGATTGAAAAATGAGGAAAAATTCATATGAATGCACGTCAGATAGTTAGAGACGGAAATATTTTATGCCAAATTATGTATTTTTTTTCATCTTTCATAGAAGTTAGTATTTCTTTTTTTAACAACAACTCTCATACTGAATAAATACTTGATTGAGAATTAAAATTTGAAGAATTTTCATGTATGTAGAGAAATACTATTTATTTAATCAAATATTTCTTTGAATAAAGGGTATTAATCACTGAAATGTTCTTACATAGATGAATATAATGTATACTGTAGATTTTATTCCCTTTCAATCTGAATAATACAACGGGCTTCTTATGTATTAAACGTTTCATTTGTACTTTAATTTAACATGTCTGCAAATATGCAATGGTGTCAACTCGTGCTCACGTGTTATATATAGAATGCGTCGCTCTGATTTAATTTTGGAATCCATTCCATATCTTGCTGGAGTTAAAAAGAACGTGACGTCACATAGCTCTAATTTAATTTTGGAATCCACTCCATATCTTGCTGGAGTTAAAAAGGACGTGACGTCACAGCACAGTGTAAGGTAACGTATTGTAAAATGTTAGATGTCAAGCGCAATAAGGTCTATCATATGAACTATGACGTCACGTGAATTCATTCCATTATTGGAATACGGAATATCAAGGATAAAATAAATTTAATTTCACCACTAAACAATATTTTCGTCGTTTATTATGCCACACCAACTGTCACAATTTTTTGAAAATTAAGAGAGGAAGAAAAAATGAAATTTTTCACAAACATTAACGAATATTTATGATTTTTTTAAACATCTGTTATAAAGATGTTCCTATCAGATATGAAAAAAAAAATCCGAAATATTGGATATTGGTTGTGAAAAATTGAGTATTTTCTTCCTCTTCGAAATTTCAAAAAATTGAGATAGGTGGTGTTTTTTGGTGGTGTTGTTAAGCGACGATTTCAAATAGGAAATTAAAAGTTAAATGCACCTAAGAAATTGAAAGAACCGGTTTTTATAATAATAATTAACATTTCAAAAAACAGAAAAGTAATTTTCATTCCATTTACAAGATTTATAAAAACGCTCCTGAATACACCATAATAACTTTCTGCCGATGAAGATTGTTGGTTTTGTGCTTCTATCTTCGACACACTTAAAACGCTTTATATTTTTCGATATAGCGATTTAAAAATATGGCTGGAGAGAACTTTTCGCCTGAAGTGAAACAAATGTATGTAATGACGTAGAGCTGCAATTCATTCATCTATATTTAAGTTCGGCGCACGAGCAGTACGTGCTGGTGGAAGAATCCGGGGAGGTGTGTTAACCACAATGATTCGATTAAACTTGAATACATTAAATTTTGATTGGATGCCAGGGTTGTGACGTTGCACTGTCTTACTCTTTTTTTTTCTTTTTTCGTCTGAGTGGAAAAAATATGTGTCACTGAATAAAACGCCGTCCAACGCCAGACGCAGTTAAAACAATTATGACGACCAGACACTTGAGATGTCGAGCATCATAAATCTGCTCCAGTCGTCGAGTGATCGTGCTGTCTTAAATTTTTTTATATAATTTTACATACATAGTAGGCAGTACTTTGAAGGACATGCGAAGCATTTGTACACATCGGATTGTTATGTGTTTGTTGGTCTGATATTCAACCGATTCCAACTTATTGATAACGGCCCTGTATTTGATTGCGCGGTAATCAATTGACACTGACCATCCGATGTCCACGGTAAACAATTTATTGAAAAGTTTCAACAAACACCGAAATGAACTAACGCATATCACCGAATCCAATCTCTATGCAAAACTCAACGTACGTATATTTGTTTGTTCCCACATCACTTCCGAACGGATAAAGGGATTTTCATGAAACTTGGTACACATGTTCCTCATTAACCCACTTGAAGTATAGTAGGAGTAATTAAGCCCTAACACATTCCCTTAGGGTAGGGTGGGGCAAAGTAGCCTAAATACATGCAATAGAAAAGCAGCTGGACATGCTTAGCGATTTCGATGAAATTTGGTATATATATATATATATGTTTCTCATGAGAAAATTAAAAATACTGTAGGGTTAAATAAACCCTTACCCAATCGCTACGGATAGGGTGGGGCAACGTTGTTTAAGTGTATCAAATGGACCGAGTGACATGCCATTTGATACTACTGGATCGATTTTGATGAAATTTGGTACTATGTTCCTCATTGGCAGACATGAAGTACTGTAGGGGTAAATATGCCCAAACACACTCACTCAGGGTAAGGTGGGGCAAAGTCACCTAAAAACATGCAGAAAAAAGGTCATGCTGATCAGTTTCGATGAAATTTGGTTTATATGTTCCTCACGAGCCAACTAAAAATATTGTAGGGTTAAATAAACTGTAACAAAATTCCCTCGGGTAGGGTGGGGCAAAGTTGTTTAAATGTAACAAATGAGCCGGTTGATATGAAATTTGATCTAGATGGATTTTGATCAAACTTGGTACGTATGTTCCTCATTTGCCGATTTAAAGTACTGTAGGATCAAATTCGCCCTAACGCAGTAACTCAGGATAGTGTGGGGCAAATACTCTAAATACATGTAACTAATGGGCAAATTGACATGCTCTTGGATATGATTTGGATGATTTGGATGATTTTGATTTAATTATGCACATATGTTTCTCATTGGATGACTAAAAACACTACAGTATTAAATAAACGCTAGCCCCACCTATGATGGAAGAAGGGGCAAAGTCCCTTTGAGAACGACTATCACGCGAGTGTGCCAGATGCTTGGCATATTCTCTCCCGACTGGCGCAAATACGTGCCGGCTCTTGTCGCTTTTAAATACCGCCTGACACGCCAGCGTAACGCCAGCTTTAGTGCAATTAGGCTTAACTAGAAAAGGGCCTCGGGAGCCACGCGCGTTGGGTAACGTCGGCCAGATCGAACAGCACGTTTTCCGTGCGGCCGTCCTCAAAGGGTTAAATACACGTAACAAATGGGCTGATTAGCATGAAATTTGATGCAGCTGGGGCGATTTTGATGACACCTGGTGCGCATGTTCCTTATTGGCAGACTTGACTTACTGTACGGGGCATATAAGCCTTTATCCAGTCCTTTAGGGTATAATGGGGCAATGCCACCTAAATACATGTAACAAAGGGACTGATCGAAATGAAACTTGATTCACATGTTTCAACATGTCGAATATGATGGAGGTAACTCTGTTTTAATCTACCTTTGGGATGATAATTGCCGATAATGCATGTAGAAATGCTTGTTTTGAGAGGGTGGTGTAATTTTCATGAAACATATTTCATTTAATGATTGAGTCACTTGAACTGCTGAAATTTTAATCGAAAAATGACTCCAATATTGTTCAACAAAAAAATACCGCCATGAGAATTCGGCCCTATTGCACATCCTTTCGGTTAGGGTGGAGGTGCGTCATTGAAAGCAATTTAGTGAATGGAGCAATTAGAATGAAAATTTTATATCCAGTGTTTCTAAAATAATAAGATGTCCAATAAATGGAGTTATTATATAGGAAATATTTGGAATACAGTATACTTATGATATATACTGAAATGAAAGAAAATTTGTGTTCATTTCATCAATATTTAAAAAATATTCTTTCAATAAAGAAACATAAATAAACATATGTTAGTTATAAAATATTGTTCACTTTATTGTCTCCCACAAGATTTTGACCTGAAAATGACCGGGTAGCGCCGGGTATTCTGCTAGTGTTTTAATAAAAATAATTTCATTTCGTTTGCTCTATTGTTTTTTACTTTAGAAAATCCCATCGTGTTAGTTGGTTATTAATGCATTTCTATTAAAATTTGTTTAGTTTTTTTAAATCGAAAGTTTAAAGCGTTTCAGCATAGTTTTCAGACTGTCGATAGGATATGTTAGCGATGTTAGATTCGTCATGCTACAAAGTTCTGAAGTCGCGGGTCAAACCTCCTTTACCTTGTGTGGCGTGAATATTCGGAGAGGGGATGTCGCCTCAGGTGTTCTCCTCGTCATATGATCATGGTTCAAAATTACGAGCCTTTTACCAAAATAGCCCTCGTGTTGATTTAGAAAGGGACGTCAATATAACTGAAGCTAAACTAAACCATCTAACAGGTTTATTGTAAGTTGGAAAAAGTAGTATCTACTGCACGAAGATCTTCATCAAATTATGAATGAACAACTCATTGCATTCTCTTTTAAACCAGTGTTTTCCAACGTTGGGCCCACGCTCCACAAGGGGGCAATTTGATTGTCAAGGGAAAATGGACTCGTCCAGAGTTTAGTTCCAGAGTTTCGTCTATTGTGATTTAACTAGAATATAAAAATTGTCAGCAAAAAAAGGTGAAGTTAAGAAAAATGATATCGTACCTAAATTTCAGTTCTCAATTTATATGTTTTGAAAATTAACTTACTGTGTTTCTCAACAATTTCCTTCCTAAAGTAATTTCCTCCTTTCTATTCGCGTGCATGAAAGCACGATTACTCGAAAACGCAATGAGCTAGACGGATGAAATTTAGCATATGCTTTTATTGCTAGAATTGTAGATCTATATCCAGTTTTGAACGTAAGCCGTCAAAAGACTGAGCAGGAGTGGCGTTTGAGTCTTCCCGACGGGGGCACGACTTGCTGTATGGGGGGGGAGGAGTATAATGAAATTAGTCTCAAATTTTCGCCAGATCTTAATTTATCTACTAGTTGAATACCCCGTTGATTGAAAGGAGTACAAAAATTTTCCCCGCCGGGGGGGAGAACAACATCACTGATGGGGGGCCGTGGCCTCCCGGTCCCTCCACTGGCGCCACCAACGACACTGAGCGTCTATCTTTCTGTCTATTTTTTATATATGATGACGATAAAAAACATAACGAGCTAGATAAATAAAATTTAGTGCGTGGTTTTGACACCAAAATGTTAAATCCGTATCAAATTTGGTTTGCAGTTGGTCAACAGGACGAGTTCCAAAATGCATACTTAATTCTCCTCACTATATGACGAAGCTGGTTCTCTAGTTTGTTTTCAACAATTATATGATAGTAATAAATTTTATTTATACTTTTTTCACACGTTAATACGAAAACCGGGTTTCAAAAATGTCTACTAAGGGTGACATACCTGGGTCGGATTATAGTTCAAAAGAAGTTTATTTCTTGTTTATTTAAGATGGGAGCGCAACACTGCTGAATTTTTTTTATTGATAGTTTATTTTGCTGCTGAATTATGGGATATGTTTAAGCTGTTGCATTTATTTTACTATTATTATGAGAAGTGGAATCTTGGTGAGAAACCTTCGTTTAATGTGATGTATTTGACTGTTTAAGCATTTTGGCGGAGAAGCCAAAGTGTTTTTGGTAGCCTTTTTTCTTAGTTTATCCTCAACATTAATCTTCCGCTTTTTGAATTTAATTTTTAATTTGACATTGCAGTTAATATTTATTTATTTATTTTTTATTTGATACTTCCTCGAAAGACAGCATTCTTCACTGATCAGGAATTCAATTTAACTGTCAGGTTTTAATTTCGTTTCATTTATAGTACAGAGGACAACTGTGAAAGAAGGTGTGGTCACTTCACAATCCGTCCACTAGGGATAATAGAATTTCTTTACTGACACTGTGGAAGAATAAACAATGCATGAGCTAATGTGAAGGTTGATCGGACATCATGCCAACCGCAAACGAAAGAATATCCACACCCTGTGCTATAACTACGGCAAGGACAAGTATTTGGGTATATCAAGTATCTGAAATATAGGTACAGTGTTTAATTCAAAACAGTGCAGTTAAGTCTTACATTCCTATGAAAGAAAAAGAAAAAAATCTTGGAGGACATCGAAAGTTGAAATATGAATAAATATACAAAAATAATACAAAATATAAATACGCAAAATACAGCTTTTAAACTCTTGGTTTGTCGAAACCTCATTTCTCGTAGAAATATTACTTCGATAATTAATAGTTCGTATTTAAACGTATCTCCTGTTAGGCATTGACCTATTTCAAATCAAGTTAGGTGGATAAAAACTAAATTGTTACTCAGAAACTTATTATGAAATGAACTCGAAAATGTTTAGTGGTCTTTTATTTGCTGACTTTTGTTTTTCACTTCTTAATATACAAAGAGAATGTGTTGTAATCGTCAAAAAATTGAAAGTCGAGATATATTTCGACATTGAGTTTGAATTCAAATAAACTTTAAAAAATACTAATAAAAAATTACCCCCCCCCCAAAAAAAAATTACAAAAGTATTGAAAAGGAGAGAAGAACTAACACGTTAAAGTTGAATTATTTGCGCATAATATACCCATGCTTGACGAAAAGTCTTGGGCAGGAATTTTTAAAATGCACTCGTCGATCCTACAGAGCTCGCAATATCTTTTAAAAGATCTTAAAAACTTAGCGTTAAATATAAAATTTCTCTCATTTATAGATTATGAAATAACTATTTCAAAAGATACTCACCTAAATGAACGAAAAATGGCTGATAAAGAGTTTGGATAGATGGTTTTTTTCCAGACTTGGTTAGAAAATAGAATGCCGCCTCTAACGACCGTACCCGTGACCATTCCGGTCTGTGAAAGGATTGATGGGCAAGACACGGGAATTTTATTTAAGACAACCCCCTCAGATATTTATACTATGCACAGCACAGAAATTTACACTATTATACAATTTGGTATCAGTGTTTTTTTGTCTGTTGTCGAATGGCAAGCAATTGATTGGAAGCACGAAATGTTCGCTCACTGGAAATACAACCTCAAATATATTTCCACAAGTTTTGGAAGGAGGCTTTGGATGTTGGTTTTCTTTTTTTAGGGAGGGGGAGGTCTGGTCATTTGGAGCTTGTTGGTGGAACTCGCTGGAAGGTTGAAGGCTAGAGAGGTCGGAAGAGATCTTCGTTTTCACTTATAAATTTCACTATCAAACGGATTTTTTGACCAAAAGATTGTCTTGAATTACTCACGATGGACTGTAAATTCTTGTACCGTTTTCAGATTATTTATCTGTATGAAGGAACTCTGTGTGTTTCAATTCGCCATAGACATAACAGAGAGAGAGAGAATTGCACGCAGAAAACTGTCGGAAATCTAAAATCAAAACTGAGTTTGCGAATGTATGTTGTACGTAATATTATGTTTGAATGCTTGCAGAGGAAAAATAAATGCAAACCTGTTACGAAGAGCAAGCATTTTTTGAGGTGAAGAAATAATATAGTCTTAGCACTACAGTGAAACCGTTCTCTAGCGGCCACCCTCCCTTCCGAGGAAAACTGACCGCTTAGAGGGTTTGTGTTTCGCGATTCAAAATAAGTACAGGGTGGACATAAATTATTGGACCCATTTCAAAAATTAATACACTAATTAATAATGTTACACTTGCATTTTTTTTAAAGTTTAAAAATAAAAAGTCTTTTTCCAGATAGGTGGTGATAGGTCCATTTCTGCGTTCTAAATTTACTACTGCGAGAGATTTCCATACGCAATGATTACCGATCAGCAGAAATCGTTGCACGTTTTCTGGTTTGATTTTTCGGTTTTTCTTGAGTATCTCGAAAACTTTTCTTATTTTTCTTCTAGCTTTAATAGTTTCACAGATAATGACTCTCAAAAATGGGAGATGTCCAATAATTTACGACCACTTAGAACCAGATAACGGCGCGTTACCTATCTGGGAAAAAAGCTTTTTAAAATGTAGTCTCATTTTTTTAAAAAAACCTGTAACATTATTAGTTTTTTTATTACTTTTTGAAATGGGTCCAATAATTTATGCCCATCCTGTATTTAAACAAGTGGTAATTCGTAATTTCTGATAAAGCGAATTTTAAGAACCACCTAAAGAAAAAAGTACTTTATACGAAAATTTTTAATTTCTTTTTGAGGAAAGATACAAGTTTTATTTGCTTGGATCTTTCGGCTTTTCGGACTTTTTTTCAATTTTTTTTAATTAAAGAAATCCTTAATTTTTTTTCTTCTTTAGTTGTTGAGGAACGGTAATAGTATCATCTATTTTTCCTAAAGTTTGTCAAATTAAAAGTTTCATTCGCTGATGGTCGCAATCCATACCAGCATCTTCTTTGTCAGAGTCAACATAAGAGCCTGAAAAGCACAAATGAACTCTTGAATGTCCAACCTCGATAGAGGCGGAAGCTCTCTTTTCTCCTCGCATTGAGAAAGGAATGATTCATTTCGATCTGATTTCTGGTGTCGTTTTTGAGGGTATGAATTTTTTGTTCTATCAGGTTTTGTTCTACTCAGGTCAGAGAGACGAAAAGAATTATTTCTTTGAAGTTGAACCGGCGACCAACCCGGCCGTTCAGAGGTGTTTGAGTAGCCGCTCCTAGAAGTTATTTTAACACTATGTCTATGGCCCGAAAATTCCGCTCCAAACAAAAGTGGCCATTGAGATGGGTGGCCGTTTTGAGAAATTTTACTGTATTTCTCATTGTGAAAAATGATTTATTTAACTATATATTATAATTTCTAGACCAGTTACTAAATCATTTGGTGAAATTGCTTGTTCGCGTTCGAAATTAAACGATAAAATTACAAACAAGGGTATTTTTTAGGGAACTGTAAAATCTTTGCTGTATTCTATTTTATTCAGAGATAGTCAATTTTGTTCATTGGAGTCAATTCATATTCGCGAGATACACGTCAAGGAAATCTGAAATCCATTACGTTTCTTGCATTTTCTGCTTGTAACATTAAGACAAATTCTTTTGTCGTTTGAAATTATTTTTAATTTCTTACTTTACATTTTCTTTGGAAATTTAAATATCTTAAAGTTCTTTTATCAGAACATTAATTAACTTTTTGTATTTATTAGTTCTTAAACTTAAAAAATTATTTTGTAACTTTTTCCATTTATTATAGTATGATTTGTGTTCAGCATCATAGCAATTTAGTCTATTCTATACTGTATTCACGTTATTTTAATTTATTACATATTTAGGTGATACCATTTAAATTATTTGTTCGATTGAAATTATTTTTTGTAAGTTAGTTTATAATTTGCACACCAGTGTGTTTGAAAAAACCTTTATACTTAAACACGGTACACAATATGGGCTTACAAATCTCTCTTCGAATTTTATATAATCCATATCCACAATCCATAAGATTGTTACGTAGGAACTCAAAAAACGTTTCCATACGACAATCGTCTTTCTCTTACATTATAGCAGCCAAAAGCAGAATAATATCGCATATTTTCTACTCAAAAAATGTATGCAAAATGCAAACATAACATCATAGTCCGGTAGAAGACAACAGATGCATAGAGTATCACGCTATGCAACCTCTAGCTACATAATAGATGCTATGCGCAGTTACGTTTGTCATGTGACTGTAATGTCATGTGAAATTATTTCACTGGTACAATGAATTAAATGATAAATTCAGATTTACACCTCATTATTAAGGCACTTAATTCGGCGTGCGCTTTACGATAACCTTACCATTTCAGCAGTATTTAAACGTTTCTATTTAAATAAACTTAATTTATGGTTGTAAGTTTAGAATTTTATAATCGATTTTTTCCTCACTACCTGATGCGCTAGCGTTCTGAAATTTTGTATAGTTGTCTGTTATCGATGACAATACAACGCTTTAATATTTTCAGAACTTAATTGTAAATTAAGTGATTAATTTTAATTAAATTTCGATTTCATGTCAGAGGCACCACTTGGCAGAAATATATATCTTAATATAAATAAAAGTCATTGTGGGTATGTGTGTATGTTCCACATCTCCTCCTAAACCACTGGCCCGATTTCAATCAAATTTTGAATACTTATTATTTAAGACAAGAGGAAGATACCTGTCAACCTTTCGGAGCCCAAAAGTTAATTAAACAGTCAGTTAATTATAATTATTAACCGAAACCGTTTTTCCTCAGTAACTTCGGAGCAAATTATCCCACAAAAAATATTTTCATACCATCATAAAGTTCAAATTTTTTTCTTTTCAATGATACCAATTTTATATGTCTGAAATGTTTTCTTCGATTTTTATCAATTTTTCAAAATTTGATAAATAATTGATTATATGCAGACGATTTTGAAATAAAGCAAATTTAAAGATAATCCGTTACTAGGCAACGGTTAGACTTTGAACTCATCTACCTTTATGTTCTGATATTTTTGTTTATTTTTATAAATATTTTATATAAGAAGAGAAAGATCATTGCCAACTTTCAAAAGCCCTAAAGTCAATTAAAATTCCAGTTAATTAGAAATTAACCAAGATTTTGGCGTTTCCCCGTGATATTTTTCGAAAATATCTCACAAATACTATTTTTACACCATATTAAATTTTTTAAAAATTAGCTTTTCAGTGACACAAGTTTAATTTCCGTTTAATCCGTTCCCCTGATTTTCATAATTTAAAAAAAATTAAATTGTGTATCAAATTCATAATTCGTTACAATTTTTTCATTGGGGAAGCACAAGACTACATGCAAAGAACATTGTAGAAGAAGACTAAAAGAAATTTGTGCAGGAACAACTATTGATCTGGTTTCGTTTAACGCTTTTTATTAATGAAAAAATTACTATCTAATTAATTGTCCCAAAACATTCGATAAAACCTTTCTTATACTCCAAGATTTATGATCAAAATTGAAGTACTAATGTAACAAATATTAATAACTTATGGAGAAAATTAGCTGTCGGAGGTTTTTAAAAATAGTCTGAAGTAGTTTTTAAATAAAAAATATTAGACATGAAAGTATTTTAATCCCGAGCAATGCTGGGCATAACAGCTAATTTTTAATAAAGAGAGTATATTAAACACTAAAACGTAGAAAATATTAAAACTAAAATATTTTAAAGATATGCTTTTATTGCCTCATTACAAAGTAGAAAATAATAATATTTATCAAAATAGTAAAAGTTGTTTTAAATATAATAATATTTAAAACAAAATTGTAAAAGCGTAGAGCTCTGGAAACAATATTAAAATTAAATTAAGCCACAAGGGATATCACAAGAAAGAAAATTCTTAAACATTCATTACAAATTAAAAATTCATTACAAATGTGATTAAAATTCTAACTTATTTGGAGAATTTCTATCAGCGCTCATTTTCTCACGCTTTTACGAATTAGTTTTGATCTTATATTTCTCATAAAAAAGAAGCCTTTTATTTTATAATACGCTAATAAAAGCCTGTTTTAAAAACTTTTTTTATTTTTGTTATTAAGTTTAGAGTTGTAATTCGTACTCAGTTGTTGTTATTTATATTTTATATATTTTTTTCGGAACAGCTAGTGACCGACATCTCAATGTTCCTGAGAACGACAAAAATTAGAAATTATTTTGATTATTAATTGTTGTAATTGTAAGTGTAATAAAATTTGTAAGATTTCTTTAAAGCTTTTATCCGATTCCATTCAGTAACTTGATTAAAAATCCATTGGTTCGAATGAACGAATTCCGATGAAGATGTATCTTTGAGTTTTGAATGCAGAAATAAAGAAAACCAAACTATAGAGAAGGAAAGAAACTCAAACCATACAGAAGGGACAGAAGAAAAGAAAAGTCACGACGAAATTCGTGATTCTTTCTAATAGTCTTAGCCAATTAATCCATGTTTCCGTTATTCATAATTGCAATTTTTGATTTTTTTGCTATAATTTTCCTCACTATTTTGTCTCATATCGCCTTATTTACGAAATTCAGTTTTTATTGATAAATATTGTTACTTATTCATTCCAGAATACATTTTTGTACAATTATGAGCTTAACTTTTTCTCAGTGCATTTTAATTGCTAGCCATTCTTAACAATTTTAAAAATTAATGATACATAAAAATGCACAGAATATTTAAGAAAAAATACAGTCATTTTTCTGTCAAGAAAATGTTACAATGAATGTATCCGTGTGTCTTTTTTCACAGCAATTCGATTGTAATCTAAGGGAGAAAGAGTAGAACAGTAAGCAATGTGGAACTCGGGGGAAAAAAGAGTTCCTTGAAAAAATTGAATGTTTGCCAAGAAGGACTGTCTGCTAAGTCAGTTTAGTTCTACATTGAACGTAATTGCGTCATTACACACTTATATCATGTATAAAAAATTTTATTGTCTGCAGCAAATTAACATGAATGCAATAAATAAACTTGAAAATAATAATCAAATAATAATAAAAAATTATTATTCATCCAAATTATATATAATAATTTTTATGTTTGAGTGTTTTAACCTTATGCTATAATTATATAAACTTTGTTTGATGCAAAACATATTTGATATTCTTTTGAAGTAAAAACGTCTTTCCGTTCGTGACAGTCTGTCGAACTTTCTTGTGCGACAAAATACAGTCAGATTTGAATCGCTAATAACTACGAGACTAATAATGTGAAAAGAATGGTTGACCCCACAACGTATAGATCATATCTGTAAGAGTTTTTCGCATAGTATTTGTTTTGCCTGTGACGGCATCGTACCAGTGTAGGCGCATGCGCGTGATTGTTATGAATTAGCTTTATGTAAGTTTATAAATAAGTTTAGCGTGGAAAGGCGTTTAGCTAGGAGGTTGATTCTGGTGTCATTTTAAAGAGCTTGAGGAGTATTACTAGGACCCAAAGTGAGACAATAAAAATATTTATCAGAATATCAGTAAAAATCGGTATTAATTTAAAAATTTCAAACTCCACATGCTTTTTTATTATAACATGCATAGTTTTCTTTCAATTGTACGAAACTTACAGAATACTTTACAATACGTAAAAAAAACATTGTACAAAAATTTGAATATTACGAGTAATATGAGCATTTGTAGTAAATAATGTTTTACTGCGCATACGCGAAATGTAATTCTATATACTATCAACAGATGGCGCCAACAAAAGTTACTCTAAATAAAACATCTAAAAGGCGCAGTTCGGGTCCGCTCCGTAGATTTTTCGTGAAACGTCGGGATAAAATCATAAAACAAGTATTTCGTATTAATATGTAATTTAATTATCAATCTCTTTAATACAATATTTACACAGACTAGTATAATGGTTACAGAATAGATAAATTTCAAGTTTACCGCATGTAGCAAGGGTCTGTGGTAGATTGTGATTAGTCTATTCTGTAACCATTTTCTATTCTGTCTGTGTAAAGTGAAAACGCTTGCTAGCATTTGTTGACGAGGCATGATGATTGCATTATGTGCCCCCATTAGTGAAAAGGATGTTGTTGTTGGAAAAGTTGAGAAACAGAAATAAAGGGTGCTCTTTTAAGTCTTTTACACTTCCTTTAATTTCAGAACATCTGCAGCTATAGTCATAAAAGTGGTGCATAGGTAAAGAGGCTACGCGCTACGCCATCAGAGTTTACAGCGCCACCTGGCGGGAAACTGCAAATTTAGCGTCCTTACCTCAAAAATGATAAGATAAAGGGAAAAAAACCAATTATAAAGTTGTAGAACATCATCGATTTAGTACAAAAAGACACCTTGCGAACAGAGCGCTGAAAACTTCATTTATTTGGTAGCGATTTCCAACGCTCTTACATGACGAAAGGTGTTAGATAGAGAGAAAAAAATAAGATTAAAAAAAACTAATTATCACAAGATATCTTTATTTCTGTTTTCAAATCGCTCACCGTCAGCTATAATACACATTTGGACCTTTTTATTTGTTTGAATTTATGTTGCACACTTTTTAGCATATTAGGTGGTATTAGCTCTGGCACAAGCATCAGTAATACGTCGTCTAAGGTCCTGCAGTGTTGGCGAAGAGGACACATACATCTGCAGTTTGAAGTATCCCCACAGTAAAATGTCCATTGGGGTCATTTTTGTCCGCAAGATTAGTCCACGTTTTGTGACGTCGCAGCTTCGGAAATCGCGGAAAAACAAATGTGCGTTTTAAGAGTACTATTCTTAGCACTAATTTCCATAAGCTGTCTTTTTGTACTAACTCGATAATGCTCCACAACTTTGTACTTGACTTTTTTTTCCCTATATCGTACCGTTTTTGAGTTAGGAACGCTAATACCGCACTTTTCTCCCAAGTGGCGCTGTAAGCGGTTTCATGGCGCATAGCCACTTTACCTTATCTAGACACCACTTTTATGATTATAGCTGCAACCATTCTGAAATTAAGGGGTGGGGATGGAGAATTTGCATTTTGGACCTTTTCCCTTTGAAAATTTGATGCAGATCAACGATTTTGGTACCAAAAACTCATACCAAGTTTTATTTAGCGTGAGTTATCGTATTCACATGTACATGGACGGGCTCACAGATTTGCAGTCCACGGAATCAAAAATAGTTATTTAATAAATCAGACTTTTTACTTATTATTTTCTTAATATATCTACATTAAATTACTGCAGACTCTATATTTATATTTATTAACAATTCTAAGAACTAATATTCAAGTTGTGTTAAATGCTCTATGTTGTAATGCCACTTTATCAGCATTGCGAGGTCAGGGGGTTAAGAGCCACCGAGCTTACTCACACAGTTCAAACGCCTCATCACAGGTGAAAATTTGATTAAGATATAAAATTTTGGTTTAAAGAAAAGATGCCGAATTTCAGTTAACTAACTCGATCCGTTTTTGAGTTACTATGGTCATAGACAGATTTAATCCCAATACTGTTTTGCTTTGGACTCGGGCAGGTCTAAAGCGTGGAGATTTATCAAAATTTTGAGAAAGAATTTTTTGGAGATGATAATCTTTCCCAAATGGTCCTTTCAAAATTCCTTTGAAAATGCTGTTGTCAATTTAAAGGAGTTTGCGATGCAGGCAGAACCACTCGAGAGATTTGTAGTAGTTATTAAAAGGAAAGGAATTAGAAGCTAAATTAATTGCAGATTGAAACGTCTGACTTTTATTTCGGTCTGAAATTCTTTCGAATTTTTTGTACCTTTTCATGCCTTCTCAGCTCCACTACTGTCCTTTAGCAACCTTCGAAGGGACTCGAACCGTCAGTGAGCATGATTAATGTGTCTAATATTCAAACCAAAATATGTCTGCCACTAGTAATGAAATGCACGTAAGAATAATATAGAATTTCGCGCACTATTTATTTTTTGAAAACATTGTGCATTTGATTGCGAGAGTTTTGAAATCTCCTTTATCTCTTTTCAAAATGTATAAAATGACACGCCGGTGTGCTTTGGATGTTGAAAAGTTTCTGGATTTCAAAAACAGAACAAATAATATTGTATTGTACACAAAAATAAGATGGATTCTAATTGCCAATTGATATTACCCGACCTCATATTAAAGATCAAATCTCTTCGCGAAAGTAATTTTTCAAATTCAAAGTGTAAACATATAGGAACATTTTATCGCTTTATAAATATTTTAAACGAGACGAACAGTTGCGCAATCTATAAATATCTTTTAATTTTGTTAAAAATGAACTAATAGTTTAGTTTCACGAATAATGAAGGTTTCAAAGAAGGCGAAATCTCTCCAAGATTTTAATTAAAATTCACACAAAAGCCACCTTTGTTATTTATCACAATAAGTTCAAAAAATTAAGATGTTTCCAAATATTGGTTTAATTATCATTAAACCAATTATTATTTTATTATTTTTTAAAATATTGGTTAATAAATGGATTCAGTTGGGGCTGAGTGTTGGAATAGTCATTTTTTCCCTCTTGAAAGGGAGTTCAGGTTTATTTTTAAAAATCTGCAATGCCTCTATGGAGGTTCAAGGTACTGATAACTAAAATTTCAGTCAATCTTTTATCCAGTCTATAGCACTAAAATATGAAAATCCAGTAGATTTTTAACCATTAAAAGTTGTATATAAAGGATATAATGAAAGATTCTGTCGATAAAAGAGAAGTCGGTATCACCGAAAAAAAAGACAGTGCCGTTAGCAACATATTTTAGAATATCTTCTCTCAAAATATAAATCAGAACATTCTTTCAGCTATTTTCAGAACTGAGTTTTGCATGTTTTATATTGTGAGTAATTTTTTATTTCTGTCATCAATATCGAATCACATCGTGTCTTTTAATCAACTCTTTTACTGAAATTCACTGATTTTTTTCCCTAAAATTTTGTTCAAGTTAATTCACTGACAATTTCTCTACTCTTATTAAACAAGATTAGAACTTCAAAAATTAAGTTAAAAATTATAAAAAATAAAATGAATAAAACCTTAATATAAAACACAAAAAAGCAAGTTAGAACGAAAAATACAATTAGAATGAAAGCAAAATGGAAGGAAATTGTAAAAGAACCAAAATGGCGATTCTTCCTCAGAGGCTAAGATTCTAATTGCATTTTTAGTTCTGTAGCTTTTTTGTGTTTTATATTAAGGTTTTATTAATGTTTATTTTCTATAATTTTTAACTTAATTTTTGAAGTTCTAATTTTGTTTTAGTGTATTCTATCAGAAGCAGCTGCATATGCGCCTTTCTGTATAATGCATAAGAATTTTAATTAATTTCTATTAATATTTAATTTAATTTTCGTTAAATTTTATCAATCATAACTCTTATTAAACAAGGATATAAATACGAAATAAGGGAAGATTTAATTGTGAAAGAGTTAAAAATACAAAAATAATTACAAACAACGAGAAGGAATAAGAATCCGTTGGATGACATCATCAGAGGCCATTCATGCATGCAGATTCAAAATCAGAATAATTTTTCTGTAGAGGAAAAAGACTTTAAGGTCTAAATTTAATTTGAATTTTCCTCTAAGGCCTGAACCCATTCCGGAATAAATTGGAAAGAAAAACATTTATCTTCAAACTATTTATCATTTATCTACAAACATCTTCTTTGTGGATAAATGTTTTTCTTTACAATTTATTCCGGAATGAGTTCAGGCCTTAGAGGAAAATTTAAATTAAATTTAGACCTTAAAGTCTTTTTCTCCTACAGAAAACCTATTCTGATTTTGAATCTGCATGGATGAATGGCCTCTGATGAAGTCATCCACCGGATTCTTATTCCTCCTCGTTTGTAATTATTTTTGTACTTTTAACTCTTTCACAATTAAATCTTCCCTTATTTCGTATTTCTATCTTTGTACTTCGAAATTTTTCCTGGATGATGCAGCACTTGCGCACACCAAATAAATTGCTTCTATTATTGTTGTTTTGTCTTTTTTAGATATTTAATCCTTATTAAACAAGCCATTTATATCTTAATGATAGCACGGCTATTCTTTGAATAAAATTCATATCTTCATTAATTATTTTGTTTATATTTGATGCAGATGTATTTGAAAAGGATGCAATAACTGTTTGATTTTTCTGAATTTTCTTTTAAAATAATACGATTCCACTTTGAAATATTAAAAACTTGTTTTTGGCAAGAGCAAACATGTAGAGAACCAAAGCTACAGTAATACAACTACAGAAAATACAGAGGGGACTTTACTTATTGCTCGAGATTTTTCATTTCAAACATGATTCATGTTTTCAACCATTTTCCTGTTAACCTAGAATCACTTTAATTTTCAAGTCTGCAGCGCCGGCATGGAGAAAGTATTGAAATCGTCAAAAAGTTTGGACTCCAGATATTGACGAATCTTCGAGTTTTAGTCTGATCGCTTTAGAGACTGAAAAAAATCTCTTTTTAAAATTAAATCGGTCTCTTCGTGCATAATATGTGAACACAATAACTCAAATATGCAACGATCTAGATGGGTGAAATTTTGGTTATACTCTTTAACCCTTTATAAGGCCGTGGCAAGTATACTTTCCACCAATTTCATCAATTTTTAAATGTATTTTTTATGGTTGGTCTAATTTCTCGCCAAATTTTTCTATGAATCAAAAACCATAGATGTTCCAATTTCTCTTCTCAAACCATAACGAAGTGTCTAAACTTGATGATTAATTATTAATTAAGAAAATTAATTCACAAAAAAAGCTAATGCCAGCGAATATGCTAAGTGGATTTCTATTCTTAAATGAATTTCAATCCCAAGGCCATTTTACTATAACACTACTAGAAAAAAATGGCCAAAGGGTTAAACCCAAAGTGTGAATGCCTATCAAATTTTGAACACACTCCGTAAATGGTAAGTAATACTTTTTCAAAAAAGCTTCTCGAGTTTGCTCACCGTACAATGAAACTGCACGATAAAGGACCATATATACCATGCGCGTTGCCATTCATGCCAAATCAAAATAAGATGCACATTTCCAATGATTGCATTTACGTCTCTTCTCGATGCCACTCACATCGAAGCAAAATATGTGTTTATTTGGATGGGCGTTGCCGCTTTGTCTAGTGGAAACAGTTGCGAATCTAGGATTCGGGTTGGGGGGGGGGGGGGGAGGTCATAAAAACTTTGTATCGTCGTGACGAATGTCGAACCTCAACGCTAAAGTAAACCAAAACTCTTTAACTTTACAGATTCTACTCACCTGACAATAAGAATCATAAAAAAACAATACTTTCGATAATCTAATAAAAAGTACAATGAAATAACTAGCCAAAAAATGTCTTCGACCGCGTCAAAGCTACAAGTACAAGTGGAATGACTACAAAAGCAGGAAAATTTTCGAGCCTGTCAAGCCAGAGAGTAAAGTTGAAACGTTTTTATTATTTTTTTAAAAGAGGGAAATAAAGAAAAAACAGTTGTATTGATGTTAAATAAAATCAAGAATTCTGACTTGGCTCTGGGGGGGTGTAGCCCGATAGCCCCCCCCCCTTGGATTCGCCACTGAGTGGCAGTGTTAAATGCGTTTGTTTGTGTGCCAGTAATCGTGGTTGTAATCAGGGCCGGCCCGACAGAAGCGGGGCCTGGTGCAAAGTTGATTTGCGGAGCCTTGAAACAGATTTCGTTGCATCTTGCTGTTTATTACATTGTACAATTTGGTATAATAACGACTTATGGAATACACGAAAATGATAAATAACTAAATTATTTTTATAAGGTTAACATTTCAATCACACAAAACATGGTTAATAAATCAAATAGCAAACACAATTGCTTCATAAAGATATAAAATACAGTTTGGTATGCGACTTACTAGAATAAGGTTACAATATGCGATTTTTGTTTCATTTTCTTACATGTTTTCCAGAAAATTTAGTGACAATATCATCAGAAATTAGTTTTTGGGTTAGCTCGGATTCGACAGATAAAATGGCTAAGGAAGTAAATCTTTCTTGAGTAATACTAGATCGCGAGTAAATTTTTATTATTTTCAGTCTTGAGAAAGATCTTTCTGAAGATACGACGGTGTTTGTGTGTGTGTGTGGTAAGGTCTGCACAATTTTCAGAAAAGTAACACAATTTGGATACAATTCAATCGAGACTTTACTTTTTAATCAATACTTTAGAGACTGACGGGGCATCTAAATGCATTCAAATCAATACATTTTTTTAAAAATTATTCCCTACATGATTAAGTAAATATTGTAATATTTGTAATATTGCAATCCTGGAAGGCAGAACTCGACGACAAATTTTGATTTCATAAGTGATATCAATTCCACAAATTTTCATTTTGTAAAATCAGTCAGCTACGCGGGGCCTTGTTCCTTTGCACCGTTTCAGACCCCCTCCGGCCGGCCTTGGCTGTAATTAACAGTAACATTTTTAAAAACAAAAGAAATTAGAGAAAGATAGCACAGTAATCAAACTAGCATCATTGAAGTTATATCGAGAAAATATCAAAATTACAAAACCAGAAAACAACATTGCAAAACTACAGACGAAAAGGTAATTTTGGATACTTTCATGGGATTTTTATTCACTTCATTCGAGAATATTTGATTGGATAATGCATATTTCATCACATATTATGAATGACATTGTAAGATGAAATTTAGGAGAGAAGACTTCCGATTTTTCAATTTAAAACAAAATTCGTTGACAAAATGCTTAAATACCCTCTTTATATTTGTCTCCAAAAATTATCTATAAGAAAAATTTTTTTATTTATACTTATGGCATGTTTCGGAATTTATACAAAGACATGATTCAAAAAGAGATTCCTAACAGAAATATTTCGTAGATATCGGAGTTTTCGATTTTGAGGGGGGAAATAAATAAAGCGGAAAATGTTCACGCTTTCACATAGGAAAGAACATGCTATGCCAAACACCTGCTAAATCTCCATTCAATATTTTTTTTCCTTTTGCAAAGAATGCACTTTGCGCTGTCCAACTTTCACTTTTGCTGTAGAATTTCGTCATTATTTTCATGGTCTTGAATAATAGAAGGCTTACTGATAAGCTGTGTAGATGTACTGATTTCATGGCATTCGTGCAAATATTACTAAAATCGTTCAGTTATATTCTGATTTATAATAAAACTTTCTTATGAAAATCATTCAGCTACAGCGCATTATATTTATTTTCCCGAGTTAGAAAATATTGATTTGGAATTTTTATTTCCTAGATTTCCTTTAACGTGCCCCTTTAATTTTTCACCAATATGGTAACCCAACCGTTACTGCTTTAATATACAAGGTTTCCAAGAATTCCGTGACACATTTCAAAAATTAATAAAAAATCTAATAACGTTACAACTACGTTTTAATTTTAAATGATAACGCATTTCAATTTTTTTTCAGATAGGAAATGCGCCTTACGGTGGTCTAGGTGGCCGTAAATTATCGAACATTTCCCATTTTTGAGAGCCATTATCTGCGAAAATATTAAAGCTAAAGGAAAAATAAAAGCATTTATTTGTATAGAATTTACGCTCTTTAATTTGTTAATTCACATGTAGTGTGAAAACTGAAATTTTTTTTGAGATATTGAGGCAAAACTAAAAAAGGAAACCAGAAAACGCGCATCGGCTTCTGCCGATCAGTAACCATTGCTTACGGAAATCTCTCGCTGTAGCAAATTTAAAACGCCGTAACACCCCGCCGCGTTACCTATCTGAAAAAAAAAAACTTTTATTTGCTCTCTAATTGGAAAAAAATAGTAGTTGTAACTTTGTTAGGTTTTTTTTATTAATTTTTGAAATGTATTGTAGCCCTATATTGTTTGGTCGCCAAATGGCTTGCCATATTGGCGAGAAACTCAAGGGGCACATTAAACTAGATTTCAACCATTCTTATTTTCTTTATAAAACTGTCTTTTTTATTATGTGGGCCACATTTTGGAATATCAAGCTTTTCTTGTTAATTGATTTTGTTTCAATTTGTGATGATAAATATATTTAAAAATAAATTTCTGAAGATTAGCTGTCAACAAGAGCCTATAATCAACTTTAATTTGAACTTTTGTGTATATTTTTTAAAAACATTTTCAAGATTTATTTATGCAAATAATCATAATACAAATATCTACATCAAATACATAAAACATATACTTTTATAAAAACAAATTATAAGCTAAGAAATATTTTTAAAAATTATGCTAACTTCTCATTCTATAAACTAAATTAATTGCCTAACAAAACTGCAAATTTACTCCCTAAAACAGAGCACGAGACGTGAACCTGACTAAAAGAGACATTTTGCCTCAAAAATACTGTAGGAATACTGTAGGAAATACTGTTTATTTATGAATAAGAACTTAAAACGATGGGAAATACTATATTTAAACTTTATACTACTTGTATTAGAAATTAATATTGCTTATTGTAATATTATATTTACGTTAGAACTTACAATTAATGGGCAAAAATGTTAATGATGCATTTACGCACTAAATCCACACTACTGTTCAGTGTAGATTTAAGAATAAAGTTGAATTTCATTTTTAATTTTGATGTCGTGCTTGTTTAAATGTGATATTTGAGTAAAACAGCATTGAGTGTATCGGAATGTTTGTTTTTCCTTTAGTGATATCCAACAAAAGTAATAAACCCATTTTTATCAAAATCTAATTTTGACGAGAACATTTTGCATAATAACATTTTTAGCAAAATTTCATAACATTTTGAATAATATTTAAAAAAAATTCGTTTTAAAATATTAATGTGTATACAAGTAAAGAGGATACCGATATTTCAATGCATAAAGTCAAATCTTTTAAAAAATTTTTAGAATAATTCTGTCTCCCATTTTTAAATTCTGAGGAGTTAATATAATGGATGAAACTCTTGACAAACGCCAAAATTTGACGACCTGAAGCTATTGATCATTTAAAAAAAGCCTACAATGTAAGAATGTTTTAACTATTATTTGGCGATATGTCTGCGCTGCTTTAATCGATATCACTGTTGAGTACATGCTGATGACCTTGTGAAGACTTTTACAAGTGTTTAGCTGCTTAATGAAAATTCTTTCCAAGAATTAAACTCACTAACAGGAAAGACAAAGCTAAAACACGGATCCATTAACTATCGTGTTTGTCTTGTTGGACAAGTATTTCTGAATTTTTATGAAACTGTTTTCTAATACATTAATATTTTTGGACAGTAAATGTTCGGTCAAAACAAATTATCGCCTAAATAGGTTTACAAATATGATTATAAGGAAGTCTATAAATGAAAATCGATAGTTAATTACGATATAAAGAGGGATTATAAGACATGCGTGTGTATGAGTTATTTTTACACTAAATTGTGCTTTAAGAATTTTTAAAGCATTGATACTTGAATTATATATTCATCCTATATTTTTAATAGAAATGTTTGACTCGTAAAATCATTCCCTAAATTATTTGGACTCTTTAAAAATGTTTCTCGATTTTTTTCGTAGCTTAGGCACAAATATTTCGTAGAGATAGTTTTTGGCAGAATACTATATTTCTTTTTTCTTTATACAGACATACATTTTAAACAGAATTCTTGTAAACTTAATTAAAAAATAAACTTAAATCCGTTAATACACTAAAACATCTAAAAAGAATCATTTGGGATCACAAGGAAAACTTATAGCAATCATATTTATCTTAATTACCTTTGTTTAGTGTTTACTTAACACTAACTAGTGTTAAATAAACATTTTACTGAAGTTTCTCATCAATTTAAATATGGAATTAGAATTAAATCTCTCTCTTTCAAGCATTTTTACCACGCAATTTAAAATTTTAAAAGTCCGAAAATTAAATATTTTAAATCTTCAAAAGGTTTTTTCGAATGAAATAAGATAAAATGCGTATTGAATTTTCGTAATAAACAATTTTTGGAATACAAAGCATTTAATGATGAGAGAGAGAAAAAAAACCCGAAGAGCAAAACTTACTTTTCGTATTCAGAATGGCATCATATTTTTAGCCATGGTTTTGTTGGTAATGCTGTGTAAGCGGATTCATAATCAAATATAGAATATGCGGATAGGTATAGAAGATTTGCACTTCAAACCGTCTTTTTTTATCACTATTAAATGCTTTGTATACTGGAAAATATATATTTAGAAAAAATAAGATTTTATTTTACTGAAGAACTCCTTCGTGCCTTTTGTCATTACGTCAAAAAATTACGTGAGAGAGAGATTTAATTTGAAATCCAAATGAAAATTATCAAGAAATTTAGTAAAATGTCTAATTAACGCTGTTTAGTCAAAAAAGAATAAAAATTATTTTAAATGCGATTTGTATTATTTTTTCAAAATGCGACTAAATAATTTGACGCTTTGACGAACAAAAATAAAATGAGCAAGAATTCCAATAAAAATTTACATAGATTTAAAGAAGAAACACAGTATTTTTTCTAAAAAAATCTGAAATTTGTAACGAACGGAAATATAAAAATACGCAAAATTTTTAATAATTGTCTAGACAATTTTGGGAGTGACTGTATATTCCCTAATCTGACTTTTATTGGCATAAAGAGTTGAAGGTTGTCTGTACACTCTTTATTTTAAAAATTTCCACTCGAAATTATCCATCTATATTTTTCCATTTAAAAAAGTTTTGATTCGTCGATAGCATAGCTCCACAGATATTATGATTTATTGTTGTGCTTTGTTACTAAGTTTTTGATATAGCTATTTCTTTCGAATGTTTCCTTATAAAGTATTTTAATATTTAAAAATAAACTTCGGAATTTTGTGTAGTTGAATGTTTAGAAAAGGTGATTAAGAAAATACTATAATTATGTCTTGATAATTCTATCGACTATTATCACTTTTTTTACCTCTTTCAAGCCTGTTTGATGTAATCTAAGTGTATTTTCCTCGAAATTGTCGTTCTCACTCTACTTTAAATTTATTTAGAATGCTAATTTTTGATGGTTTTAAAAATTTAGACGTGGAAAATAAGACTTAACAGCCTTTTAGTTATCAAAATGTATGTACTACACTAATCTTCAGAACATATCAAGCTTAGCAAAGCAAGGTGGCTCGTAACTTTCATATTGTTCAGGTCAAACTACTCTTTAAATTATTATCTTCTCTTTATATAAATTTGAATTTACTCACAGTAGCATTTGTTGGAACAAATATGTCCGTCAGTAATGAAAAGGTTGAAGTTGACTTCTCCCATAAGCATTTATTTTCTTTAAGAAACCGTTTACTACGACAGAACGGAATGAGTAACTTGAAAACAAACGGAAGGCTTTAAGAATGCTTTTTTCGTGTTGATATTCATTCAAGGCCATTCTAGGATGCAGTGTTCTTGCCAATGCCACGCAAGCAAGACAGAATTAAGTCTTCCACTTATTCTTCTTTCTACTATAAATTGGGGAAGAGAGAGAGAAGACATCTCAATTAATGTAAAAAGATGTGACATTTCTGCTTATTCCTATGTATTCAAGAGCCAAGAGTAATTAAAAGTACAACTTTATAGAACATTGTGACAAAATTGCTATGTCCTAAAATAAAATGTTAACAAGAGGTTGCAAACGCCACTTATTTTTAAAAAATATTTTGTAAAAATGTGAGTTAATAATTAAAGATTAATCGTTTACAAATTTAGCAAAAAAATTTAAGTTATCAGTCGAATGAATAGTGTGAGAATATGCACCAGCAACATGGCAATTTCCATATTTCTAAAAATATGCATCAGATTATTTTTTTAATAAAATACAGGTCTTTTGTAAGTAGTGGTTTGTTGATTTATTATTTGACAAATTTAAAACAATTTTAAATGAATATATTTTTTTCTATTTTGTTGAAAACTAAATAAAATTTTAAATAAAAAATAGCCTTGCCACTTCAAACTTTTGATAGTTATAATATTCTAATTGCCATTTGTACGAAGAATTTGTTTTGAAAAAAATAAAGATAATTATAAATTTTTTAAAAAATGAAAACTAATGCAGTTAATATCATATGTTTATTTTTTACATTGAACTGCATTGAAATTATGGTTTCTTTTTTCTTTATCTGCACGTCAAGTTGAAAATTAGTCTCTTTTTGTCTGCATCAGATATATTAACTCTTTTTTTTAAAATCATTTTATCGTATTTATAAGATTATATTGATTAAAATGGATATTAGTGCAACTGTTCTTTATTTATATAATGCTATGTTTGTTAAAAGTGAGCATTTTCATTGTTAATTTTGTTTTTATCCCTTTTTTATGATTTTTATAGCTTACTTCCATTTTGGTTTCTTATAAACAAATTTGTAAAATTCTTTATGACAGTATTTTTCCGTTTTTAATAAGCATTTATAAACACTTTTTCTTTGTATAGACTTAAAGTTATTCTTACAACTCTTTAAAAAAGCAGCAATATTGCAATTTCTGGTGCGATTTCCTATAATTTCAAAGTTATTATAAGTACAGAAATCTTTTTCACCCTTAGATTAATCAAGAGATCTGTTTTTCAAATACAGTAGAAATTTACTAATGGTTACCAGCAAAAGTTCGGATATTGTTTCTTGACTTTTTTAGAAAAAAGAGGATGATAAGAAGATATTAGAATTTTAGTGGTTTCTTTTATTCAGTCATGTTTTTAAAATAACTAAATTCCCAGCGGGAGAGTTCTCCCCTCAACTCTCTCGTATATTTTCATAATAGGGCACATTTTGTTTATAGCTTCGTCGTATAGTGAGAAAAATTGAATATGCGTTTTAGAACATATTCCCTTTGACCAATTGCGACCAGAATCTGAAATGGATTTGCAGTTTTGGTGTCAGGGCCAGACATTTAATTTCATTTATCTCGCTTGTAGCGTTTTTGAGTTAGCGTCTTCACATACCTACGAATAGACAGACTGACATATAATAAACCTTTTGACATATGAGGTTAAAAAATTTGATGTACTTTTACTATTCTTATGAGAAAATTCTGTGCTTAACTCTATAATGACGGTTCGGACAGATTCGCTTGATCAGATTCTAGTCATTTAATAGCAAGAAAAACATTTTAGTTGATAAAGGGATAATTTCATACATGTAGCCCATTTTGGTTTTGAGTTATTGTCTTCACAGATGGACAGACATACTTACAGACTTACGGTGATGGATTTCGTCCAAAATTTGATACAGATGTACAATTTTAGTGTATCATCCTCATACGAAATTTAATTCGTCTAGCTCGTCCCGTTTTCGAGTTCATAAACAAACAGACCGACATAATTCTCAAAATGGTGTTTTCGGATTCAAAGAGGTCTAAAACGTGAGGATCTATCAAAATCCCGATTTTGAATTTTTTGAGGATTAAAATGCCTCTCTCTTCAAATGCGGGAAAACAAAAAAAGTTCTTCCACCGATCTTTTGATTTCATTCCTGTTATTTGTGAAAAAGTATCTTCTGTGGATTTATTATTAATATTTCTTTTTCATCTTCTTTTGCAGCGCCTTATACAAGAGCCGTCTAAAGACATGCATCTTCCTGCACTTCCTCCTATTTTTCGGCATGTTAGCCAAATTATCCGAAGACATCCTCGATCGAATGGACATTTTCATTTTGGAATTGGAAGAGCTCTTCATCCCTAAACCTCTTCCCTTCGAATACCTGTGGACGGGGAGCATCATCTGCGCCATCCTGGGCTTGCGGGCCTTGTCTCGCAACAGACTATCCTCCTTGAGGAACTACGCAGCGGGCACTGTGGTTGTCGGTGTCTGTCCACTGCTCTGTGCCGCCGTCTGGTTCTACCCCGACGTAGCAGAATATGCCGAGAAAAAGCAAGAAGCGGAAGTGGAAAAATGGCAAGGAATACCGGTTGGCGTGTTGTGGTACTTCTTCATTGTGGTAGCTCTTCAAGTGCACTTCTACTCCATTTACTTTGCGTTCAAATTGATCAAAATTTGGCGGGTCAAACTTAAAAGAGCTTGATTGCAAACACATACTACTATCTCGAACACTGTTGGCGACTTTTAATAGGGTGATTTTTGTCTGTACCGACCTGCCACTCTCTTGACGTGAAAGCTGATCTGTAAGAAATGAAGCTTAGGGAGATGGCTACGTTATGTTGTAATTTGTGACCTTACCTTCCTTGTGATATACCTAAAATCGATAATGCACCTGAAGTGTCAAAAGAATCCAAATGTCGATACCCAGAATTGCCAATCAAGATACCTAGAATCAAATATCGATACCCAGAATTACAAATCAAGATACCTAGAATCAAATATCGATACCCAGAATTACCAATCAAGATACCTAGAATCAAATGTCGATACCATTCATCCTTTGGCTCTTTTCCTCGAAGATTGTATTCGTTATTAAATGGTAAATGCGTCCAAATATAAAGAAGGAATTGGACAGCGCGAAATCTTACGGAAATTTTGCTTTTTGGTATACGTATTTTGATGCACTTCTTTGGGCGTATTAGACATTTTTATTATCTTCCAATATGCAGTATCATTTCAAAAATTAAACTGAAAGATCGCTATTTATAAAAAGTAAAGAGATAATAAAGTATTCCAACCGTTTTCATTTGATTCTATTGTTTTAATTTTCAGAACACTCCGATTATTAACCTTGCATTTGAGTTCTTAGAAGAAATTAAAATTAGGTTTTATTTCATTTAAAAATAACTTTGTTTTAACATAGGTCGAGTTATTACACGTGACTATTTTTCAAAAGAGGCCTACTAAACGAACGATTTCGATTCCGATTCGATTGAATTATCGAATGATCCGATTTATTGGACATATTTGCTACTCCTTCCATTCATATGAGCTTCGAGATCAGGCGAAGAGATTCTAAGCATCAACTTGGAACTAAAAGCAGACGACAATATCTGCCAGCTGTCTTTGAAGGAAAATATGTTGTGTGAATAATTTTTGTTTGTCCTTAGTTAACTTACATCAAGCTTCGTTTGTTCGAGGTCATTTGGATTAGAATCATTGACAAAATCTTATTATTTTATTTAGCTAATCATTAAAAAGTTCATCGTATTATAAATAAAGGGCACTTATCTAACGTCTTTGCCAAACTGTTCCAGACAGATATTATGCCAAAGAGCTTTCAATTAATTTATTAACGATTTATTTCAAAGACATCCATTTGACTCTATTAAGGATGAGCAAAAGACAAAGTGTCTCTTTTCATTTTTAGGATATTGAGTTTCGTAGAACATAATGAGTTGCTTGGAAATTACTTCTTATTTATAATCGTTATAAACCAATTTGTCAAAATGTAATTCATAGCTTTGTTATCTTTGTTTTGTTTTAATTCGTGAAAAATATTTTGAAATATATCTGTGAATAATATTCACTCATTGCTATTACAGAAAAAAGCTCTTGAGATTTTGATAGGAAGGTTTTTATTGTGTAAACTGTGAATTGTGTTCATTAATTATTATTTGATCCATTTTTGACCAGTTAAAGTTTGATGACTTCTATGCACTATTTGTTTGTGTGGCCTATTTTGCTGCCTCTTACATTTTGTTTTGATATTTTATGTTCCTTTACCATTTCAGAAAAAGGCTCTAAAATAAGTTTTGTTTTTATGTGACACGAAGTTAGTTTTACGAATTCCATATTATTTGAAAGAAGCATCTACTCTTACTTTTTTTATTAATTGTTAAAATTATATTATTTATTTGCCCAACTTTAAAATGAATTCATTGAAAATTATAACAAATTCTCAATATACTATGCAAAAATGTATTTTTCTAATTGTTATTTATTAAATAAATACATATCTATATATAAAATCTTAGCGGTCTTTTTTGTTTTCTTTTTTAGGATTACATTAGTAATAAAAGGGCTGGAAATTTAATAGTAGCAACTTAGTTGTAAGAAAGACATAAAACGTGATGAGAGTGTTTAGCTTATACACATGTTATTTATAATCGTAACCTACCTCCCAATAAATGGGTTCGTCCATCAAAATCTAAGCTCAGATGCAGCGTAGTAAAAAGACGTGTGTTGGTCAGCAGTCTAAAGTTGTGCAGTAACGATGTATCGCACCAGTGCGCAGCATTCTCAAGCAATCACCTAGGCAAGGCAAAAACTGGATCGCGATGGGTGCTGCTTCACTTAACCCGAGAGAACGCGCGCCTTCTTAGGGAACGCTAAGACGCGCGGGGGTCATAGAATGACCTAAAACTAAAATTAAACCCTGCGCTGTTAAAATCATTATATATTTAGTTGGATAAACAACGCTTTTGACTTTTAGACATTAAGAATACAGTGCTTAATACAAATCAAATTTACTCCATTCATTATCCACTAATAAAGCACGCTTTTCTAGAGGTTCGTTTCTCGAGCATCTCTTTCACGTTAAAAGTTTCGTGCCCATTTCTTGATAAATATATTCGTTCATTCTACAATTAAATGTTTAAATGTATCATGTAAGGGCTATCGTTGATGAATAACTCCCAACTACTCACAGGGCTCGTCAGATCTTTCTCTGGTCCTTTTGTTCCAGGTCAGCGCGACACAATATTATGACAAGGAATATTCTGTCTAAATTTTGTTTTTCTCCACTCAATGCCCTCTTTTGATGAAAACAATTCCCAGTTATTCACATTTTCATTTCCAGAATTTCCTTCCTCTTCCGATTCCGTATCATGTTCGCAGAAACTTTCATGATCTAAAAAAAGTCTCTTCTAAGATATCCTCAGGTCCATTGTCTTTATTGTCAAAGTCTGGAACTTCTTCAGTTTCAACTTCAGCAAGAAGTTTACATAAACACTCCATTTCTTTTTCGTATGGAGTCGGCATTGTGAGAAACAGTTAAATACTTCAATTTGGCAAGGAAAAAAAAAGAGCTGACCATAACAACTATGTGAAATAACTAATTTGTGGAACGAGCGGAAAGACGCGCAGGGTCATTTAACAATCCCAGTAACTGACCAAACGTGTATTAGGGCACGAAAGAATTCCGAAATGCTTTCTAAATACTCCGAAAAGCAGAGGGGGTGACTAACTTAGATACTGATAAGTAAGGAATGAACAGGTGGCTAGTTTTCCAGGAATCTGTGTTTTCGGAGCGCTTGGATCATAAAATGACCACCGCGCGTCCTCCCGGGTCACTTAACCGAAATGCAAAATGATTTGATTCTACGGAACCTTTGTGCTATTCTCTACCGAATTGTACCAGAGATTCTTAAAGCGATTGGCAGACCATCCAAACCATCAACATAATTGGTACTGCTACAGGTGTTCTATGGCTTCCACACCGTTGACAGAACGCCGCATCATGCCCCTGTTCTTGCAATAGTTACAGTTGCTGTTCCAGTTGGATGGACATGGGACAATTAATCAAGTCTTCTCAGAAGTTTATTCAAGTCTTCTCACTGTTGACAACAGGTTGTACACAATCCTCGTGACTATGTCGAAGAATTATAAATGTTTTAGGCAAACGCTGTGTTGCATATTCTGTATTTATATGGGTGTCACTATTAAATTTCCAATCTTCGCATATTATACTTTTAGTAAACGAAGATACATAGAATGGTTGTTCATTGACTTTCACACGCATTTGCCATCGTACTGAGAGAATTCACGATATATATTTTCTAGCTATCTATGAAATGCAATGAAGACTATTTTCTAAATAAAATGCATTTAATGACTTATTCGAGAAAGTTAAATATCGCAGAAAAGATCATTAATTGAAATTATTAAATTTATAATACTAGTTTTCGAAGGCGTTCAACTGTGAAGAATAATTTAAAGTAAAAAGACAAAGAAAAACGTAAATATTTAAAAGAAAAACTATCCCATTTGATGTAAAAGAATCACTTCATTTAACATCACTTTTTCAACATTTCTTTTGTTGAATGGATTACCCTCACATATTTTGAGCAAATGTCCAATAGAATAAATTCATGTGACGTTCCAGTCACATGGTAAACATAACCACGTATGTAATCTAACTTTACGTTATCTTACTCTGTGTTGTAACATCACGTCCATTTTTATTTCTTCACAATAAGCAAAGGGTTCCAAAATTAAGTTGGCGAAGCTCTTTTGACGTCCGGTAAGCGAGCACGAATCGACTTCATTGGATTTTATTAAAGCACTTAATATGTATTCTATATAAAATATTCAAAAGAAAGCAGAATCAAAAGCTATAAAATCATTGATGACGTTGTTATGCTTTTTTTTCATCTTTTTTAAATTCGTAATTTCTTTTCGCTCTGGAATATTTTCAGCATATAAAAATAAAGCAGAGCCATTTTTGAAATGTTTTAAACCAATGAAATACCACATTCAGTGTCTAGTTATAGGGGATAAGCAATCTTTAAGAATTACAATTAATCTTTTAAGAAGGATTTTAAACAATGGATGGCTTAAATATCTAACTGGAACCTAAATAAAAGATTTTGGCTTTTAATGCCTTCTATGACGTCGTTGATTTTTTTTTTAACTAAATGAGAAATTTAAGTACATTTATTTTCGATGTTTAATTGCGGTTTTCCAATGTAAAAGTCTACAGTTTTAAAGCTTTTTGATAAGTAAATAAAAAAAGTAGTAAAGTGAATAACCTCTCAATATTATTAAAAAGCTTGATTTAAGACATATTTTCAAATCATAAAATATATCACAGTTTCTACGCTGCGATGTATATCGATTTACATTACTGTATCGAAAGCTTCCAGGAAACATTATTTGCAGATGTTTAACGGATTCTGGAAAATGTAAAGGAAGATGAACGAAGCAAATCGTATTTAACCGTTTTAGTGCCGATTGAAAGTATCGTACCTATACGAAGAATTCCGGACCAATTTGATGAATTTGCTAAGGTCTGGGAAAAAGCTCATAAAAACAAAATAAGAATATTGTTTACAAAATTCAAAAAAGACCATATTACGAAATAAAGGGAGAATAAATTAATGCCAATTGCATTTCAATATTTGTTGAAAATAAATAAATATACCTCATTATGAAAAACAGAGAAATCAAATATTAACTTTTAATATTAATCGAATATTATTAATATATAACATTAATCAAATATTATTAAAAAATCGAATATATTAATAAAACCATTTATAACGTTTTAATTTATTTTGAGATAGATTTCTCTCGTGATGCGAATAGTAAGGCACCGACGCATACGCAATGACATCGGCACTAAAAGGGTTAACTTGAAGATCATACATGAAATAAGCCCTATCATTATAGACTGAAGGAAAGATCGACCAATAACGATAAAAAATAGACACTAAGATTGTGCAGAAAGAGCAATGACTCATATTTCAGGTAATTTTACATAAATTCTTCATGAAATTGTCACAAAAATATGTAATGTTATCTTTATTGAGAATAAAGAAAAAAGGGTGGTATTAATAATCTAAGAAAAGAATAATAATCATTATCTACATTATAAGACCTCTCAATATTTTAGCATTTTTTTCTGCAGAAATGCTATTGCGAAAAAAAAAAATCTTAACTCAGTTATATACACCATTTTCAAAAATCCCACAGCAAAAGCTCTTCTAAATACAATGAATTTATTTGCAAATGATAACCGAAAACTAAATACGAACTATTTCTAGATGCTGACAAAATTCATAACAATTTCTAAAAAGAATTTCCAAACGATTTCTTTCACGTTGTGTGGTTTAAATGAAACGTTTAGTGGTTTTATATAGAAGTGATTATTATAGCTCAGTTTCAAATCATGGATATTTCGAAAGCAAATCTGCAGCAAAAACATGTACGAGTTTGAAAAAAAAATTAACTTCAATAAGAAGTTGTAAAAATACCACATATGTTCTTCTAGAATGAATTCTATTATGAGATGAATTTCTCATCATAACATTGAAAACAATCACTGGTCCATGTCCTGTATACATCTGGCGGCATTGTTGTTATGATGAATGAAAGAGGCGAACTGTTAAAAGATGCTCTATGAATCACCAGTTGTTTCGCAACCACCTGCCTTTTGGCGGAGCCTTTTCAGGTGCAGACTGTGGAAAGTGTTGACAAATGCTGGGCTTGTTCCAACGTATTCGGGTGCAAATGATTCAAAATGCTTAATGCTACAAAATATGAATCGGAAACATTAATTCACGAAGCATATTTAAATGAGTGCGCGCATTTCAGTTTGGGAAGAATGAAGTTTTAGGTGTCTAAATTCAAATGCATAAGATGCCCTCAGAAGGTATTCGGTCATATACTTTCCAAGATTCAAGTGATAGAGTAGCTTTGTTTCGAATTCCTTGAGACCAACTAAACTGTGCAAGTTACTAGTATTATGTTTAAGTTACTAGTTTATGTTAAAAAATTATACTAAGTTTAGTTCTGTTTCAGTTTCTTTCACCCATTTTTGGACGCAGATGAAGCGTGGTCAGATTTTAGAAATTCATAGCAAAAATATGACATTCTGCAGATAGACACTGATAGAAAGGAAATTTGTAAAGCTAAACTCAGAGGAATGAAATGTACTTACTCAGTATTTTGAATTCTAATTGATAGAAGGCAGAAAATAAGATTCATGAAATGATATTCTATTTAAATTAAATGATTTGCCTCCTTTAAATCTTTGAATTATAGGTTTTAAAATGAATTTCCTTACCCTCACTGTTTCAAGTCGCTAAAAAAAAGAAACCCTACTTCAACCGTGAATTAGAAAACTGTATAATTTAGACTTTTTAGAAACTCAAGAAATAAGTTATTTATTTTGTTCTGCTTTCAATAATTTTTTAAACATGTTCAATAAGTCTTATAAATTTATATTCGTGAGATACTTAAAATAGTTTAATGTAGGAATTCCATTTGAAAAGAGTTAAGAATTAAGTTCCAACCTTCACAGAAGGATTTAGAATGCATGTTCTTACCAAATTGTTAAAAAGACGTGTCTGTGAATTAAAAACTGGACTCCTTAAATTCTGTGCCTACTGGAGCTCTGAGAAGAAACAGAAATGTAATGATACTGACAACAATAGCGAATAGTTTTTGTGTATTTACACATAAAATGAATCTGGAGGACAAAATTTCAGTATTTTTAGATGGTTTTATTTAACTTGACGTTTCATGTTTGTAACCATGGAATTTCGCAATCGATTTGCTAGAGGACATCAGGAATGGACAATAACCTATTTTAATGTTTCTATAACTTAATTTTCAGTCAATAATTAATTAAACTTTGATTAAGTACCAGTGGCGTCACCTGACAGTGAGTATGAGAAACAATAGACCACAAAGTTAAAAAGTTGAAAATAATTAAAATGAAGAAATGTTTGCTATTAAGTGCACTAATTAAAGTCTTTTTTAAATGAAATCTTATTTTAAAATTCTCTTTCTTACCTATTTCTTTACCTAAGATGCGCCGTAGTTCGCTCTATTGTCAACTAATGAGTTAAAGTTTCATCGTTATCATGCCTTACTTGAAGGTACCAACGCCGCTGACAATTAAATTCGGACAGTCAATGTAATAATTTATTTGAAAATAATTGTATGGAAGCTGAAGCTGTTTTCTTCATTGATGTTTCGAGCATTTCCTAAATACGAATGGTAACTGCCAAATTATGTATTATTCTCTTTACATAGAAAAGAGTTTTTCCAAATGAATTCGAATTAATCATAATCCGCTGTAGATTTTGCATGATATTCGCATTTTAATTTTTCTTCGGTTTTCTAAGTGATTGGATAAAGAGCAATTTGTTTAATAGAGTCTTATTAAATACTAGCCGCCTTCGGCGACCAGCTTGTTCGCCGGGAATATATTTTCAATTGACTCTCTTACGTTTAATTTGATATTCATGGTTCCCTTACCAAAGTAATTTTAAATTCCAAATCGTGATAGACATTTATATCATGTTCTTACAGTAGCCTTCCGCTTATTCTGTTCGTTGTCTGCATGAACGTCCTTAATGAAGTCCAGTAACTGTCTATGTCATATAGCATACAATGGCATCATCTTCACTCTATTATTCCTCTTGAAAACACGCATTTGATTTTAACTTTAAAATGGCGCGGAACATTTTACTTCCAGCAGAACGTTCGCTGAATGAAATGCTGATTAAAACATATCATTAAACATAAAAAAATATTACCTTAGCTTTCAACAATGGAAGAGAAGCACGCAAATAAATAATTGTTTAAACAATGAAAACGGTTTGAATTGCGTTGCAACAATTGAAAGTATTGTTGTAAATTATGCCAACAATATTTTTTTTAAATTTATTAAAATTAGAGAAAAAAAATCGTACGACAACTTAATTGATATCATTGAAAATGTAATTCTTTGCACTTTCAAAATTAATTTTTGTGCTTTAATATTTTCGACAGTTATTAAGGATAAACGCCGAAATTTTGCTTAATTTTTAAAATTCTAATTAAAATTTCAAAAAAAGATCTCCGAGGTGCACATCCCCACCCTCCAAAGTATGTTTGTACCAAATTTCATAGATCTAGCTCGAGAGGTGTGCCCTGCAGAGCGCCAACACACGGACACACACGCGCGCATTCTCCTTTATTATTAATAGAGATAAGAAAACAAATCAATCTGTTAAGCATGCCCCTTTTCTTTAAAAATGATTAGAAAATTTCATTTTAAAAATGCTACCGTAAAATCTTTATAAATCTTTAAAACTCCTAGTTCTTTTTAGTTTCCTTATTTTACAACAGCCACAAAAATGCACAATTATTTTCGGTTTTATATGTATATGATGCTTCTATACGTATCAAAATATTCCACCATAGCTTTGAAAGTCTTGATTAACGTGAACGAATGATTATACGCAGAATATTATACTATTACCATTCTGTTAACATTATAATACGGAAGAAAATATATGTGCTATCTTATTCTCTTTTATAATGAAATAAAAAACTTGTTTTTAGAATAACTAAAAAAATGAAGGAAATTTTCTGCGAAATTATTGTTGTTTACTTACGAAGTTATTTCATAAGTGCTAAATTCGAATTCCATGGCAACTGCATTGGTAAAAACTGAATTCAAATTCTACAAATTTACACTACCTTTCTTTAAAATAAAACCGTATTTATTTTTTAAAAATTGGTCTCAAAATAAGTTTCCAAATCATTTTGCATTCAGATTATAAAGAATAAATTTAAATCCGAGTGCATTACATAATTTTGCATACATTTTGTCCATCAATTAATTATTATAAATTGCCATAATGTAGATAAATATTTATTTTTACTTATAATTCTCTTCTCTAGATTAGAATAATTTGAAGAACACAACTTTGAATTCTGAAATAAAGGGACACGGTTATAAAAACATTCTTAAAAGTAAAATATTAACCTGTAATCACTTGCAATCTGTTACAGTAAAAGAATAACAAAGATTCTTGAGGCAAATTTAAAATAATAATAACAAAAAAGAATACTTTGAAATATTCATTTTTAAAAAGTAAATGTTGAAGAAATTTTCACTCATTTTAAGTCCATTATTACGAAAGAAATAAAAGTTTCTGAAATAAGTCTAACAATTCTAATTAAAAAATCAAATCAAATGAATAATTTTAAAAGTCATAAATGTCAAAATCTTAAACTTACCCTTTTTTCAATGAGCATAACATGCATTCTGTAGATATACTTTTAAATGAATAAATAAACATTTTCTCAAAAATTCGAAAAAGAAATATTTAATCATAATTGCAAATGTAGAAAAAGAAATGTATTCAATATTATAAAAAAGATTTCATTTCATCATTGAATAAAAACTGAAAACGATATTGTGAGAAAAGGATAAAAAAAACTAAATAAAATTAATGCTATTAAGAATTCCTATCGCTTTGTATGGCGAATTTTCTGCTTTGTTTGTTTACATTTAAGTGCTGGGACTACGTAATTCCGGTGTAATGCTAAGTCAATGGAATCTTCAAAGCGTAAGTCCAACATCCCAGCAGATAAAGTCGAGGTTTTTAATGTAAGTAAACAAGCCAGAAAACTCGTCCATTAGACTGATTTTTAGAGAAAAAAAGAATTGCTGTTATAAAAATTCTTTTCTTTTTCTTTCTTCGTAATCGTAAAAATGAAAATAATTTACAAAATCTGCAGAATTTTGCAAAGTGAATGAGATGAATGTTTTTTCTTTTATATTGAATATATTTTTACGAAATTTAGTCAAATGAATGAAACTGTTTGTAATACGTAAATCTCATATCGTAGCTCCTCTTCACAATTTATTATTTTATTATAAATTCTATTCTTTTTATTTTCAGAATGCAAATGAGCATATTAGCAGTTAATATTGATCTAAAAATTAATTGCATATTTGATTAGAAACAGGATTATTTTTATAAGCATAATTAAAAGGAAAGACAGAAGTATTTGCACAATTAAAGCTTCGATAAGAAAATAACTGTTTAAACGCAAAAACCTGCCTCGAATTTTTGACAATTATTTAATTTAAAGACGATGAATATTTTTATAATAAAATAGACTGCTAGCTATAGTTTATAAATAGCCGGATAGCTGGAAAAATAGTCTCCGTATGATGCTGTGAATCTTTAATAAAGCGTCATACGAAACAAAAAATTTAACCTCTGAAAAATTATTTCGTGGTATAATAGAATTAACTATGAAAAACATATTCATCATAAAATAATTATTTTAAACGAAAACTGTGACAGTTGAAGAAGGCTGAAGTTAATAAAACTAAACGCAATAAACTTGATAAAAATGCTACAGTAAAGAAAAGTAGCTAAGCGACACCTCGACTTTGAATTATCTGAATCTGAAGACTCAACTCATTCGTTGAATTTATTTTCGTTGACGCTGATGACAATCTGGACCAGAGGACCTCCATAACGAAGAATGCATCATTTGCTGTGAGCGAAAGAAAACGGAATTGGGATTCCAAAATTCTATGTGCACACTCTGGCCCCTGTACTGGCTGGGACAAAATCCAAACCCATGGCGATGCGATTTTTCTAATTGATTTCATTTCTTAAGGTTTCAATCCAAATTTTCGATTGATGGTAGTTTCATTTGTTTCATGCTGCTACTTTAGTCCGATTTTGTTTGTTTTCTGTTGAGTGCAATTTGTTATGATCAAGATGTGATCTGAACAGTTTTAAATAGTTTTTTGATAATTTTCTCAGTTCGTCATCTTACCCGCAAAGTCTGGTAAGACGACTAAAATTTTTTTTTCTAGAATGAAATTTTAGGGTTTCTAATTTGAAAATAAAAATTAAAAAAATATATCACTTTAAAGTAAAGAGTTGAAGAATATTTTGCCGAAACAATAATCCTCCTGCAACGAATATTGAGGTCAGGAAAAATCACCGAAGCTTAAGGTCGCCATCTTACCCGACTTTCCCCTATTTCTTTACGTTGATCGATTGGGACCAAAATCTGAGGAAAATCTAGGTACTTTTCCTTTAGCCGGGCGCAAATGTCGCCAACTGTGAACCAAACGCGAGCCAAGTCGCCAAGCGAAGCGATTTTCCATAAGCCGGGCGCAAATGGCGCCAATTGTGAACAGCCAAGTCGCCAAGAAAGCGAAGCGATTTTCCGTCAGCCGGGCGCAAATGTCGCCAATTGTGAACCAAACGCGAGCCAAGTCGCCAAGAGAATGGTTGTAAGAAATTTGGCGGAATTCTACATTATTTGGCGATTTTTCGCTTGCGGAAAAGTACCCAAATCTAGTTTTATTGTAAAAAATCACATACTTCCCATCTGATTCACACAACTAACTGGTTGCATTTCTGATTTATTGCCTTCAGATGGACAGACAGAACGATGCACAGTCGACCCTGTTGGCATGTCGTGAGTGTAATGTTGCAGAGTTAACGCAGATACCAGGCAGTTTAAAATACAAAATAGCTTTAATCCAGTTTACTTAAAAAGAAACATGCTGCTGTCTTGCAGCTTACACACTCACTGTCAGCCATCCATTCGACTGCTTGTCTTAAAAACACAAATGAACAATATATATAGATTGTAACAACCAATCAACTTCGAATAGTGCCATAACTTCGGCTACGTCATGAAAATTAACCAATGAGATGAGTTTCATTCAGTGACTGAACAATTTCATTCGAATTTCCAACAGACCCGCCAATGAATTTGGTCCAACATTTGACACATGCCTACAATTTTGTGATAAATCCATACGCCGAATTTTATTCGTCTAGCTTATTGCGTTTCTAAGTTATTGCCTTCAAATGCAATTCTGACTTCTTTCGGATGGGTTTCTTCGAAATTTTAATGCAGATTTAAAATTTTGATGTGAACGCCACAAACTAAATTTTATTTCCCTAATGGTTTATTCGGTTTTTGAACCATTGTGTTCATAGAGAGACAGACGTAATTCCGAAAATGGATTTTTTTCAGACTCATGGAAGTCTAAAGCGTAGAGATTCGTCTAAATCTTGACGTCTTGTGAAATCTTGATGAAAATTTTGCGTTTTGCACTTGATTAAAATTCTATTACTTTTAACAGCGTTGGATTACTTCTAATAAATCAATGGACTCTAAAATTATATGATATTTTTGATAATTAATATTTTTAAACGGAACTTAGAATTTCCTCTTTGAATAATGATGACGAAGATACTTACCTTATTTGAAGATACATGAATAATAATAATCCAATAATAATATATAATAAGAATCTAAAAATTCCCGTTTTAACGATGATTTATTCCCGTAGCTTTGAATCATTTAGTAACACTGCAAACAAGCTTCCTCTGTTTGAACGCATGAATCCCATAATATTACCATAAAAAAGATTTTTTTCGGCACAATAGATTTGAATTGTTAAATTATCAAATCAATTGTTCATTAGGATATGAATAATAACATTTCTTGAATTTAAATATACATTGCTTTCTGGTAGAATAGAAAAGCATCTTTTAGACAATTACAGTACAGTTAAGCTTCGTTTATACGTCTTTCAAGGGAGTGACGTAGAACGAGGTATAAATGAAAAGACGTATAATCAAAAGTTTGCTAAACGACTTTGATTATTACAAATTTAATGCTACTAATGCCTTCATATAAAACTATTAATTTTAAAGTTTTTAAGATAGTGATAGTTTGTTAGTACATAGTATGGAAATCAATAATTAAATTTTGAAATTAAACATTTGCAATAAAAGTGTGAAAAATCATACCTTTATTGCCTATCTCGAGAACTAATTATACATATACAATTTATGTGCATGCAAATAGGCGTTTAATTAAGAAAATCTGTAACCGTCGTCTGACGTGCTGATTGTCTGTGAGTATTAAGTACATCATTATAAATAGAATTAAGTTCATTGAATGTTTTTTCCCTATTCTTTTGACTAAAGAAATAAGTTCCAAGTTTTTCAATGGAGTCCATTGCGTCTTTAAAAAAAGGTGGAATAACTTCTTCATCATCGCTTAAATTAGCATAAAACAATTTGTCTTCTGTTAATTCAGCTAATGCGAATAATTTCAAAGTCATGATATCTTTATCGCAGTTCACACACCAGAAAAGAGGAATTTTTCACATTTAAGAACGGGGGAAAACGACGCATAAGCGAAGCTTTGTGTGGCATGAACGAAGTTTTCTACCATTACAAGGTATACGAATGAATCGGGACAGTGAGGAAACGGCGTATAAATGAGAAACGTATAAACGATGCTTTACTGCACCTTCTCTTCGTAAAAACAAATCTAGCAAAAAGGGCAAGACTGAAAAGTCATCGCCCCCGGACGAAAAGAAAAATGCCGGCCATTCACAATTTTCTGTCTCCGCCAACATCCTCAACGGGATAGCAGTCGGACCCATAAAGAAATAAGTGCTAATAACTGTGTTTCCTTGCTCTTGGCAGGGGAGGGGGAGGAAACAAATGGCAGTGTGAAACCACTTGTTCCGTAGCACCCATAAATTGCGATTCAACCCGACTTTTCCATTTCTCATACTAAAAGTCAGAATGCGTCGCGGTAATTTATTGTGTCTCGTTAAGCCAAGGGAATCTTTTGCTTTTACTGCCGAATTTATATCCCAGGTTGACGTTCCCATTGGTTGTCCAATTCTGGTACGAATGCCTAATGCAAAAAGAACGATATTTGAAGCAGCGAATGATGGAGGGTAGCTTTTTAGAGTGCTCACTGCGGACATTATGTCGCAGTTTCGTTATTAGTCAACGTCGCTTGTAATTTATATTGCAGTCTATTGCTCACTGGTTTCGAACAGGTAATTTATTTTGAAGGAAAGGTATGTATTTTATTTCGATAAGTGTTATCTTTGGATAATTTGTATTACACATAGATTGGAAACTTCCTTTGTTTATGATTTTACAAATGGACAAATCAAATGGATGGGTGATTTTTTGAATGAACAAATTATGAGAAAAAATACCATTAACCTCTTAACTTGGAAACGAGGTGTCTGTCTTGTATATCGGATATGAGTATGTGAATATGAGAAGCCGCCGGATAAGTAAGCAGGGTTTCGTTTCGCTCCTGGTATTGGGTACAGTAATGGGGGGATGTACGTACCCTCCAGTGATAGCACGTACCTCCTGTGATGGCTACTAGGACTCCGGCCTCAGCTCTCGAGCTATTGCAGCGGCTGTCATTCAGTTTTACCCGGATGCTACGGTTGGGCGGGGTGTTTCACTTTATGATTGAATAGCGGATAACAGATTGTTTGATATTTCCATGTGTAATTAAGTCAAAGTAGCAATTAATTTAAAAGACAAAAATCACTCGGACACACACAAGTATTGCCCTTTTCGTTCTCATATGGAATGACATCACAAATCCTCCAAAGAGAACGTGTCCTCTAATTAGGAAGCTCAATACTCTCGAAGGTTAAGGGCTTAAAATTTTTCTATCAAGTATTACAAGAGCTGTAACAGTAGAAATTTTTTTTTCTTTTGCATGTGGATTGAAGACACAAACATTATACCACTAAACTCTTAAGATTTCACCGCCTTTCGCACAGAACTATTCCAGCTGTTCTTTAATTACCCTGTTCCCAGTTTTACTCCCACGGCCTTTTCTATGGTCCGTATGGCGTTTTAAACACAGCTAATATTGCAATTACTATCCCTTAACTAGAATTTTTCTTGTAGATTATTTGTCTTCAGAAAAATGTAATTAATTTTTTTATGTATAGTAGGAAAATGAACAGCTTAAGAAACTGTGTCATCGGTCCAATTAAGGAAACTGGTTGCCCAGATTGGACTTCTGATTTCACAAATTGGGCCTCCAGTTTCTTTCAGCACAATTAAAGGAAAAATATATTTTTTGATTCTCAAATCCACACCAGCACACAATGCAAGGGCCCAAGCACGATTTACCACTTCTCTTCTTCTTATTTTGTTTCCTCATAAATGATACAAATCACGCGTTACCTTAGTTTTTTTTAATACAACATTTGTTGGCTTTAGTATCCTTTTTCTTGCTTTGGCTTGTTCCACTTCCAATTTATGATGACTACTAGTGGTGATAACTGCTTTCTGAGTTAAATATAAAGATAAAGCAGCCTGTGGTTCGAGATAATAATACCCTGGATTTTAACAGTTCAATTAACCCTATGAGCCCTATCCCGCCTCATTCGACACGGGCGGTTTCTGGCGCCTGGGTGAATTTTACGGGAGAAAATTAGTTTCTTTCTTTGTTGACAATTGATCGCGCAACAGAGGTGTCGTCCTCCTGGAATTTCTGTAGAGAAAGGGAGGACTTCATTCTGATTTCACGAATGAAAATTGACTCCAGTTTTTGAGGCACTTGAATTCTCACTCTAGCCGGGTTCAAAGAGTTTAAGCAACTGTTTGCGATCCAATCTAGGCAACTTTTGGACAGCACAACAACCCCCCTCCCCTAACTTTATCTTTAAACTATTTAAGTAAAATTATTGCAGTAAATTGTAGCAAAGCAAATTTCCTGAGGAAGTGATAAAACGTAATCCTACTAAAACATAATTTAATTTAAATCAACATTAGGGCGTTTTGCCTTTTGTTAAAATGTTTAATTAACGATACCTAAATCTAAACACTTATTCACTAACTATTAACGCTTTCTCTTAAAAATCATTTCATACATCACATTTGCACAGTTACAACATAATTTGCCTGTATTTCGACCCAAATATTTAATAGAATTGAAATTATGACACCGGTTCACAACCGACGACTATCGTCATAAACGTTGCTTCACCACAGATATTACCTGAATGCTGAAGAAGTGATTTCGAGATTCTAACTTATTTCGATGTAAAAGAATTATTTAATAGGCGCATGCCGAATTATATCGGAAGCTGAAATCACGCTGATTAACTTGTTTACCTCCGATCCCGAATATTTTCGCGGCATCCTGGAAAACACATTTTTCTTCCCTTTTCTTGTAGAGGGCGGCGAACGGATAACTTTTTCGAGACGAGGAGGAAAAAGAATCTCTTGTTAATCGCATTATTATTTGTTTTTCAGCACCGGAGCGAGCCTTTTTTCAGCCGGAAAGGAAGTTTTCTATCTCATCGGACGAGAAAAATTACAGAGCAAGGAAATGAAGAAAATATTGATTTCTTAAGGTGAATTAAATGGGTCTGAAGAGGAGCACAGGAAAATAAGAATGTTTATTCCAATACCAGTCAAAATTACCGAGCACGAATATACGCACCAAGTGTTTCCTTACTGCTTATTTGATATTTATTTTCGTTTTGTAGTATTCATCTAATTTATAAAATCTATCTTAAAAGTAAAAAAAACTTGTATTTTTGTTAATATCTTGTTCAATTTAAATACTCTTGGCTGGTAGAATAAATAAAATTCTGTGAACTTAATCAATCTGATTGGACGAGAAAAGTTAAGAGCAAGGGAAATGAAGAAAATATTGATTCAACAGCATGTGTTTTCTTAAAGGTGAATAAAATGAGTCTGAAAGAGAGGGAAACTGGGAGGAAAATAGAGGTTTTATTCAATACCAGTCGAGAGTACAAGAGCACGAATATACGCACACCGAAGTGTTCATACTGCTTATTTGATATTTATTTTCGTTTGTAATCTATTCATCCTAATTTACCAAAATCTATCTTAAAAGTAAAAAAACTTTATTTTTTGTTAATATCTTGTTCAATTTAATACTCTTGGCTGAGGTAGAATAAATAAAAAATTCTGAACAATCCAATCTGATTGGACGAGAAAAGTTAAAGAGCAAGGAAATGAAGAAATATTGATTCCGTAGCATGTGTTTTTTTTTCTTAAGGTGAAATTAAATGAAGATCTGAAGAGGAAACACAGAGGAAAATAGGGAATGTTTATTCCAATACCAGTCGAGTACAAGAGCACGAATATACGCACCGAAGTGTTCCTTACTGCTTATTTGATATTTATTTTCGTTTGTAATCTATTCATCTAATTTATAAAATCTATCACAAAAAGTAAAACTGAGCCTGTTAATATCTTGACAATTTAAATACTCTTGGCTGGTAAAATTAAATAAAATTCTGAACTTAGTAATCCAAATCACAGTTGGACGAGAAAAGAGTTAAAGAGCAAGGAAATGAAGAAAATATTGATTCCGTAGCATGTGTTTTTTTTCTTAAAGGTGAATTAAAGTAAGGTCTGAAGAGGCTTACAGGGAAAATGAGGGGAATGTTTATTCAATACCAGTCAGTGAAACTTTGAACCATACGCACCGAAGTGTTCCTTACTGCTTATTTGATATTTATTTTCGTTTGTAATCTATTCATCTAATTTATAAAATCTATCTTAAAAAGTAAAAAAACTTATTTTTTGTTAATATCTTGTTCAATTTAAATACTCTTGGCTGGTAGAATAAATAAAATTCTGAACTTAATCCAATCTGATTGGACGAGAAAAGTTAAAGAGCAAGGAAATGAAGAAAATATTGATTCCGTAGCATGTGTTTTTTTCTTAAAGGTGAATTAAAATGAGTCTGAAGAAGGCTTACAGAGGAAAATAGGGAATGTTTATTCCAATACCAGTCGAGTACAAGAGCACGAATATACGCACCGAAGTGTTCCTTACTGCTTATTTGATATTTATTTTCGTTTGTAATCTATTCATCTAATTTATAAAATCTATCTTAAAAAGTAAAAAAACTTATTTTTTGTTAATATCTTGTTCAATTTAAATACTCTTGGCTGGTAGAATAAATAAAATTCTTAGACTTAACATCAATCTGATTGGACGTGAGAAAAGTTAAAGAAACAAGGAAATGAAAATATTGATTCCGTAGCATGTGTTTTTATGTTAAAAGTGAATTAAAATCGGCCGGAAGAAGGCTTACAGAAAAAAACGAGGAATGTTTACTCCAATACCAGTAAGTCCGAGAGTACGAATACATGCACCGAAGAATTACTTTTTGTTCATTCGATATTTATTTCCAGTTTTTATCAGTGCACCTAAGGTGATAAAATATTTAAAAAAAAAACAAATCTTATTTTTTAAAAATTTCCTGTTGGAGGTGAATATTCTTAGTTGGTAGAATAAATACATAAAAGCAATGCTTATGATTCTGATTAATAAAATAATACAGTAAAACTTCGATTAGCTTTCACTCGTTTAACAGTCAGTTTCTGTTGTCCGTCGTCATCTAAGAAGCAAAAAGTAACATAAGTTTATAGTTTTACCATACATTCCGAAAGGAAATCATACTGTAAACAACCGCTTGGCCGCTGTAAACTGCACCAGTGCACGATAGCAATACGCAATTTGAACCGAATATGCAATTTGTACGCCTTTTTGTCAACCGATTGAAACGAAAATTGAGCATGGATCTACAATTAATATTGGCGGACCTCATACAAATTTTTATTTATCTAACTCATAGCGTTTAGGAGTTGTCGTATTCACAGGTATGCGATTATACAGACCGAAAGACAATAAACCCTTTGACAGATTTGGTAAAAATTTAATACGGACTGATGATAAAACTGCCTACCAAATTTTATCCATCCAGCTATTTAAGTTTATGAATTGTCCTATTCACATGAATATGGACAGACATACTTCTAGTGGACGGATTTTGTTCAAAATTTGACAGACACCTACAAATTATGTTTAAAGGTCACATACCAAATCTCATCCCTCCAGCCCTAACCGTTTTTGAGTTATCGTATTCACAGTCAGACATAATTTCAAAATTGTGTTTTTCGAACTCAGGGAGGAAAAAATATCAAGTTCGAAGTTTTCGACGATTACAATACTTTCTCTTTGCATACTTCGTATACGAGAAAGTAAACAGGTAGGTAGCGAGTTAGAAGCACGAATTTTAGTATGTGATCTTGTCAGTGGCAGCGATTGGGTAGAAAAAGTAAGGGGCAAAAAATTTATAAACATCTAAAAATACCCGGGAGTATAGGCTAGACAACAAAATTTCGCTATAAACTTAGCTTACTTTCCGGACACTATTGCTTTTTAATAATTCTTAGTTCGAGGCACCTAAAAGGAAATGAAAATTTAATTTTTCCAGCAATAAGTAGGGGGCGACTGACTCCGACTCGGCACCATTAGATCTTGATCCAAATAGTACATCAGAGTCCAATTTTGGACATGGAAACAGGTACACGGAAGAATTTTAAACGGGAAGGAGTATTGTTCAAAATTCAACACTCGATACCCTTCACAAAAAGACAAAGCTAAACAGAAAGTAGAAACAGAAGTATTGTGAGAGTGTATGAGAAGTCGATGGGAGAACATTCCCTTTCGTTTTATAAGAGATGGCTAATATGAAATCTTTTTCTGGCGGAAAAACAAGAAATTCCTTTCCCTTTCAAATCATTGAAAGATGCAAATTGTGGTCTCTTTAGAACGTCCGTGGATTTTCCTAGTCTTCATTTCTATCATCAATAAAAATTCTAAATAAATAATTTTATACCTCTACTCTGTAAATACTCTGTAAATAGTTTAATACCTCTGACTCCAGTTAGCATATACAGGTCAGAGTATAAAATATTTACAAGTATATAAAATAACGGAAGAATTTCACCGGAGAATTGAAATCCTAATAGTTTAAGAAGCTTATTCTAGACTAGAGAAGCATGAATTGTTCATGTCAAAATCTTATAGACTCGAAGAAAATTTTAATTTTTTTAACACGTTTTCTTATTACATAATTTTAAAATGCAACAAAGCTACAAATGGGATAGTAAACGATTCTCTGGTTCTTATGACAATGTTTGTTGTATTTTCTTTTATGCGTCGAGGAGAATGCGATTAGAGGTTTTCTAAAGACAATTGTTTCCATTTCTTCTTTGTACAAGTAAGAGGAAGAATCTAGGAATCCTATCGCTTTTCCGTCGTCAGGATGGCCGAGCGGTCAAAAGGCGCCAGATTTAGCTCAGGCGCTAGATTTATGCTATGGTTCTCGAAAGAGAGCGTGGGTTCGAACCCCACTCCTGACAATGTTTGTTGTATTCTTTTTATGCCGTCGCCGGCTGAGAATGCGATTGAAGTGGCTTTGTCTAAGACCCAATTGTTTCCATTTCTCTGTTTCTACTGATAGTAAGAGGAAGAATCTAGGAATCCTATCGCTCTTCCGTCGTCAGGATGGCCGAGCGGTCTAAGGCGCCAGATTTAAGCTCTGGTTCTCGAAAGAGAGCGTGGGTTCGAAACCCACTCCTGACAATGTTTGTTGTATTCTTTTTATGCCGTCGCCGGCTGAGAATGCGGTTGAAGTGGCTTTGTCTAAGACACAATTGTTTCCATTTCTCTGTTTCTACAAGCTAGTAAGATTAAGAATCTAGGAATCCTATCGCCCTTCCGTCGTCAGGATGGCCGAGCGGTCTAAGGCGCCAGATTTAAGCTCTGGTTCTCGAAAGAGAGCGTGGGTTCGAACCCCACTCCTGACAATGTTTGTTGTATTCTTTTTATGCCGTCCACGACTGAGAATGCGATTGAAGTGTCTTTGTGTAAGACCCATTTGTTTCAATTTCTCTGTATCTACTGAGAGTAAGAGGAAGAATCTAGGAATCCTCTCGCTCTTTCGTCGTCAGGATGGCCGAGCGGTCTAAGGCGCCAGATTTAAGCTCTGGTTCTCGAAAGAGAGCGTGGGTTCGAACCCCACTCCTGACAATGTTTGTTGTATTTATTTATGCCGTCCACGGCTGAGAATGCGATTGAACTGTCTTTGTCTAAGACCCAATTGTTTCCATTTGTCTGTTTCTACTGAGAGTAAGATTAAGAATCTAGGAATCCAATCGCTCTTCCGTCGTCAGGATGGCCGAGCGGTCTAAGGCGCCAGATTTAAGCTCTGGTTCTCGAAAGAGAGCGTGGGTTCGAACCCCACTCCTGACAATGTTTGTTGTATTCTTTTTATGCCGTCGCCGGCTGAGAATGCGATTGAAGTGGCTTTGTCTAAGACCCAATTGTTTCCATTTCTCTGTTTCTACTGATAGTAAGAGGAAGAATCTAGGAATCCTATCGCTCTTCCGTCGTCAGGATGGCCGAGCGGTCTAAGGCGCCAGATTTAAGCTCTGGTTCTCGAAAGAGAGCGTGGGTTCGAACCCCACTCCTGACAATGTTTGTTGTATTCTTTTTATGCCGTCGCCGGCTGAGAATGCGATTGAAGTGTCTTTGTCTAAGACCCAATTGTTTCCATTTCTCTGTTTCTACTGAGAGTAAGAGGAAGAATCTA